>JBAMMX010000024.1:6436246-7036246 GCA_037126225.1 Dillenia turbinata
TGTCCTCGAAATTTAAAAGAAAATTATAAAACAAAAAGATGGGGGTACTATTTTCGCATCAACTCTTCGGTCTCCCAAGTTTCTTCTTCCACTTGATTGCTTCTCCACAATACCTTGACTTACTCATCAATTGCTTGATCGTCGATCAATGATCTTTACTAGTTATACCTTGAAACTCAATTTTTCATTCAACTCTACCAAAGGAGTTTCCAATACATGCGAGGGATCCGATAAGTACTTCTTCAACATTGAAATGTGAAAAACATCATAGATCCTCTACAACTCGGCGGCAATTCTAACCGGTATACCACTTGTCCAATCCTTTCAAGAATCTTGAAGGGACTGATATAACGAGGGTTTAACTTTTCTTGTTTCTGGAATCGGATTATACCCTTTCAAGGAGGTACCTTTAGAAATATCATATCTCCTACTTCGAACTCCAAGGGTCTTCTCCTCTTGTCAACATAGCTCCTTTATCGATCTTAAGCCATCTTCATTCTTTCCCGAATTAATTTCACCTTCTCTTTAGTGGTCTCAATCAACTTTACACTTTCAATCTTCCTTTCTCCAACCTCATCCCAACACAATGGAGTCCGTCACTTTCTTCCGTAAAGAGCTTCATAGGGAGGCATCCCTATGCTAGCTTGATAACTGTTATTATAAGCAAACTCAACCAATGAAAGGTGTCTATCCCAACTGCCTTGGAAATCCATAACACATGCCCTAAGCATGTCTTCCAATGTTTGAATCGTGCGCTCCGATTATCCATCAGTTTGAGGATGAAATGCAGTGTTGAATTTCAGTTTGGTTTCCAAGGCCTCTTATAGTTTAGGCTAGAATCTGGATATGAATCGGGGATTGCAATCTGATACAATCATTACCGGAACTTTGTGAAGTCAGACAATCTTATCAAGATACAATTTGGCTAACCTCTCCAAAGAGTAAGTGTTCTGAATTGGAAGGAAGTGTGCCGACTTAGTGAGCCTCTCAACTATCACCCAAATAGATCGTGATGGCTCGGAGTACGTGGCAATCCCACCACGAAATCCATGGTGATGTGCTCCTATTTCCATTCAAGAATCGGTAGTGGTTGGAGGACACCGACTGGCCTTTGGTGTTTAGCTTTGATTTGCTAGCACACTAGACATCTAGCAACAAATTCAGCTCTCTCTCTTTTCAACCCAGACCACCAATATGTCTCATTGATGGTTCGGTACATCTTGGTACTTTCTGGATGTATAGCATATGCCAAAAAGTGTGTCTCTTTAAGTATAGTCTTTCGAAACTCATCATTATTGGGAACACATACTCTTTCCCGTACATCACCATTTTATCCTCCCGAATATGGAAATCACCACCTTCGCCCTTGTGAACCTTTTTCTACTATCCCCTTTAGCTCTTCATCAGTTGCTTGGAGCTCTTTAATATGGTCCACTAAGATAGGTCTTATCACAAACTTGGATAATAAAGCACCTTGATCATCCTTAGTTAACTCGACTCCCAATGTACAAAGTCCTACTAAATATGAGAGATAAAAACTCCCATGAGCTGAAGAACAAGATGATGACTTACAGCTTAGAGCATCCGCAACAATATTTGACTTGCCCGGGTGATAGTCAATCATCAAGTTATAGTCCTTAATCAGCTCTAACCATCTTGTTTGTCTCAAATTAAGCTCATTCTGAGTGAGCAAATACTTAAAACTCTTGTGGTCGGTAAAGATCTTACAAGTAACCCCATATAAATAATGCCGCCAAATCTTTAAAGCAAAGACAATGGTAGCCAGCTCCAAATCATGAGTAGGGTAGTTCACTTCATGTTTCTTTAACTGACGAGAGGCGTAAGCAATCACCCTATCACCTTGCATCAACATGCACCCTAGTTCTTGCTTGCTGGCGTCACTATATATCACATAATCACTGCCGCCACTAGTAGGGAGAGCAAGGATAGGAGCGGATGTCAACCTTCACTTAAGTTCTTGAAAACTACCCTCACAATTTTCGTCACATTCGAACTTGGCTCCCTTCAGAGTCAACTTAGTCATTGGAGTTGTTATTTTCGAGAATCATTCTACAAATCTCCAATAATATCCAGCTAATCCGAGGAAACTTCTCATCTCAGTGACATTCTTAGGCTGCGACCACTTCAGAATGGCCTATACCTTCTTTGGATCCACAAAAATTCCATCTTTGGAAACCACATGTCTCAAAAACTCAATCTCTCTTAGTCAAAACTCACACTTGGAGAACTTGGCATACATCTTCTTCTCCCTAAGAGTTTGCAATATGATTCGGAGATACTCAAAATGCTCTTCATCACTCTTGGAATACACCAAGATATCATCGATAAAAACTATGACAAATTTATCGAGATAGGGATGGAACACTCGATTCATGAGATCTATGAAAGTGTAGGAGCGTTCGACAACTCAAAAGGCATTACTAGGAATTCATAGTGTCCATACCACGTCCTAAACGCAGTCTTGTAAACATCATCATCCTTTATCCTCAACTGATGATAACCGGATCTCAAATCGATCTTTGAAAAGACACTTACACCTTGGAGTTGATCGAACAAATCATCAATCCTCGGAAGAGGAAACTTATTCTTGATTATTGCCTTATTGAACTGTCGATAGTCAATACATAATCGGAGGGTTCCGTCCTTCTTTTTCACAAACAGAACCGGAGCACCCCAATGCGAGATACTCGGTCGGATGAACCCCTTGTCCAACAACTCTTGGAGCTGAACCTTCAGTTCTTTCAACTCTATGGGTGCCATTCGATAGGGAGGAATAGAGATTGGTGTAGTGCCAGGAATCAGATCTATGGTAAAATCAAACTCTCGTACCGGTGGTAGCCCAAGCAACTCTTTCGAAAAAATATCCGGAAACTCATTCACCACAGGAATATCATTCAGATTAGGGCTTCCCACTGTGGTGTCAACAATGTGTGCTAAATAAGCTTCACATCCTTTATACACTAACCTTCATGCTTCAAGAGTTGAAATTATACAACTCGGCAACACCCGCCGTTCACCATTGAACACAAGCAAGGGATGCCCTGGCCTTCGGAATTCTACTTCCTTAGTGAAACAGTTCACTGAAACTCGGTGAAAATATAACAAACTCATGCCTAGAATGGCGTCAAAATCTTTTATCTCCAACAGAATCAAATCTACTTTGAGAGTTACCTCACCTATTTTAACCTCACAAGATTCATACACTGTATCCCTAGTCAAGTGTTCTCCCGAAGGTGTAATAACCAACAATTCTTCACAAGTAGAACTAAAGGCCTATCAGAATATCTGGCAAATCCCAAACTCACAAAAGAATTATTAGGCCTAGTATCTATGAGCACATGAGTATCAACACCAAAGATTTTCATCGTACCTAGTCAACCCATAAATTTATCATTCGTATATATCCCTCTATGACATTCCATTGCACTACATAATCATGATCAATTCATATATCCACCTATTATAGAAATTCACCCTCTGACATAATCATAGTATCACACTAATGATCATAAACAAAATCATGTCATTGACATTCCTCAAATCATAATAGCCACCATCTATATCATATTTTTAAATTAACTAGTTCAAGTTCCAAAGTAGTTTACCTGTAATCATATCCAGATTTGCTTGGACTCTTTATTGGTCATAGCATAGATTCTTGCCTGAGACCTAGGCTGGGGACGTTGAGTGGGGGCGGCTACGGTATTACTTCCTGTGCCCATCCTAGGAATAGCACTGGTGGAAGGTGTCAAAATAGTGGCTGGTTCTCTCTTGGAACCACTAGGTGGACCCCGAACTTGATGACTTCCTTGCCCTTCTGCATTCAACTCCGGGCAAGCATATCGGAGGTGACCCTCCTTCCCACAATGGTAACAACGTTTGGGTCCCCTGCATGGATCCATATGATACCCCTTACAAGTAGGGCAAGGTTCTACTCCACTCCCCCTCGGCCTTGCTCCTGATTTAACATTTCTGCTAGGAGTATTTGGTTTGAAAAATGGTTGGCCTTGAGGAGAGCCAACCGATCTTGAAACGGATCCGCCACTATAAAAACCCATGCTTTTGTTTTTATTAGAACTTTGGCCTGATATGAAACCACTGGTCCTCTTTCTCTTCCTATGATGCTCTCTAACTTTTCCCCTTTCTAACACTATTTTGTCGGCCCTCAAGGCCAAATCCAAGATATCTTGGAATGTATGCCCTTTAATGATTGACATCTTTTCCCTTATGTTCAAGTTCAGTCCCGATTCAAATTTCACACACAAGGACTCTTCGGAATTCACAAACTCCGAAACATAAGTTGGAACCCCCCTAAGCTTTGTCTCATATTCTGACACGGTCTTGTTTCCTTAAGCAAGCTTGAAGAATTTCTCTCTTTTCTGGTCCCTATAGAACCGTGTGTAATATTTCTTCTCAAAAACTCTGAGGAACTCTCCCCATGTAGGTGGTGAAGTTGCTCTAACCTTCACATTTTCCCACCATGTCCTAGCACCCTTATCCAATAATTTCACTGTCACCCATAATTTCATCTCATCGTTTAGCCTCATATCAGTGACTGTCTCCTGAATTCGGTCAATCCACTCCTTGGCCACAGAAGCATCACACGTGTTCAAAAAAGTTTGACACCCTAATTGTCTTGCCTCCTTTATCAACTTAGATAATTCTATGGTAGGGCGATCGGTCGTTGTAGCAACCAGAGGAGATACCACTGGAATGCTTGGTGCAACAGCCAACATAAGAGGAGAAACCGGCGGATGGGTTGAAGTTTGAGGCAGAGTTTGGTACTGTATTCTAAAAGTGCTCTACTACTCCATTACTTGCTGGAGGTCAGCTATAGGAGATGCAAGAATCCCAGTTGAAGGAGCTGGGTGTGTAGACACTGACGGAAGTAGAGCATGTGAGGACGACTCACCCTCGTGCTCTTGGGGAGGAATTTCACTTACATTCCTCATCCTTCTACAAGGAGGCATGGTTATTTACAATGGAAATGCATTGTTTAGCACTTGGAGTTAAGTAAAGAACTAATTACTTAATCTCTTAAAAATGATATCCTTAATTCCCTAAGAATCCATGGTAGGTTTTTATACATTCTTTGAAAAATATTTTTAAAATCTGAATTTTCAAAAAAAAACTGTTCTTAAAACTTTTGAAAAATTATCGGGGATATTTGGTGACATTTCAAATTTTTAAACATTTTAAAAATCGAGCCTAAATTCTGATACCAATAAAGCTGTCATGCCTAGACCCTCGAGTCAAACACGTGACAAGTGCTGCATTATCTAGACATACGGACAGAAACTCCCCATATACCAGGATACCGCAAGGATTTCAACCTGTTCAATCTGTTTTAAAAACAACTCAACAAAATTTAAAATATCATTCTAGTCCATTTTATTACAACAAGCATGCAAGAGGCCAACCTGGCCAATCAAAAAATCAAATGCATCCATGAGGCTATCCTGACAGATCAAGAAATATTAATAAAATTTCCTCAAACTCTAGATGTCTCAAAATTCACAAGTGAAGTCCAAATGTCCCAATAAAACAATAAATTTTTTTTTAAACAAAATGAAATAAATTCCATAACAACCAAGTATGGATTCCATCAATACTTACCCCAAGAGATAGGACAAGTATCAATCAAATTCAAACCAAAAGAATAGTATAATTGTTTCCTTTCATGGGTTATACTACATCAATCCAAAAATAAAACCTATACCATCAATACCTATATAATTTCAGCAAAATAATGTCTTCCACTATCTCCAAATCGATGTCTCCTACCTAAGTTTCCTCTGAAAATATGAAAGAGAGGAGTAAGTATTATAAATATTCAGTAAGTGGAGTGCAATGACATAATTATGCGATAAATAAAGGGTGAGTGTGGGGAGTCAAAACATGTGTCATAAACAACTCATTGAATATAAAATAATTTCTGACAAATCAAAGTAATTTCAAATAAACATGCATCCATAGAGTTTAAACTTTCCGAAAATCATGGGGTCTCCCTAAAAAATCACTCTCATCCAAGGTTTGGCCGAACCCGGATGAAAACCCGTCAAGGGATTTTCAATCTACATATTTAGAAATACTATATCCTCCTTCCTTAGCGTTGACTTGTACCTCACCAGGGTACGTCTAGATATAGCAAGATTTCGGCAGAAAGAGTCATGTCTGTCTCCCCTGCTCATCCAACCCCAACCACGTCACATCGTTGGGTCGCTTCGTGAAGGGAATGACTATAGTCATTTACATCACATGTATCATCATTTCACAAATATTCAATCCTCATTCAATGTTCCATAATATCAAAATCAAATTTCCAAATCACATATCACAATTATAAATACAATTTCAAATTTAGTATGGCATAATTTCATTCACAAATAATATCGATGCATATATAGTTCAATTCTCATTTCAAGACATCCCACAATTATAAAAATTTATACAAAAATCATATTAAAACATTGAAAGCTATTTATAAAAAGAATTGATATCATTTTGCTCATTTAAAACACAATAAACCATCCACTCACCTCTTGGAAGAGTGAACACTCCTAATTCACCACCAATCCAAGGTAAATCCCTCCTAACCTTTTAATTATCTATACCTAAGATAATAAATACAATTTCATCACTTAAAAAGTTCAATATTAGTGTTAACCAAAATTTTCCCCAAATTGCCTCATAACCTAAATTTTTCTACACAATAATGTCTTAGAAAAACTGTCATATCTTGACCTAAAAAACTTGGATTGGGATGATTCAAATTGCTACTTAAAGATAAGACATTGGGCTATAACTTTTGTGTTTATAGCTAGACTCAGTTCCAATAACACAAAATTACCCAAGTTTATGAATGTTAGTCCTAAATTCATGACCACATTTGCGCAGTCACTGAAGAATCACCATAACATTCACCACACACATCGGATTTAAGTAATTCATATCTCAAATTAAAAATAAGACATAGATCTACCACTTTTATTTTCAGGGTTTGGCCTAATTTGACCTTGAAGATAGCTCAATTCCACAGTAAACTTCACGTCCAGAACAGGGGAAAAATAGAGTACATTTTGCAGAATTTGTGTCACTTCAAAAATTTGCCAAAAATTCAATCCTCAATGAAATCCTTTGAATCATATGTCATTTTAAAGCCCTAGAAGTCTAGTTTGAGTAGCAATAAACATAGTTCAGTTTGCAATAGTGTAGAAAAAGTTATGACTGCAGTAACCACATCTGTCCAGATTTGCAAAATCAGGGTTTTTTTTTTTTTTTTTTAATTCTCATTCTTCATTTTTTTTTCAACACTCATCTAGGCTCAATAATTAAATCAAGACATTTATTATAAAACAAATGATGGATTATAACCTAAGACCATGTATTCCACATACCTTGCTCTTGGTTCTTGAGTTCACAACTTGTCACCGCAAGAATCACCCCCAAATGCAATCTTCTTTTGTTTATTTTGATAAACCCTAAACTCTCATCAAAATCAAACCCAAGGACTGCAGACAAGATTGAAATTAGGGCAAGGGAGCTTAGAAATCAAGGGTTTTGTAGAGATTTTGAAAACCAATGAAGAATCAATCAGATTACGAACGATATACTTTCCAAACCCTAGCCGGAAAGAGATGAAATTTGATGGTTCTAGGTCTCCATTCCATCCTCCAACGCGTCCTTATGCCTCAGAGAACTCAAATCATGGATGTTGTTGGAAGAAAAATGAAGATTGAATAGAGGAAGAGGCAGAGAGATGAGAGAGACGAGAGAGATAGAGAGATGAAATAAACAAAATGTGGTTTTCGGGTGAGTGGGGGAGGAAAAAGAGAAATTAAGTTTTTTTTTTTTTTTTTTGACTTTTCTTCCCCACTTTTTTTTTTCCTCTCTCTCTCCCCTTTTGACTTTTCTTGGTGTTACACCCATAGTGGAGTGTTGCCATCCAAGTATGCATCGAATTATGTCTTGTAAAAAAATCAAAAATCGAGAGAGAAAAGAACTTTATATGTGACTCTATCTCTGTAGAACTAGATATACCTCTCATGTGGATGCTGGTTGTGTGCTTAAGGAGCACAAAGACACAGTCCTCATACCCTTTAGATGTTGCAATGTGCTTATATAAATACATGAAACCAATTTTACTCAGAGTGGATTGCATAGTCTTCATAAATTTTATCACCATAGAACATTGATGGGACATAGCCTTCGACCCAATTCGAAGGGTCATCACCTAAAAGGCCCACAAAGGATAGCTACCGATCGATGAGTAAACACAAATGACTATTCCTTATGACCATTTGACTGATCTACCAAAGGGCTTTAGTCGTCTCATCTTCCGAATGAAGGGCCTTAGACACCCCGTTTACCGAACAAGATTTATCAAATGGAAGTAATTTCCCCGATCGGATATTTGACCACTTGCCTATCGAATGAGCAAGCCCCAAAGGTTCCATACCGACAGAATGACTAACCAAAGGCCAACAGCCTTATTGGTCCTTAGAAAAGTCCGAAGCGCCCCAACGACTTCTATTCTCTGCTTAAGAACGGCTCCCCCGAGATCTTTTAGTTAAAGAAAAGATCTCCCCAAGAAACGAATGTTCCGATACGATAAAGATCACAATCATTTCAGAATATTAACTCCAAAGATTTTCGAATCGACTCGATAAGGGAAGTATGGTTGAAACATCCAACAGCATACGACTCTCACAGGTATAAGATACTTTCAAACCCTCCAACTTAGGTATGCTCTCTTAACCTTTCATATTAGGCATACTAATCACAGGGAACCTCTCCCTCTCTGAACTCTCAGTCTATTTTTCTTACATTCGAAAATCGCTCTTTCTGACTTGAGCGTTGGAGCCTCCCCTGTGCAGGTTTCACATCTTGTCGACAGCAACCGTTCGGGTCAACAAGGAGCCGGTATCTGTGGAGTCGAAACCCACCTCCAACAGATTGGTGCCGTCGGTGGAAAACAGACTGGTGCAACTTCCGTAAGTCTGACAACCATGCCTCCAAGAACCAAAGCATCCTCGAAAGCTGCCCCAACTGTAGAAGGGCGCACCCTTATACCCACCGAATCTATCCTCCCTCTACCCGATCACTTAATCCATGATAGTATGGTTTCTCCCCAACCATCCCATTCGGAGCCAGTCTTACAATCTGTGACTCAAAAACAACTGGTCGTGGCCCCTGCGGAAGAACAGGTGGGCCATTATCCCCAGATGGAAAAATTTGAGTCAAAACTCCAAAAAATGAGCAAACAACTAGAGAGACTCAGCCAAACCCTTGGACCAGATAGCCACTCATCCACAATGAACTCCGAACATGAACGTCCACCAAGGCTAGTACTTCCTGCAAGCTATGAACCATCAATGACCTCTCAGCACGACCCCGAGGATCTGAAAAAACAATTCGTACGTCAGATGGCCCCCTTGTTCCACAGAGAAAGACCCTAGGAAAGATAAGTCCAAGTACTATCACTTCCATCGATATTACGGTCACTTGATTAATGAGTGCAAGAGACTCAGAGATAAGCTGGAATTCGTGGTTCGTAGTGGTAAACTACAGAGATTCATCAGTACGGAAGGAAGGAATTTATTTCCCCCCAACAGACGTAATGCACTGTAAGAGAATGAGTTGCCTAACCGACCAGATTCCGGGCCGCCACGTGATGGATCAGGAGGGGCGATCCTTCAGATCCACAACAAAGACATCTGGCATGAACCCTATGTTCCCACTAGCATTTGTTCGGCGTATGACACAGAGTTTCTCATGCTCTTTCTCTGAGAAAGGGTTCTGCGCCTCCCCGCCATTTAGTGATCATTCCTGTAACGGCTCGCGACATAAGATCTTCAGTAATTTACAGAAAAATCACCTCTCTATCTAAAAGTTTTCTTTCGTATGGCGGGTCTAAATCGCCTAGATCTTATCATTCGAACGTGTTATTAATAAGGGATGGAACTTCCCGAACGGGTAGACACGACCCCTCTATCTAAAAGTTTCTTATCGTACGACGGGTCTAAATCGTTTAGATCTTATTGTTCGAACGTGCCATCAATAAAGAATGGAACTCCCCAAACGGGTGGATATGGTCCCTTTATTTAAAAGTTTCATATCGTACGGTGGGTCTAAATCACCCAAATCCTATCGTTCAAACGTGTCATCAATAAGGGATGGAACTCCCCGAACGGGTGGACACGGCCTATCTATCTAAAAGTTTCTTATCGTACGGCGGGTCTAAATCGCTTAGATCTTATTGTTTGAACGTGTCATCAATAAGGGATGGAACTCCCCAAACGGGTGGATATGGTCCCTTTATTTAAAAGTTTCCTATCGTACGGCAGGTCTAAATCGTCAAAATCATATTGTTCAAACGTGTCATCAATAAGGAATAGAACTCCCCGAATGGGTAGACACGATCCCTCTATCTAAAGTTTCCTATCGTACGGCAGGTCTAGCTCGCCCAAATCCTATCGTTCGAACGTGTCATCAGTAAGGGATGAAACTCCCTGAACGGGTGGACACGGCCCATCTATCTAAAAGTTTCCTATCATACGACGGGTCTAAGTCGCCTAGATCTTATCGTTCGAATGTGTTATCAATAAGGGATGGAACTCCCCGAACGGATGAACACGACCCCTCTATCTAAAAGTTTCCTATCGTACGGCGGGTCTAAATCGTCCAGATCCTATCGTTCGAACGTGTAATCAATAAGGGGTGAAACTCCCCGAACGGGTGGATGTGACCCATCTATCTAAAAGTTTCCTATCGTACGGCGGGTCTAAATCACCCAGATCCTATCGTTCGAACGTGTCATTAATAAGGGATGGAACTCCCCAAACGAGTGGACACGGCCACTCTATCTAAAAGTTTCCTATTGTACAGTGGGCCTAAGTCATCCAAATCCTATCGTTCGAACGTGTTATCAATAAGGGATGGAACTCCGTGAACGGGTAGACATGACCACTCTATGTAAAAGTTTCCTGTCCTACGGCTAGTCTAAGTCGCCTAGATCCTATCGTTTGAACGTGTCATCAATAAGGGATGAAACTCCCCGAAAGGATGGACACAGCCCCTCTATCTAAAAGTTTACTATTGTACGACGGGTCTAAGTCACCCAGGTCCTATCGCTCGAACATGTCATCAATAAGAGAAAGAACTCACCGAACGGGTGGACACGACCCCTCCATCTAAAAGTTTCCTATCGTACGGTGGGTATAAATTGTCCACATCCTATCGTTTGAACGTGATATTAATAAGGGATGGAATTCACCGAACGGGTGAACACGACCCCTCTATTTAAAAATTTCCTATCGTACGGCAGGTCTAAATCGCACAGATCCTATCATTCGAACGTGTCATCAATAAGGGATGGAGTTCTCCGAACGGACGAAGATAGCCCCTCTATCTAACAGTGTGTTTGGATGGACGGTTTGGGTGGGAATGGGTGGGAAAGGGAGGGATTCTAAAGAACCTATCCATGTTTGGCAAAATAATTAATTGGAGGGGAGGGAAAGGGAGGGTTTCTATGAAACCTTCCAAACCAAAATTTTCAATTCCACCAAATCGGTGAGTTTTAGAGGGGAGAGATTCTCTTTTAAAATAATAAATATCAAATTTACTTTATACCCCATATTTTAAAACTCTAATAAAAACGAAAAGGATAAAATAGTAAATTTGTATATTTTTTTATTATATTCCTTCCCTTTCCCTCATCTAACCAAACATGATTTTTTATTTTACTATTATTTCTCTCCCTTTTCCATCACATATTTTGTTGTCAAACGTGATTTTTAATTTTATTTTCCTTTCCCATCCTTTCCCTCCCTTTCTCATGTCTTTGCCAAACACACTGTAAAAGTTTCTTATCGTACGATGGACTTAAGTCATCCAGATTCTATCATTCGAATGTGTCATCAATAAAGGATGGAACTCCTTGAACGGGTGGACATGGCCCCTCTCTCTAAAAGTTTTCTATCGTAAGGCGGGTTTAAGTCGCCCAGATCCTATCATTCTAATGTGTCATCAATAAGGAATGGAACTCCCCGAACGGGTAGGCACGACCCCTCTATCGAAAAGTTTCCTGTCGTATGATGGGTCTAAATTACCCAGATCCTATCGTTCGAACATGTTATCAATAAGGGATGGAGTTTCCCGAACGGACGGATACGGTTCCTCTATCTAAAAGTTTCATATCGTACGGCGACGCTAAGTCGCCCAGATCCTATCGTTCGAACGTGTCATCAATAAGGGATGGAATTCTCCGAATGGGTGGACACGGCCCCCCAATCCTAAAGTTTCTTATCATACGCCTGGTCTGCCCTAATCACGTCGAATGGACGTATCATATGGGTGAAACTATCTGAACAGACAGACACGGCTCTAATATCAATCGCTTCCTATCATATGACGACCCTGTCATGCTAATATAATGAGAGCTGTCACAGTGAATAATAAACCAAACTTTATCATTGATAAATTATCCGAAAGGTATTGGAATACAAAGTTTTAAACAGATGTTACACGGGATCGAAGGAAGATCATGGGATTTCACGAAGAGCAGATCCCCTTGTAGTCGGGACCATGGTAAAGGCTTCGGGCACAACAGTTGATCCCTGGGCTGCAGCATCCCCCTCAACTAGGGGCAAGGCATCACTTAGGCCCATCCGACGGATTATCTCTTTAGCGCACTTCAGTCTTTCGGTCAACTTGCGTTGGGAATCCTTAAGGGCAATGACATCCCTTATACGAAATTTCTCGAGGTAAGTTATTTTTCACTCCGTCACCCGATGAGACACTTCACTCGAAGAGACTCTTCACACAACTGGGCCAGATTGGAGACGCACTTCGGGTACCAGATTGGAGACGCACTTCGCGTACCTTGGCCTCCAACTTTAGTCTCTCGCACCGCTTGCTTAACCCAGCGACGCATCCTTCCCAGTAATCTACCACCTGCCTTCTCCACCATTCTTGAAATTCTGCCAAAGTCATTGTCTGAAGAGAAGACTAGATCAGAAAAAACATGAATGAAGGAAAAACTAAACAAATGCAAAGAGGGATACGATCAAACCGAGGGACTTAAGGGCCCCGCCAACTTGCTTCTGGGATATCCTATAAAGATCGAGCTCGCACTGATAAAAGTCCAACCGGTTTACGATTCGGTCCGTCTCGGCCAAATCATATAAATATATTGCATATCCCCAGCACAAACCACAACAGTCCCTCGTTCTTTCGAGCCATTCCGCCCGTTAAAGGAACGAACATGAATGACAGGTGGCAGGACGGTTCCATTAGGAACCTTGCGTTTTTCCTTGCACAAATGCCAAACCGGTACAGCTGAAGAAGGCTCTGTCATCCCCTTTGTCATCCCCTCTGACATTACCCTGGAAGTATCCAATCTTGCTGTGGCGCCAGGCAAAGAACCGTTTCCCAATCCTCTAGTTTCATCCACGTCGACACCCTCGTTGCATGGGGATCCATTTCCCTCCAACACGATGTTCTCCATCGGTGTGATCGAGCCCAAGCGCACGTTTCAGTAGGGACGAAGGCAGTAGGGTCTTTCCCCTTTTTGATAAGGGAGGTGAAGACTCCAGGAGGGCCTTAGATGCCCCGGTGGACTCCTAAGGAGACCTCTTCGCGCTCGATCGAACTTGCCTATCGATGGTAACCTTTTTCAACACAACGTCGTTAAAAAAATTCAAAAAGTCAGCCAACTCAATCTTCCCCCTTTCCAACAAGAGATGCCTATCTACTTTCCTTTTCTTCCCGATCAGCAGACCAGCTAAAGATAGCATCTGATCATCCAGTAAGGAATTAACCCATATATTTTGACTGATAGACTTACAATAGCCGCCTACGGACCGAACGAAGTGGCCATGCTTAAATGCGGTTGGAGGTTTCAGTCCTAAAAAAGGCCCCTATTTGGCGTCAGGAAGCATAGGGACATGACTCTTATCTGAGAACTCCACGAAGAAAAACTGGTGCATCCAATTCTTGTCGATGGACTCCTTATAATAGAATCTCTAGTTAGACTCGAGTCGAGTCTGTAGCTTGTACCAACCCTTGGTTGTGCCACTATTTCCACATCTTATCAAGATGAAAACAGATGACAAGATGTTAAAATCAAAACGAAGATGACAAAACCCTAGCAGAGAAGCCATGACAATCATCAAACGCCAGGCACTTAGGATTAGGAGAGTTGGGAATATGTTCCAACAGTGCAGTATCTCCGCAAAAGAACCTATATATAGAACTTTTAATCCGTATTTAAGCGATTGATGGTACATCAGTACGCACCCCTCCGATGCCATGTTAGCCCTATAGGCATCTGTGGCGGACACCAAAGTATAATCGTCTCCATCAGCATATCAGTCTAGATTTCTTGAAACTCCTTTATAGACATGGTACTCGCGATATCGCCGATGCCCAGGTAAGCATGAGTAGCAGACATTTTCGCCATTGCTTTCAGAAATGACTTCTCTGATAACTCTTGAGGAATAAAAAGGAATGAAGGTGCCCGGTGCGCATGAACGAATGGTCTTATATAAACGCCAAAAGACGATCTGCATACCCCAATGACAACATGTGGTGTCAATACGTAAACAAAAAACGAGTACTCATGGTACCTTTCTTGCGAAGCGGCACCCTGAGTAAGGGACAAATGATGAGACATAGTTTTAGACCCAATTCAAAGGGTCAGCACCTGAAAGGCCCACACAGGAGGCCCACAAAGGATAGCTACCAACCGATGAGTAAGCACAAATGACCATTCCCTATGACCATTTGACTGATCTACAAAAGGGTTTTAGTCACCCCATCTTTCGAACAAAGGGCCTTAGTCGCCCCGCTTACCGAATGAGATTCATCAAGTGGGAATAATTTTTCCTATCAGATATTCAGCCACTAGCCCATCAAATGAGCAAGCCCCGAAGGTTCCATACCGACCGAATGACTAACCAAAGGCCAACGGCCTTATTGGTCCTTAGAAAAGGCTGGAGCACCCCAACAACTTTTATTCTTTACTTAAGAACGGCACCCCCAGGATTTTTTAGTTAAGAAAATGATCTCCCTAGGAAATGAAAGTTTCCATACGATAAAGATCACGATCATTTCGGAATATTAACTCTCTAGATTTCTTGATCGACTCGATAAGGAAAATAGGGTTAAAACATCACAACAACATACGACTCTCGCAGGTATAAGATACCCTCAAACCCTCCAAGTCAGGTACGCTCTCTTAGCTTTTCACATTAGCCACACTAATCACAGGGAACTTCTCCCTCTTTGAACTTTCAGTCTGTTTCTCTTACATTCGAAAACCGCTTTTTCTGACTTGAGCATCGGAACCTCCCCCACCAGAACACCCTCCGGCGGTTTTTACAGATTTCATATTCTGTCGACGGCAACCGTTCAGATCAATAAGGAACCGGTATCTATGGAGCCGTAACCCACCTCCAACAAAAAAAAAAATGTGAAAAAGATCTCATACCAAATGGGTTCTTACTTTTGAATCTCCAATGTTGGGATCGAACTTTGCCTTGAGAAGCTCATCAAGAAATGCTGGATTGCCTGTACCAGCAACTGTTAGCAAGTTGAAGAACGTTAAGGGGTCACCATCCTCTTCTGCATTTTCAACCAATAGGTCTCCAATGCTCGACCTTAATCCTTTTGTGATTCTGCAGAGTGACATATGACACGAAATTACTCTTTAAATGAACCATAAATAGTGCGGAGAAGAGAAGTAACTGCATGAGTTACCTCAATAAGGCCTTGCTGGTTTAAGTTCTCAGCTTTGAATCTCAAACAAATGTAAGCCAATATCTGTCCTTTCAGCCTTGGTAGCAACCGGTTTCTACAAACAAAATTCGATGTAGCCTCAGTGCTGTTCCTCTGTGAAACCATAGATATACGTGAGCTTTGAGACATGGAAAGGACTATACAGGACTATCTGTTTAAGCTGATGAAGAAACGCATGTTTATTATTCTATATCTGAGTAGATAACAAACATATCTTTTGCAGTTGGTGCAATTCAGTCATGCGCCAGTGGGAGGAAAAAGCAGCACTGATCACCTCTCTGTCTTTGCTTAGACAGAAACCAAATGCTAGATGGTTAATATGGGTGGAAAACTTATAAATTCCATAGTACGAGTGCCTTCAGCAACCAAGTTGGTCATGTTGCCAATGATGTAGGCAGTGAGTCCAAGGTTGAAGAGCACGTGGAAAATAATAAAGACCATCTCCATAGTGTTCTCAGCATGCAGGTCGCCATACCCGACCGTGGTCATGGTGGTTATGGACCGGTACATGGCTGAAATATATCGAATCCAAAGGCTGGTCTCTCAAAAATTTGGAATGACAGCTCCAATCCTTGTTTTCCCTTGGTGAGGATACCGGGCAACCAGCAAGTCGTAGAGGCATCCAACACAATGGACTGAAAATAGTGTGACCTATACCCAAAAAAGAAAAAAAACAATGAAAAATGCAATTTGTTACATTGTGTACATGGTTGTGCAGTTGAAGTTTTGCGACGCCCTTTGTTTGTGTTATCCTATATGTCCACATATTTCTGTCATCATTTATTACCGTATCATATTGTTCTACATATATAGAGGTTATATTAATGTCATAATCTGTTAATATTACGTTAACATTGTAACACCAAAAATTCGATATTGAAATTTTGTAACTATCTTTATAATATAATGAAAAATTTTAAATTTTATTGATTTTTGATTTTGGGATATTAAATTAAAATTTTTGATATATTTAAAATGTCCGTGTTTGCAAAAGATTTGTAGTGCATTTCATTTTTGATAAATTTGGAGTTTTATTGTAATATAAGTACAAATATACACGAATACATATTTATATATAAATATATATATATATATGTTAAAAAAAAAAAAGAGAGAAAGAGAGAGAGGAGATGAGATACAGCGTTTTGCCCACAATGCTCCGTCCCCTTCCCCCAATTTCAATTAAGGTTTGAAACCCTAATCTTCATCTCTCTCTCCCGAAATCCCTCTCGTCTCTCTCGCGTCTCTCTCTCGAATCTCATCTCCGTCTCTCTCTGTCTCTCCCGATTCTCTCTCTCCGCCGCACTCTCTTCCTCTTTCTCACCAGCAAAGCGCTCCTTCGCCTTCCTCAAACCATCGCACGTGGCCACACGTCTCCTTCTCTCTTTGTTTCTCTCTCTCTCGCACGACAGAGCTCTTCTCTCTCTCCTTTGCTCGCTCGCAGAATGCTCTCTATCGAGACTCCTCTGCAACCTCTGTTGTAGCGTTCACCATCAGATTTCGAAAATCCTAGGCCGCAAACTCCATTCTCTGCGTAGATAAGGCTTAGCCGAATTCTGACCATAGCTCTAGGTTTCAATTTTTCTTGGTAATTATGATTAATTGTTAAATTTTTCCTCGATTTGGAAGCATTGCAGGTCCCGGACTGAATTGGACGGCGCACAGACCACAGGACTGCGAACCGTGAAACCCTAGGTGAGGGAATTTCTAATCCCTTTCAGTAATCGAACGAGATTTTTGCTGAATCTAGGATGAGAGCCTTGTATATGTTTTGGAAGTATGTTAAATCTGAATAGAATGCATTTTCTGAAAATTCTACAAGTGATTATTAGAGTTAAGTCTGAAATTTTATAAGAATTTAGGTTGACTAATACGAAAGAAACCTGTTAGATGAAATTAGAACTTTGTTGAGGTGATTAGAATAGCTTTCCTCAGAGTTTGATTTAAAATGTGAATTAAAAATATTAGGGTAATGTAAATTCAGAAGAAATTGAGAAAATTGTTAGAAATTAGGAAGAATTGTGAAATATTGAGAAATTAAGGTCATTGGTGATGCAAATGATCCTGAAATGATGAAATGAGAATCTTGGTTCGTGAAATTGAAGAATTAAATATGTGCTAAATATAGAAAACTTCATAAAACCTAGAATTTGGGATGAACTATTAATGAAATTGTGATTATTAGTATAGGATAACTCATTTGAAGGTTGAGAATGGTTTCCTTGGTTTAAATTTGCGGAATTGGGAGTGGATACCCTCCTAAGAGATGAATGGCTGGTCCGTTGTATTATAAATGAGCAAAATTGTTTTAAATTCTTTTATAAATGATTTTGAATGATTTTTACATGTTTTATATGAATTTCTTTGTGATTGTGGGAATGTCTGAAATTGAAATTTGAACTATGAATGCATCCACCGTATTTATAAATGAATCTGTGCCATATATATCGGATATTTGATTTATGAATGCTTGTGGCATGATTTTGGAAATTGTTTATTGAAACATAACACATGGATTGTAATTTGAATGATTGCGAAATGATGGCGCATGAGTGTAATGGCTATAGTCATTCCCTCCACGGAGCGACCTGTTGGGGTAATGTGGTTGGGGTTTAATTGCGAGAGAAGTAGATGCGGCCTCTTCTCTGCCACGTCGGACTATCCGGATTGCACCCCGGTGAAGTACGAGCCAACGCCAAGGAATGGGGTAGTGTTTTAAAACATTGGATTGAAAAATCCTTGGCGGGCTTTCGTCTGGGTGCAGCCAAACCTAGGACATAAGTGTTTTCGATAGGACCCCATGTTTTTTTGAAAGAATGATTGATGTGGATGCATATTTTGCGAATTGTCTAATTTATTAAAAATGTTTTTACATATATAATGGGTTGTTTATGAGATATGTTTTGACTTCCTCATATTCACCCCTCATTTATAGACACAATCACACCATTGCACTCCACTCACTGAGTATTCCCAATACTCACCCCTCTTTCTATATTTTTCAGAGGATACTTAGCTGCGAGACTGGACGTAAGAGATTATGAAGGATATTTTGCTGATTTGCATAGGTATTTAGCAATGTAGGGTTTATGGGAGTTATAGTTCATAGGACCATGGAAAGAAAGTTCTGTACATCTCATACCGTACGGATTATACTGATACTGATTGAATTCTATGAGCAAGTATTGGTAAAATCCAATGATTATGATTTGGGACTTCATTCTTTTGCTTGAAACTATTTTTGGAAAAATATTTTATTTTGTATTGGGACATTTGGAATGTAATGCTGAATTTCGATACTTTCTTTAGGTTTTATGAAATTCTGTACATCTCATACCATTTGAATTTTATTTATACTGACTTGTTTTTCTCAGGCATGTATTAGTAAATCCATACGACTATAATTTGGGACTTCATCCATTTTGATTTTGGAATATCTCTGGAACATGCTTTATTTATACTGTGAACTCTGGATTGGCTTGGATGACCATACTGCATGCATGCATGTACAGGAACCCCCTCCCCGAATGTGTGCTGATGTATGCTTGTATGTATAGGGATTGACCGGATGAGTCTTTTGCATGTATGATGTTTACATGTTTTCTTATTTTGGATGGATTTGTGTATTGGAAGAATTATTGTACTATCAGATAGCCTTACGGAGTCTCGGTATATGGGGAGGTTTTACCCGTGTACCAAAACAGCGCGATGATTGTTACGTGCTCGATCCGAGGATCGGAGCGTCACAAACATATATGTCACAATATGTTAAAATGTCTATACTTGGTAGATTATTACGATTAACTTGATATTATGATTTTTCTTTATTATACATATCCCAACTTGTCTAAATATCTGTTTGTTTCTTTCTCTCTCCTTTTCCGTCCCTTCACGGAAAAAGTTGCAAAAACATCTATATGATCTATTTTTTTTTAATATCCGTTCTCCGACTTTGATGTCAATCATTAAGTTATCAAGTAGTCATTTGTTACGTAACAAACAATTCTAGTCTTTGAAACAATTACACAAAAAAGAACCAGACCTCTAAAACTCCTTCCACACATCACTATATGCAATAGCTATTCGAATCCTTCAGCAGTTCCTATATTTTTGCTTAACTTAATCCACTACAATTCTCTATGTCGATTTCTCTCACTCTCTCCTCAATCTTCTTCTAAAACCCAAAAAATTTGAAAAGTGCCAAAACAACCTATTTACCTCCTTTTAGATTGTCACAACTAATTCTGCTATACATTTATGTTATCTAGGATAGCCCTAGTGGCCGGATTTAACCAATTTATTAGGGAAATTTCATCCATTTTTTTAAAAAAAATGTTAGGTAAAGTAAAAATTTAATTTTTTTTTATTTTTGTCCTTCCCTATTTTTATGCAAGTGGACGATGCTTTTAGAGATCACTATCTCAGGTGATGTGTATTTTATGGATCATTGCACTTGTATTGAAACTTATGCTGCTATGTAATTGGTGGATTAAAGGGAAGCATGAATTTTCACTCTAAGTTAATGATCGAGATCATTTTGTATTTTTAAAATTATTATCTTCTCAAAATATATAGCTCAAATCAAGATTTCTAAAGTATATTTCTCAAATATGGGCTAGGGTTTTATCAAAATTACTTTATCGAATTTCTAAACGAAAATAAATTCATTAGAATGATAATTTCGATATATAATTATTTAATAAATTAAAAATTGTAAATTTTGATTTTGGAATAATTTTTTTAGTGAATTTTAGGGATTTTACAAATAGTCTCTCCATATCGGCCGGGTTCTATATAGACTCATAGAGCATGTTTGGGGGAGCTTTTTTTCTCTTTATCTTCTCCTTTTAAAGAGTAGTAAAAAATAATTCCTTTTAAAAAAAGAGGTAAAAAATTGTTTGATTTTTTCACTTTTAAAATAAAGTTAAAAATTAAAATTTAATTTCTTTTTTACCTTTTTACTTTTGAAGTAAAGTTAAAAGTTAAAATTTAATGGACTAATTTAAAATTTTGTATCATTTAGATGAGGATACTAATAGAATAAAATTAATTATGTGAAGATAAAAATGTAATAAAAAATATATATTTCTGGAAAAATTGGAGTATTAAAAAAAAAGGAGTTTTTTAAATTTTTCTTCATAAAAAAAAGCTGCTTTTTTTTATTAGTTTCTAAAAAATATTATTTAGTAGGGTTTCTCCAGAAAAGAAGGTGAAAGAAAAGCCCTACCAAACAAGCACTTAGCCAGAGAGGAATACCAAATGAAATTAGTATTGGTTAATCCTTATAATACATATTGAATTTGCTGCACTATGATTTTTTTTTTTTTTTACAAAGAAATATAATCAAATAAGATCGAATCGGAAAAAAGTGAATGAAAGTAGGGAGGTTCTACCGTTTCGGCTATCCTGATGGACTTTGTTTCGACAGCACACAGACACTAAGGCATTAAATGATGTCAAGATTCAGCATTCAGCATAAGCGCAGCAGCAGAAAATGTTTGTTTGGGTGTTCTGGAGAAATGGTGAACATGCTGATTGGAAATGAATTCCATGGCTACTCCATGAAAACATCTGCATGTGTTTTGATGGGTTAGTCGTAAGCAGAAAATAAGGCAAATCAATATTACCCATAATCGTCTCGAAGTCTCCTGGTCATGTGGACATGCCAGTATTGCAGGCCTGGTTATGCTGTTGAAATAATTGTCCTGGTTGAATGCTGAATCCCAAGATTTGCCAAAGTCTAATATGCAGGAACAATCAACAAGTGTCTTGCCGAATCGGTTGAGGTTTGCCCTGTACTTTTTGAATACTGTGTCCTAAATTGATTGGAAATTGCCATTCTGGACTGATAGACATGTTCCATGCCAGCGGCGGATCTAAGACCGAGTGGAGTGAAAATAAAATGTTTTTATGGATAAGATATTAGTGGATGGACTAATAATTTGAAAATAATATTTTGAATTAAATAAAAATAATATTTATTTAATATATAAAAGTTAATAAAATTATTTTAATTTAGTCGGGGATAATTGTCCACCTATCTGTATATGTAGCTCCGCCACTCTTCCATGTTTAATCTATTGAAACTTGGCCCCATAGTGTTGCCAGCGTCACTATTCAGCCAGAATTTGTGATTGCAAATTGATCGGCAGGCATTTATATATATATATATATATATATATATATAGAGAGAGAGAGAGAGAGAGAGAGAGAGAGAGGGAGAGTCTTAAAATGCGTAGTAGAAAATCAAAATTTCTAATTGTACTAGTGTTTTAATTAAAATAAAAGAATAAAACTAAGAGAGAAAGACTAAGACTTTAATACTCGCATTTAAACATATTGAAAAATGCCCACTAAGGATAATTTTATCAAAGTAAAAATTTTGAATTTCAAATGAGAGGATAATGGGTAGTTATCCATTATCCCACACTCCCTATTTTTTCTCTACACAATTTCTACGTGGTTGCAATTTGATAAAATATTGACTATTATAATAAGAGAATAATTCTAAGTGAGAGAATTATCTTTGTGAGAAGAACACCATCACCGTTGTTGAGGAGAACAATAGTGAGTCTTGAGGGTTTTCCAATTATCTCAAACTCACCGGGTTTAAGGTTGAGTAATCGTGATATAGTGATGATAGTTCGATTATCGTGGTTATCATCCCGACTACGAATTGTTCGTGATCAAAGTTTGTATTTCCTGAAATTCTCGACATCACCAGTTGAGGTATATCGTATACTTATCTTTTTACTGTTCTGAAAATTTATTGATGTTTGCTTCCACTGCGTGATTGAGTCACGATTTCTAACAATGGTATCAGAGCATGTTAGATTAAATTTTAAATAATTTTTTCAGAATTTATTTGAGTATAAAAAATATAGGGTATAAAATTTGGGTCTGAATCATGGATGAGTTTCTTGAATCCGATTATACCACTGTGTTACCCAAATCACGTAGATCATGAAAATAATATTTTCGTAATTTTCTAAATACGTTTAGACCAAAAAAATTCCGGTTGAAACATTCGGCTATGAATAGGGACCGAACACTTCAACCTCAAATTTGTCGAATTTTAGGGCAAATTAGTGCATGAAAATTATAGATCTGTGTTTCTCGTTTCATGCTCTTCGATTTGATATATATATTGCATATTGTTGATACCGGAAAATGAGGTTTCAAATTTAGTCGTAGAAGGCCGGAAATTTGAATCCAAAATACGCAGAGATTATGGCATAATTATTTCAAAAATCAAGTCAAGGATGTTTCGAATAAATTGAATTAGAGAATTCTTAAAAAAATCCTGTGAAAAAGGAGACGAAAAATGGTTTTTCTGGATACCGGGTCAAAAGACCCGGTTGCAGAAGAATTCGGGCGAAGACGAAGCCCAACAGTGAGGCGCGTGCACAACACGCGCGAAGGCGTGTTCGTGCAGAAGGAAGAGGTGTGTGTATCTCACGTGCGTAGGCCTGTGAGATGCCGGGTCAGAACCGACCCGGGTCCACACCGGACCGGGCCCTGATCCGGACCGGTTTTTGGGTTCCGACCCGCACCCGCGATCCGGGTCCGACCCAGCCACATGGGTCGCACGCGTGCAGGAGCGTCACCCATGCTCCCGCACGTGGGCCTACGCTCATTGGGCGCGTGCAGCGCGTCCTGCACGCCCAGGCGCGTCCACGGTGCTTGAGAGCGGATGGAGATGCGCCGCCGGGGTCTGGTGGCGCGTGGACCCTCCCGGCGGTGCGTAGATTCCCGTAAAATTAGATTTTTCTAATTTTTTGAGAGTTTTATGGTAAAAAGTGACTATTTGTGGGTTTTTATGTACCGAATCTTAGTCCGAATGGTGAGATACAATTCCGGATTGTGGTGTATGGTGTCCGTTGACTCATACGCTCGTCTTGGTGTCTGCACTTGAACCATTTTGATCTTGGTGATTCGTAGGGTACATAAAATTGTGAATTTAAGCATCAATTGTCATTAATGTTTCTTTTTCTGTATGACAGAGACATGACTGTAACGAAAACTGTCGTCCTAGATCTCGTGAAGGGAGACAAGTTGAACGGTGACAACTATGATATTTGGCACCGGAAGGTTCAGTTTGTCTTCGAAGAACAAGAGCTCAGGGAAGTTCTTAAGCACGAGATGGTGGACCCCGGGGAGGGTATCACGGCACAGGCTAGGCAGGATCAGGAGGTGTATCGTGCTTGGAAAAAGAAGGATGGCCAAGTGAGGGTGATCCTTCTTAGTAGAATGCACGACGAGCTGATCCCAATTTATGAGTAGTATCCTACTGCGATGTCGATCTGGCACACTCAGAGAGAGCACTATGGCGCCCCGTCAGCTCCCAAGTTGAAGATGCTGACCTATAAGTTCATCACTTACAAGAAAAGACCCAATCATACTACGAAGCAGCATTTAATGCATATGTCAAGTATGATCGCCTCTCTGAAGAGTATGGGGGAACCGATGTCGATGAGCTTCAAGTACTGGGTGTGATCCAATCATTGCCTGACTCCTGGGATGTGGTTAAGACCTACCTCACGTATACTGAGAGTATTCATACTTTCATGGACGTGAGTAGGCACTGTGAGCTCAAGGATGAGCGTCAGGAGATGGCTAGGTCTTCTTCTGCTCATGCTAATATCACGGAGTTGAGTAAAGGCTCCCGGGAAGTAAAGCGTAAGTGGGGCAAACATTAGAAGAATGCCAAGGGTCAAGGCAAGAAGAAGCAACTTGCCAAGACCGACGAAAGAAGACAGAAGCGCAAGAAGAAGGAGCTCGCTAAGAGCAAAGTCCAATGCTACGCGTGTGCCAAGACTGGACATTTCGCACGCGAGTGTAGCGAGTGAAAGGTATGTCCTTCTTTACATGGTTTAAGTTATGTGTCATCTAGTGTGATGCTCACTAACTCTTTTCCTTTGTAGATTGTAGACTCAGGAGTCACGGACCATATAACTCGTGACAGGAGCACATACGTGGAGTTCTGCCGTTTGAGTCCCCAGGCGAGGAGGCTGTACGTGGGGAGCAGATCATTTATAGAAGTGAAAGGGATTGGCACATGCAAGCTATTGCTGTGAAGTGACCAAGTCTTATATTTTCACGACATTTTGTATGCTCCTGAAATTAGGCAAAATGTTGTATCTGTCCGATGTTTGGACCTGCTAGGATATTCTGTTTTGTTAGGAAACTCTAGAGTTTCCATTTCATATGACAGTTCTTTGATATGTTCCGATTTAGTCTATGAGGGATTTTATGTACTGGATTTGATTTCTTATTATGAGATTTATCCTTCTTCTATTGCCCTTGCATTTGATAGTGTAGTGGATGATGTAAGTGTATGGCATAGGAGGCTTGGCCACATAGGGCAAGAGAGGATGGGCCGGTTGGCTGCGAGTGGCTTGTTAGACCCGCTAACCAAGGTCAAGTTGCCCTTGTGTGAGTTTTGCCTTGCGGGCAAAGCCACTAGAAAACCATTTGGGAAAGCAATGAGAGCTCGGACTCCATTGCAATTGGTCCATTCCGAGATTTGCGGACCCATAAATGTGAGAGCCTGAAACGGAACCATGTATTTTATTATGTTTATAGACGACTACACGCGTTTTGGTTACGTCTACCTGATCTCGCACAAGTTTGAGGCACTAGAGTGCTTCAGGAGGTTTATCAGCAAGGTTGAAAATCAGCTAAACTTGAGGGTGAAAACTCTTAGAACCAATCAGGGGCGCGAGTATCGTCTGAGCAGTTTAAAGAGTTCTGTTTTGATAAAGGTATTACTAGAAAATTGACTATTCATGCTACTCCTCAGCAGAACAGAGTAGCCGAGAGAATGAATAGGAATCTGTTGAAGATGGTGATATCGATGATGGCACAGACCAATTTATCTATCTCCCATTGGGTGGATGCGTTGTTGACTCCCGCCTACATCCTCAACCGTGTTCTGATGAAGTCTGTAATCAGCACCCCATACGAGCTTTGGACAGGGAGGCAGCCTGACCTTAACCATTTGAGGCCATGGGGTTGCGCCGCGTATGTTTATGATTCCTCGCATCAGTACAGCAAGTTAGGCCCGTGAGAAAATAAGTATATCTTCATTAGATACTCTGAACACTCTAAGAGACATGCGTTTCTAGGAGAACATACGGACGACACTATCACTGAGATTGAGTCTCGTGATGTCACGTTTCTTGAGAGTGATTTCCCTAAGAGAGGAGAAATCGATCAGGATTACACCTTCTATAAGATGGCTGAGCCTAGTGGCTCAGCCGAGCCTAGTGGCGGGATTCAAGACCCTATTACGGATCTTGGTCCTAGTGGGAGCGGTCCATCTGAAGGTGTGGAGGCTCTCTCTCCTCGTAGGAGTAGTCGAGGAAAAGTGTCTCGTCGTCGTTTCCCGATTGAGGATGAGATCCTCATTGTAATTCCCGAGGATGAAAAAGAGCCGAGGACTATACAGGAGGCTCTTGAGGGTTCAGCAAATGACCAATGGTTTCAGGCCATGCAATAGGAAATGGAATCGATGAGAATCAACGGGGTCTGGGACCTAGTTAACTTACCTAAGGATAGAAAGACCATTGGGAACAAGTGGGTTCTCAAAATTAAAAGAAAGGTTGACGGATCGATCAAGAGGTACAAGGCCCGTCTGGTAGCCAAGGGTTACACGCAGAGTAAGGACATTGACTGCGATGAGACTTTCTCCCCAGTAGTCAAGTTTACTTCGATCTGTTTACTTTTGGCGATTGTCGCTAGTTTGGATCTAGAGTTATACCATATAGACGTTAAGACCGCTTTCCTTAATGGGAGCCTGGATGAGGAGATCTACATGGAACAGCCCTCTGGGTTTGTTCTAGTAGGTCAGGAGGATAAGGTCTGACGACTTCAGAAGTCGATATACGGCCTAAAGTAGTCATCCAGGCGATGGTACCTAAGATTTCACGATGTGATATCTTACGGTTTTACGATGGTTGATGAGGATTATTGTGTCTATCTGATACGGTTCAATAACTCTTTTGTGATCCTGTCATTGTACGTAGATGATATAATGTTGGCTGGGAACAACATTGAGTATTTAATGACTATTAAAACATGGTTGTCATCCAGTTTCGACATGAAAGACATGAGTGAAACTGAGTTCATCCTCGGAGTTCAAATCTAGAGGGATCGCTTGAGAAAAACGTTGGCTCTTTCACAAGAGACCTACATTAACAAAATTTTTGAGCGTTTTGGGATGAGTGATTGTAATCCCATAAATATTATGATCGCCAAAGGTGAAAGTCTGAGCCTAGAAATGTGTCCGAAAACTCAGGAAGAAGTAAGGGAAATGAGTAAAGTACCTTACTCCAGTGTAGTGGGAAGCCTAATGTACGCAATGTTGTGTACTAGACCGAACATATGTTATGCAGTTGGTCTGCTGAGCAGATATCAGGCAAATCCTGGAAGAAATCACTGGAGAGCAGTGAAAAGGATTTTTCGATATCTAAATGGAACTGCAAACTTCTCCTTATATTACGGATGAGATGATTTACGCCTTGTGGGCTATTCGGACGCCGACTGGGGAGGCGATTTGGATAAACGCAAATCGACATCAGATTTTGCTTCGTTGCTCAATGGCGGGGCCATCTCTTAGAGTAGTAAGAAACAAACATGTGTTACTCTATCTACGATGGAGGCTGAGTTCGTGGCATGTTCAGTTGCAGTTCAAGAGAGTGTTTGGCTCCGGGGACTACTAAATGACTTAGGGATTGTAGTGGATAGTGGGAGGCCAGTAATGATTTATTGTGATAATCAGGCCGCTATCGCTTACACTCAAGACCCTAAGTTTCATAGTATGACCAAACACATCGACACCAGATACCATTTCGTGAGAGACATCATCAAGAAGGGTGAAGTGACCGTCAGTACATTTCTACACACAGCATGGTGGCTGACCCTTTCACCAAACCCATCACTAGAGACTCCTTTCTAGGGCATAAAGAGTCATTGGATTTGGGTACTTTTTGACATTTCTCAATTTGTACTTATTAACGACATTAATGCTTATTGATTTATATGATTATTATACATTATTCAGTCACTTTTGTGTTATATTTTCATTTAATGCACTTGCTTTTATTATCATATATATATTCTGCGACGTGATAATAGATATGTCAGGCAGGCGAGGTCGACGCTCTCACATGAGTGATCACCTCCAGCTTTGAGTGAATGAGGATGAGACAGCTTCTAGCTGTAAGAGGCTTTGAGAGTGGTTCTGTTAGAACATAAGTCGCCCTGATACGTGTTTGAGATGAGATCATATACGATATGACCGACATATACGTACCCACATCTATGTTGCCTGTGAGTAGTCAGGTTTGAGATCTCGGATATCACCTGCGATTTGTGATATTGTTTATGAAATACTCTCTCTGAGATCTCTGGGTAAAGTCTTATGTGTAGACTGAATCTTCATACCTACACAGTGTTAGAGAAATCTGACATATACCCTTTTGAGAGATAGGGGAGTAACACTATAGCACGTGTTTCATACCACGTGTGAAAAGACGACTTTGGATAGTGGGAGCTATATTACTTGAGACAACAATTTGAAATTTATCCCCGAACTCCACTGTGTAAGACTTGAGATCCATTGGGTGGGATCTCTTGTGCCCTTATTACTTTCGGTTGTCTCTTGAGGTCATGATTCAGTGTTTGTTACTTTAGTCTGTTTACCGATAGCCCAGAAGATAAATTGAGGTCTGAGGGACAAGTCTAGGAAAACAGCTAAGTTAAGACCGATAGATACGAGTTTGGGAAAAGGAAAACCAATTGACATTGCATCATTGTGTTGTATTCACCGACTGGTCTTTTATGTTCATCCATATAGGGATTTGAATATAATAGTGAATACATAGTCGAACGATTTCTGGGGATTACTTTCAATGAGGACACTAACTCGATGGATGTAATTAGTCTTGAATCTGGGGACAGCGAACTTTCTTTTGATACTAACGTGACTACTCAATCATCCTAACAGGTGTATCGAGAAGTCTTTGTTTGTAGGTATACTCGCTAGTCGCACGACGTCCAACCCTGTATGAAAACCCAGTAGGATAATGTGATGGATCGCATGAGTTGTAATCTTATGACGGAAGTAAAATGCCCTCGTATACAAGTGAGAGATATTGGTAAATATCCATGTAGAAGCAATTTTACCAAAGTAAAACTTTTGAATTTCAAATTAGGAGATAATGGATAGTTACCCATTACCCCACTCTCCTTATTTTTTTCTCTACACAACTTCTGCAGGAGTTGTAATTTGATGAAATATTGACTATTCTAATGAGAGAATAATTCTGAGTGAGAGAATTATCTTTGTGAGAAGAACACCATCACCATTGTTGAGGATAACAATAGTGAGTCTTGAGGGTTTTCCAATTATGTCAAACTCACCAGGTTTAGGGTTAAGTCGTCGTGATATAGTGGTGATAGTTCAATTATCGTGGTTATCATCCCGATTACAAATTATTCGTGATCAAAGTTTGCGTTTGCCGAAGTTCTCGACATCACCAATTGAGTTATATCACAAACTTATCTTTTTACGATTCTGAAAATTTATTGATATTTGCTTCCACTGCGTGATTAAGTCACGATTTCTAACAAAATATAACATAAATACTTAAGGTTTACATATTCTTCTTAAAATTGCGACGCCAATCATAATTATTTTCAAAAATTATAAAATAGTAACGATAATTTTCGTAATGGCAAAACAATCAAAAAAAGGTTTTCAAAATTACATAATAGCTGTAACAACTTTCCCAAAATTACATAATGTTAGTAATAGATTCTAAAAAATACAAATCAATTTCAAATCGCTCTATATTATTCTTTTTTTTTTTTCTAATTAATGCACCACAGAAAAAAACACAATAAGTAAGTAACCAATATTAGCAGAATTTTGGAACAGAGAATGAACCTATAACATATTTATTTTGACTTTAAATAATTGTAATATAATCCGCTAAACTATTAGTTACATTCAATCTAATTAATTTTACTAAATAATTAAAATTGCACTTCATAATAAATATCATATTATTTACTGAAATTAACAAATGATAATTTATTGTTTTATTCAAGAGCTGTATGTTTTTCTACATATTACCTTATACATAACACCCATAATTGAGATTAAGTAAATTAAATTTACTATCACGTTCTCAATTATTTAATTCTATTGAGTCTCTTGTTCAGAAAGGTTACTAGACAAGTTTAAGAACATTCTATTATACAATATCATATCACTGAGGTCAATTTCTAGAAAATCAATTAGGAAAATCCAAGAGTATGATATCCAACAAAATTAGTATAGATTCAATATTGTATGTGTATTCGATCTAACAAAGATTACATACCCAGGTGACTTATAAAACATATCACTCATAATACATGAATAGATGACCCAATTACAAATATAAATCATTTATATGGAACCAATTAATCTTATAAATGCATAAATAATATGCAAAATTGTTTATCTACTTAAATAACTAAAATAAACATTTATTCTAATATAAAAAGTTCATACAAATCTTTTAAGAGTGCAAAATAATATAATTAGGACTTAATGTCAATAGGTTGATCATAACCGGTAGCCCATTCGAATTTCAGCTGAGATCGATTGTTATTGCCCAGTCGAAGAGTTGCCAATTGAAGAACAGTTGGCTGACCAGTAGTATAATATGACGCTGGTGTCACAAGTTGTTAATATTCATAGTTATAAAGCTTACGAATCGGCTGAGAGTTAGCCAGATATGAGCAATCGTCAACTCACTAGTCATTTGGATACATCATTGGCATTGTAGGTTGTTGATCCTAATTGCTGTCAACTTGGTTGTTCCCTTTAATGACATTATGTCGAATAGCATTAAACTGATCAGCCTTTTTTTTTTTTTGGTGCAAGAAGATGTAACAAGCGGAATCAAACTAAAGAAGGGAGAATGGAAGAGGAGAGGCTGACAACTGATCATCGTATTGGTACATCACTGACATTACATGAGGTCAAGATCTGAAGATCATCATATGTTTTGATGACTCTCTCTCTCTCTCTCTCTCTCTCTCTCTCTCTCTCTCACTAGTTAGAAACTCTCCATGTTTTTATAATTCTACCGAAGATAATCACGACCTATTGTGTAACTCCCATCGGACATGCCAATTTATGTTGATGAGCGAATTTTTTGTAACAACGCAGGTGTACGAGATTTAGTTGTGATTATCTGCTAAATCGATTGATCAATAGATAAGCACGATAATTGGCTAAATCACTCAAGCTCTTCAATCCCTTTGATTCATACCATTGAGTCAATAGAGGAACTCCCTCTATCAGCAAGTAAGTTTCCAAAATGACTAAAGGAAGCTCCTATTCAATAGGTCGACAATGATCTATTCTAATAAAAGCAATTAATTGAAAAAAAAATGGAAATTATGTTAATTGAAAAGCTGAAATGCAAAAGATAAAGGTTATTTACCCAAGTTTCTCATTCTTCTCTTTCTCTACAAATATCAATCGCCATTAATGACTGAACATCTAAACTTTAACCTCAAGAAACCTGCTTTAAACCCTCTTTAAGGGGTCCAATTTTTACAAGGTTAACACCAAATGCCACAACTTAATCTCAACCTTATTAAGAATAGAAAAACTTTTCTGCAAACTAATTACGTTACACGTGCACCCCCCCATGCAGGAGAGTGTTGTCCTATGAAGTAATAAAAGTATCGTGACAATCTAGTGCTCACAACTCTCTTCCTCAATATCTCAGTTTCAAATCCCTTCTCCAATATCTCAGTTTCAAATCCCTGTATAACAAAAAAAAGGTAATAAAAATGATTTCACCAGCCAAAGGTAGACAAATCTAACAAATTGAGGCCAACACAACCCAACTAAACCAATTTTCTCGGAGGGATAAAAATTCACGCTCTCTCTCTCTCTCTCTCTCTCTCTCTCTCTCTCTCTATAGCTAAACTTTGGCATGTTTGTTCGTTGATTGCTCATTCTTGCGTCTAACCTTCATTACAACTCAATACTTTTGTCCCATCTTATTTTTCAATGAAGTAGCTATTTTAATTTTTTTTTTATTTGGCTTAAAATCATTTGAAAAAAATTAATAAAATCATCTTAAAAATATATTTAATTTAGGTGACAATTTATACAGATACATTTTGACTAATTTAAGAAATAAGAATCAACCAAATCAAATTAATTTAATTCTATATGAATCAGTCAAAGCATACCTACCACATGAGAATTCGATGTATCTGTATCATCTAACATTATATTAAATTAAATATGATTCTTTACTTGTGTATTACTTGATTTTTTGCTAAGAGTGTTTTACTTGTACAAAAAATATTGAAAAGCATCGATAATGTGCAAATTATTGAATTTATTAATAATATTATGATTTGATTTTGCACCGGTTAATGTTCTAATAATTGGTTTTATAGATTTTTATTTTTAGAATATTAAATTTGAAAGCTTGGATCAAAATGAGATTAAAGAGGCAATATAAAGCTAAATGAAGTAAATATCATATTGGGCCATGAAGAAAATGAGAGAAACTTGAGTCGTTTTTTAGTTAATTTTAGTAAAGTTTTTATTTTTAGTAAAAATTGTTTAAGTAGGAATAAAAGTGGTAATTTTATCTATTTTTTGGAGGAGTTCTTTTGGGAAAAGATTTTCTTTTGATCTAAGAGACAAAAACAACAAATCTCAGACGGCAGCTCATCAACAATTCCTCAAGGGTCGGCTGCTGCTCATTCACAATTCAAGAAACACAGGGGACGGCTACTCTTTTGAAGGAAGAGAAGCATTCTCGGTTGCTCATCCTTTATTAGGTCTTATTTTATTTTATTTCATCTTTATTGCTTTTTAGAAACATTGCTTGATTTTCTTTGTTAAATACTCACCACCATGAGTGACTAGTTCTTTTATTCTGATTCAAGGGGAATTTTATTCGATTGTTTTTCATTGTGAGGTTATGTGCTTCATTTAAATTCTTTCTTTTTATTCAAATATTTGTTGATTTTTTATTTATTTTTAGGGAAACCTAATATTGGTTAATCTGATAATTTAATTCAATATTAGTTTTTCTATTGCTATCCAGAATTTAAATGATCCGTAATTGTCATGAATGAATGATACAAGTAGTAATTAGATTATTTATGTTTATAGGTCTATTATCAATATTCATGTTTAACCTAGGAAATCAATGGAACAAAATTAAATAATTATAGCTATCTCAATTATTTGTATTTTGATTTAACTGTTTTTACAGAACTTAATGCTATCATTATATTGATATGGAACGCTATCGTGTCCAGTCAATTAATGATAAATTTCAATTGGATGTTAGGTTTAGTCGATTAAATTAGGAAAACACAAGATTTATTACGGCTATCCTAATAAATCTAAAGTTAAATGTTTGAATTGTAAGAATAATATTTTTAACCAATGATTAATGAAACAATCGAATGTATAAACCCTTGGATCAGAGTTTGGTAGATTGGATTACTTCCCTAACTTTTAGTATTTTACATTATTAATTTACTTCTTAATTTTAGGTTTTTTATTTTTTATTTAGGAAATTTATTCAAAAAACCCTCATCTTTATTTATTTATTTTTTTTTTTTGCATCAACTAAGAGATTAAGTTAATTAATTCTCGTGGGATTCGACCTGGTACCACTATTGCTACAGTCTGTTGTATTTGGGGAATTAATATTAATTTGAGGTTTTCTACAACCCGACCAAATTTTAGCGTCGTTGTTGGGGAATTATTTTGATTTCTTAGTTGTGTTTTCTTTATTATTTGTATTGCTGACCTCTTTTATTTTATGACCCATTCTTCTTAAGAATATGAATTGGAATATATTCTCGAAATTAAAAAAACTACTCGCTGTTTGAGAAAGGAGGCCAGACAAAGGAAAGGTAAGTTACGTTGCAGGGTGAATTTTGACATTGATATGACAATTTGTGACATGTCTATTTTTAAAGAAGACGAAGAAAAGATGACCAATCGTGAGAGAACTTTGAAGGAGTTGGCTGCTCCCAATCTAAATCAACAACCCTTGTATATCGAATACCCAACCCTTGAGACAGCAATCGAACTCAAATCAGCTTTGATTCATTTACTTCCTACTTTTTGTGGTCTTCTAGATGAGGATCCACACAAATATTTAAAGAAATTCCACGTTGTCTGTTCGAGTATGAAACCCCAAGGTGTAACCGAGGAACAGATTAAGTTGAGGGTCTTTCCCTTTTTCCTAAAAGATAAGGCAAATAACTGGTTGTATTACCTACCTTCCGGTTCGAAAAATACATAGAATGGGATGCAGAGATTATTTTTGGAGAAAATTTTCCTTACATCTAAGGTCGCCAACATCAGAAATGAGATATGTAGGATTAGACAGATTAGCGGGGAGACACTATATGAGTATTTCAAGAGGTTCAAACAATTCTGTGCTAGCTGCACACATCATCAAATACCGAATCAACTCTTGATACAATATTTCTATGAAGAACTTCTACCCATGAATAGGAGTATGTAGATGCGGCCAGCCGAGGAGTCTTGGTCAATAAAACATCTGAAGAAGCCAGACAGTTGATCTCAAATATGATAGAAAATTCCCAACAATTTGGGATGAGAGCAGATGGAGTTACAAAACGTGTCAATGAGGTAAATCACACATACCTTGAAAATCAAATTTCTGAGCTGACTGCTTTGGTTCGTCAGATGGTTGTAGGGCAAATGCAGGCAACCAAAGTTTGTGGCATATGCTCAATTCCCAGACATCCTACGGATATGTTTCCATCTCTACAAGAAGATTCTATTCATCAAGCAAATGTCATAGGAGGATTTCCCGGTCAACCTCAAAGGAAGTACGATCCCCACACCACTCATTATAACTCTGAATGGAGAGATTATCCAAATATGAGTTACGGGAACCAAGGAGGACTGACAAGATATCCTCCTCAGCAATTCAACAGACCAACACACGCGCTGATACAATCCTCAAATTCTGGTATGTCTTTAGAAAATATTATTAAGGTTCTCGTAATTAACATTCAACAATTTCAACAGGAAACGAGGGCAAGCATACAAGACTTGGGAAATCAAATCATTCAGTTAGCTACTTCGTTTAACAATTTGGAGGCTCGAACATCAGGGAAATTACCTTCACAAACAGTAGTGAACCCTAAGGATAATGTTAATGCAATGGTGTTGAGGAGTGGAAAGGAATTGCAATCAAACCCACCATCACCCAAAAAGAGGAATGAAAAGAAGGATGAAGAGGAAGAAGCTGAAGTTGCCAATGAAAATCCAATCAAGGTAAATTCCGATTCTCTTTTACCTACGAGCTCTAAACCGGTTGTGCCACCTTTTCCCAGCAGGTTGGAGAGATCCAAGAAGGAAGACTATGAAAAGGAGGTGTGGAAAACCTTTAAGAAGGTAGAGATAAACAAACCACTGTTAGATGCCATTAAGCAAATTTCCAAGTATGCAAAATTTTTAAAGGAACTGTGCACAAACAAAAGGAAGATGAGAGGTGATGAGAAAATAAGGGTGGGGGAGAACGTGTTTGCTGTTATCAAGAGATCCCTACCCGAGAAATGTTCGGATCCAGGTATGTTTACTTTACCCTGTGTCATTGGTTTATGTCCGAATTGCGATGTTTATTTTAAATGGACTATTAGAAAAATTTTATATTTATGAAAATATGGAAGAATGATTATTGGGAACAAGAATGTGAATTTTTGTCGTTCAGAATGGTCAGAACTTTTTAAAACACTTAGTTGATGGATTTTAAAATTTTTAAATTATCGATCATTAGAGTCCTGATCACCAGAACCGTCGATTATTTGAGTGTTCGGCCATCGATACTTGATGAATTTTAACCGTTCGGTACTCGGACGAATTTTAGTGTTCGGCAGAGATTTAAGTTTAATGAATAGTCCCTCAAATTTTTGGATTCCCAGTCAGTAGTCGATGGTAATCATCTACCGATCGATAATTATGAGACACCCATCTGTATTGTGAAGATGAAGTTTATATCTGTCGGTACTAGGTTCCCAAACTCCTGTTGGTCATTTACTCACCAGTTGGTATTGGAACTCCCGTCAGTATTGTGAGAACCCGTTGGTATTGACAAAATTACACTATTGGTACATTGTGAAACAGATGGGTTGTCTGTCGGTGACATCCAATCTTAAATTTTCATTTTTATTTTTATTATGAGATACCCATAAAATTCTGATTAGTTATTTTACCACCGATCAGTAATGTGAATCCATGATCGGTAATGTGCACCGTTGGTAATGTGAGACTTGTGAATTTTATTTCCATCATCGTTCGGTAATGTGAGATTTTCTTTACCACCTTTTAACTGTCCGGTACAATATATTTCCATTTATCTGTTCGATGCTCATTCCCAATTTTTATTTTTTTTTCTTGTTCGGCCATCGGTCGTTGCCTACTACTCGATCCTTGGTCACTTTGCCCCGATTATTGAGAATCCGTCGGTTGCCATTTTTCATTCCCAAGAGTATCCAGCACTAAACGCCTCCCTTGCCAATTGAAGTGCCAAACGTCAGAATGTCTCAAGCAAATGAAATGTCAAATTTCTCTCTTATTTCCATGTAAATGAACCACCGATTGCTTCCAAAGGGATTTGATCCTTAGTCCTTCCAAGTGTCCAAAAATATAATCAACCACCAATCCACTTAAACCATCATTTATATTTTCTTAAATTTATATTATATTCTCAATTTTAAGATTTTTCTCAATTATTTTCCATAAATTATAATTTTAAATCCCAATTGTCTTTACCCATTGGGAGATATATTGTCTCTAATAGAGCATGACTTCCGGTGTTCAACTCATTGTATTAGCCTTCCCAAAAACTCAACAACAATATATTGGGCATTTTGTGCAAATAGAAAATGGATGAAGACCACTAGATAAATATTAAAAATGAGTTGATATTAAAAAGAGGAATGAGATTCAAGAACCTACGGAAAGGCACTTCTCATTTTTTTTTTCTCTAGAGTATTCTCTTTTCTTTATTTCTCTCTCTTTTCTCTTATCTTCCAAAACCCAAACGATCAATATCAAATCTCTAGATCAAAGGCTCCACACTACACATTTGACTCTCCAAAGCTAGATTTTGTCTTACATCTTGAGAAAAGTTCAAGGGTTTAGTATTGTCACAAGGAACGAGAAAAAAATCAAGGATTTTGGTGTGACCCAAATCAGAAGGATTTTTGGAGACGAATCAAGGTAATATAATTTTTCTAACTCAAGTTTTACTGTATTTAGCCCTCTGACTGTATGGATTTGGAAGATTTTAAGCTAACGGAAGTGAGATGAAAATTAGGTTTTGAATGCTAGGGGTTTTGGAGTTGATGTGAGATGATCGGTAGTGATGATCTTGATTATATGATGTCTCATAGGGTCTGGACAAGCTGGTCAGGACAGGACCTCAGCCGTGAACAGATTTGGGAGTGACTGCCCTCCCTAAGAACTGTGAGTGGACGGTTTGTTGTGTTGGTGTTTGAGAAATATTTTTCATCATTTTTCTAAAATGATTTTCTTAACTTGATTTTTATGAAATGTTTTATGATTGTGGAGTGTCTCTAAAAATGTTTTAATTGAGCCATGAGATTTATTTTGACATATACTGAATGTTTCCTACGAATGATATTTGTTGGATTTATGAACTGTGAAATTTGATGATTTATATGACATATGATATGATGTTTGAAAAATAATTTATGCATTGGCTTTGGGGCATGAGCCTGAGCCCCCATGGTGCATGTATGAGGTGTGAGTACCCAATTATGAGATGACCGGTCGAGTTTAAGCTTCCACGGACTGATTCGAGGGGGCGGCGTGGAGAGCTTGGTAGACTTGAGGGGGTAGGCGGCGGTAAAGAGATGCCCCCCAAGTCCATTTCGAAGCCATTCGGTTGCATCTCCGAAGAGGCTGCGAGCCAACGCCAAGGTCGGGGTTAATACTTTATGACCGATGGAAATGAAAATCTCTTGGCAGTTCCATCGGATGGTCCGGGCCAAGCCATCGGTGGAGAGATTTTGTGACAAACCCATGAGATTGGAAAAGTGCATTTTTTGTTGTAGAAAAATCATGGCTCTTGATATAAAGGTTTAGTTGATCACTTGATATTTTGTTGGAACGTAAATATGCTTTGAGAGTTTTGTTTGACACTTCCACACTCACCACTCACTCACTCACGCAGCTATACCATTACACTCCACTCACTGGGTATTTCTATACTCACCCCATCTTTTATCCCTTTTTCGAGGAAGTGCAGAGACAAATCACTTGATCAGTAGCTAGGTCCAACCGAAGAGAAGAACTGTCTGGAACCGACCGTCGGTATTGGTCCCTCTTGATGAAGATTTTGTGGCATGTAGTCAGACCCATTGGAGGACACTTTTGAAAACTCTTCATGTAATATATTTTTCTCATGTTTTTCTAAAGTAAAAATCTTATGTCTTGAAAGATGTATTTTGAAACACTGAACAACTTCTTGTTTATTATATTTTTTGTTTTAAAATATTGTACAAGCTGGTGTTTCTTTATTGGAAAATGGTATTATCATAGCCTTGCAGGATCTTGGGATACGTGTTGGCGATAGCACGTACTTCTAGATCACGCGGCAGTTGTCGCGTGCTCGAACCTGTGGGTTGGGGCGTAACATAACCGTTCTGTTGTGTATCTAGAAGGGGTTGTTGAAGATGTTTTGGTGTAAGTTAACGAGTTAATTTTTCCAACAGATTTTTACATTTTGAAAATGGATGAGGACACCATTACAAATTCAGCACCACTACTATTGGGAAGACTATTCATGAAAACGGTAAAAACAAAAATAGATATGCATGAGGGTACACTCTCCGTCGAATTCAATGGCGAGATTGTTAAATTCAATATTTTTGAAGCCATGAGGTACTCGAATAAGTATCATTCGATTTGTTCCGCTAACGTCATTGATTCAATTATGCATGAAATTTTTGAAGAAGAAAATGACACAAATCTTGAATTGGATGCACAATTGAATACCAATGAGGAGTTAACCAAGACGTCTGAAATTTCAGAACCAATATTGGAACCACAACCAAGGTCATTGAATTCGAGTGCCATGTTGCCTATTTCTCACAAGAAATTGTTACCTTCCGTTTTGCAGGCTCCAACATTGAAATTGAAGACTTTTCTGGATCATCTTAAGTACGTATACTTAGGTGATGAAGAAATCTTGCCTATGATCATAGCAAAGGAGTTGACGGAAAAGCAAGAAAGTCGACTACTCCAAGTTCTAATGGAACACAAGATAACAATTGGTTGGACTTTAACCGATATAAAGGGTATTAGTCCTTTAATTTGCATGCATCGAATTCTCTTGGAAGAGGATACCAAACCAGTAAGGGAATCACAAAGGAAGCTTAATCCAACCATGAAGGAAGTGGTGATGAAGGACATTCTCAAACTTTTGGACGAAGGCATAATCTATCCCATCTCAGATAGCAAGTGGGTGAGTTCAATCCATGTGGTACCAAAGAAAACGGGGATCACGGTGGTAAGAAATCAAAACAAGGAGTTGGTAACGATGCGAGTGCAAAATGGTTAACGAATGGCTATTGATTTTAGAAAACTTAATTTAGACACCAGAAAGGATCATTTCCCTTTACCCTTTATTAATCAAATGTTAGAGAAATTGGCCGGAAAATCATTCTTTTGTTTTCTTGATGGTTTTCAGGTTATTATCAGATTGTGATTGCACAAGAAAACCCAGAGAAGACTACATTCACATGTCTATTTGGGACGTTTGCTTATAGTAGAATGCCTTTCGGTCTATGTAATGCCGCAAGTACATTTCAAAGGTGTATGTTGAACATTTTTTTTAAATATATTGAGAATTACATTAAGGTGTTCATGGATGATTTCACTGTTTATGGTGACTCGTCTAATAATTGTTTAGGGCATTTGATCAAAATTCTGAAAAGATGCATGAAAACGAACTTGGTTTTGAACTATGAAAAATGTCATTTCATGGTGAAGGAAGGCATAGTACTAGGGCATATGATTTCTTCTAGGGGTATTGAAGTAGATAAGACGAAGGTTGATTTGATCAAAAGCTTACCTTACTCTTCAAATGTCAGGGAAATATGTGTTTTTCTTAGACATGTAGGGTTTTATCCCAGATTTATTCAGGATTTTTCAAAAATTGCGTTACCATTATCCAAGTTGCTTTAAAAGGATGTACCTTTCGAATTCGAAGAAAAGTGCAAGGAAGCATTTGATAAGCTCAAAAACTTGTTGACCATTGCACCAATCATTCAGCCACCTAACTGGGATTTGCCTTTTGAAATCATGTGCGATGTAAGCAATTTTGCTGTAGGAGCTGTTTTAGGTCAGCGGATTGATAAGAAGAGCCATTATGTACTACGCTTCAAGGATATTAAATGTTGCTTAATGCAACTACACCACCACCGAAAAAAAGCTCTTAGCTATTGATTTTGCTTTAGATAAATTCAGATCATATTTACTTGGTTCTAAAGTAATTGTGTATTCTGACCTTGCAGCTTTGAAGTATTTATTGGTAAAAAATGAGTCGAAACCGAGATTAATAAGGTGGATTCTCTTGTTGCAAAAGTTTGATTTGGAGATCAAGGATCGAAGAGGAGCCGAAAACTTGATAACTGATCATCTAAGTAGGTTAGTAAAGGAAGAAGAACCATTATCCATTTATGAGAGTTTTCCTGATGAGTAGTTGTTTCACTTGAAAGGTATTACCCCTTGGTATGCAGATATTATGAATTATTTGGTCACACGTATTTTGCCTAGTCACTTTAGTAAGTCAAAGAAGGAAAAAATTCGATATAAGGCAAAATACTGTGTGGGATGAGACTTATTTGTGAAAATTTTGCTCTGACCAAATAATTAGGAGATGTGTCCCAGAGAATGAACATAAATCCATTTTAGCATTTTGTCATAGTTATGCTTGTAGGGGTCATTTTGGGCTAAAGAGAACTGCTAGGAAGGTTTTGGATAGTGGGTTATATTGGAAAACCTTGTTTAAAGATGTTTATTTGTTTTGTAAAAACTGTGATAGATGTCAACGAACATGTACCTTATTCCATAGAAATGAGATGCCTCAAACTCCTATTCTTGTTTGTGAAATATTTGACATATGAGGTATTGATTTTATGGGTCCATTCCCTTCATCTTATGGATATACTTACATACTCTCGGCAGTTGATTTTGTGTCGAAATGGGTAGAAACAAAAGCCACCAGGACTGACGATTCTAAATCTGTTGTAGATTTTATCAAGTCTAATATTTTCAACAGGTTTGCAATTCCTAGAGCCATCATAAATGATCAAGGGAGCCAATTTTGCAATCAAGCAGTCGAAACGTTGATAAAAAAGTATGGGGTACATCACTGGGTTGCTACGGTATATCACCCTCAGACGAATGGACAAGCTAAAGTTTCCAACCGAGAGGTTAAATCCATTTTGGAGAAGACGGTCAACCAGGAGCGAAAGGATTAGAGTTTACGTCTAGATGATGCGCTATGGGCTTATCGGACAGCTTTCAAAACACCAATAGGGATATCTCCTAATAGGTTAGTCTTTGGCAAGTCTTGTTATTTACCAGTGGAAATTGAGCATAAGGCGTATGGGGCAATCAAACGTTGCAATATGAATATGGATGAAGCCGTTGAGTTAAGGAAATTGCAATTGTAAGAGCTCGAAGTGTTGAGATTGGAGATATATGAGAACTCGAGAATTTATAAAGAAAAAATCAAGTCATTTCACGATGGTTTAATATTAAGGAAACAGTTTGAGATCGGACAAAAGGTGTTTCTATACAATTCTCAACTCAAACTCATGCCGGGTAAGTTACGTTCTCGTTGGGTTAGTCCATTTATTATTATTAATGTGTCTTCTCATGGTATAGTGGAAATTAAAAGTCTTGACACAAATAAAATCTTCAAGGTGAATGGACATAGGTTGAAGATATTTTACAATGATATGGAGATTTCTACAATGTTAGACATTGCATTAAAGTCTCCAGATTATTCCTCCGACTGAGACACTCATGAAAACCGTCAAGTATAACGACGTCAAATAATTGCGTTTGTTGGGAGGCAACCCAAAAGTTTTAAGAGTTTAATTTGGTTTATAGTATTTTCTTATTTAATTTTGGATATTTTGTTAGTAACATTTAGCTGTTCTTTCAATTTTTACATGTGCCCAATGAAAACCAAGTAGAGTCACGGATAAAGCAAGACAGAAAATTGGACAGAAGCACTCTTTGCATTAAGAGATGATCATATAGTTTTCAAAAGGGGAGTTAGAAATTTGAGCAGAAGTAGTCTTTATATTAAGAGATGATCACGTGGTTTTCAAAAGAGGAATAAAAAAATTTTGACAGAAGCACTCTCTCTTTTACCAAATGATCATGCGGTTATGTCTTCAAAACCAAAAAAAAAAAAAAAAAAAAAAAAAAAAGTGAGAAAAAGGGGTCGTGAAAAGAGAGAGAGAGGAGAGAGAATACCATCATCTTCACACTTCTTCCTTGCAATTTCTCTGCGATCATTGATCTTCTCCTTCACTTCAATCGAACCTCCATCATCAATCATTCCCTTTGGCTCATCAATCATCATTCTCATTCGACCTCTTCATCAAACCCTAGTTTATCCATCATCTTCTTTACCGAAAACAACCCCCCTCCTTCGTTCGAAACCCTAGTCGACCGAGAGCCCTCATCAATCCCACCATCATTGATTGTGAGCCTCATCATCGATCTTCTCTTTTGATTGAAGACCCAATTTCTCCCTTCGATTGCAAGCCCTCTTCGATTCCCATCATCTGTCTACCATTCGATCACCTCCATCCTAAATCGAAGTTTTTTTTTTCAACTCACAAACCACCCAAAATTGCAAACCCGTCTTTCAATTGAAACCCTAGGTACCACCTCGCGAATCCCCACCTCTACATGCCCTCTTCAATCGAAGGTCTTCTTCATCAATCTTTAGGTTCTTTTTGACTACAAACCCTAACTTCTCCTTCGTTTCCAATTTCATCCATCCAATTTTCCTCTTTCGATTATATTACTCTTCGTTCTGTCTATCCTTCAGAAACCATAGAAATTCCTCCAAATTTTGCTTAGATCTAATTCCATCCATGGGAAAGAAATGGGTTGCAGAACATAGGTATGGACTTCGAGATCGACAACTTGTTTCATCTTCAATCGAAACTCCATCCTAATGAGCACAAGTCATGGATCCAAGCAAAGAGCCAATCTCCCTTTCTTCTGACGATCAACCATCTCCATCCGCCACTTCCTCTATGCATTCATCCTCATCATTCCTTGCAACAAGAACCATGCACAGGGCCTCAAATGCCATTGCCACATCCCCTGGTGTCAACACTGTAAACGAGCCTCCTTCCCCTTCGATAGAACCTGAAGAGTCTTCATTCGCAGACCAGCAGGCACCATCCTCTTCAAGCAGATCTAAATCGCACTCTCGAGTGTCCTTTGGGGAGTTTTCTATCTTTCTTATTTTTTTTCATTGTCTTCCTTTATAGCTTCGCATTTTTTGTTTTTATCTCTCTTATTGCATTAGGTACTTTTCTGATTATGGTTTTTGGATTAGTATTGTGCTAGTTTATGAGTTTCTTTAATATTGTGTCCAAATTCCTTATCCTTTGCATCCATTGAGGACAATGTCGTATTCAGGTGTGGGGGGATTTTATGCATCCATGTCATTTTTTCTATTTTTCTTGGAACTTCACTCTCTTTTGATTTTTGTCTAAAAATAATTTTTGAGTTAGTCTACATTATTGATTTGAGTTGAAACGCATGAATGAGACAAGTATGATTAGTTGTTTTGGATAAAAATGTTTAAAGCGTTTTATTGACTTTGATGATTGAATTAGATGAAAATATGCAAAATTCGATACAACATTGCACACTTTTATGAACTTTTGAGCCTTAGGAGCATGTCATCATATTTGCTCTAATCTTTTTTTATGAGTGTGCATCAATCATAGTATGTTTATTTTTAAAACTTGCTTTGCTATATTTTTCAAGACCATATCCATGAGTTCATGTATTAATATGATGGGGGCATTTAGATTTACACATTTTAGCTATCTTAAAAAGACCTTTTCGTGCATATTCATCCCTGTAGTAAACCAAATTGAGTTTTTATCACTTTTTCTTTGTTTATAACTACAAAAATTGACACACAGCCTTCTTTTTTTGCGTTTACCTTCTTTTTGGTCATCATATCAAAGAAGCATGTGTTTAGAGATTGAATAGATGGTTATTTGTAAAAGGAATTGGATAATTTTACGTTGGGTATTGTCTTTAGAGACTCATTCATACGATTTAGGAGATTTGTATATGCACTATATATTCATCCTCGAGATCGTTATTCGATTGTTTTTCAAAAAAAAAAAACCTGAAAAAAAAAGAAAAAAAGAAGAGTAATTCCCAAGAATTGAAATTGAGGAATTTGAAAAAAAAAATAAAAAAATTTTAGAAATTTTGATCAAGGAATGAAAGAGTCTTGATTAGGCCATTTTTTCTTTGGGATTGATTGTATTTTTATGTTATGGGATGGGTTTGATAGTGGAAAATAGTTTCATAATCCTTGATATGCTTCTTTGATATGCATTTACACATCACATTTCCCTTTTATCGTACCTATACCTAAGCCACGTTTCAACCTTTGCAAAGATTCTCGGACTTTTGTTTTGAATTCATATATTCAGTGGTGGAGATTTGATTAATAAGTAAACTTATGGTAATAGCATGCTATGTTTTTATTTTAAGAGAATTATAAATTCCCTAAACACTTTGAGTACATAGAGTGATTTCCTTGTGAGGGTATTGAATCTTGATACATTGAATTCTGATGAAATTATTGAGTCTGTTGAGATGTCTATATTTTCTTTTAAAGTTATGAAACTATGATCACTTGTTCTCTGAATTGTTGTTTTGATTTGAATGTTTCAATGTTTACTGCTTGGAATTGTTGGATAATAAAATGAAGGAGAGAAATGAGTGAAGAGGAGAATAGTTGAGTGATATTAATATAGTGAATGCTTGAGGACAAACATTAGTTTGGTGTGGGGGAATTTGATAATGTACAAATTGCTGAATTTATTGATGTATTATGGTTTGATTTTGCACGAGTTAATGTTCTAACAATTGGTTTTATGGATTTTTATTTTTAGAAAATTGAATTTGAAGGTTTGGATCAAAATGGGTTTAAAGAGGCAATATGAAACTAAATGAATCAAACATCTTATTGGGTCATGAAGAAAAGGAGAGAAGCTTGAGTTATTTTTTAGTTAATTTTAGTAAAGTTTTTATTTTTAGTAAAAATTGTTTAAGTAGAGTAAAAATGGTAATTTTACCTATTTTTTGGAGGACTTCTTTTGGGAAAAGATACCCTTTTGACCTAGGAGACAAAAATAACAATTCTCATTAGGGCATCACACGGCTGCTCATCAACAATTCCTCAAAGGCCGGCTGCTCCTCATTCACAATTCAAAAAACACAGGGGGGGACGGCTACTATTTTGAAGGAAGAGAAGCATTCTCGGCTGCTCATCCTTTATTAGGTCTTGTTTTATTTTATTTCGTCTTTATTGATTTTTAGGAACATTGCTTGATTTTCTTTGTTGAATACTCACCACCATGAGTGGGTAGTTCTTTTATTCTGATTCAAGGGAAATTTTATTCGATTATTTTTTATTATGAGGTTATGTGCTTCATTTAAATTCATGCTTTTTATTCAAGTATTTGTTGATTGTTGATTTATTTTTAAGGAAATCTAATATTGGTTAATCTGATAATTTAATTCAATATTAGTTTTTCTATTGCTATCCAGAATTTAAATGATCCATAATTATCATGAATGAATGGTACAAATAGTAACTATATTATTTATATTTATAAGTCTGTTACCAATATTCATGTTTAACCTAGGAAATTAATGAAACAGAATCAAATAATTGCAGCTATCCCAATTATTTATATTTTGATTTAACTGTTTTCATAGAACTTAATGCTATCATTACATTGATATAGAATGCTATCGTGTCCAATCGATTAATGATAAGTTTCGATTGGATGTTGGGTTTGGTCGATTAAATTAGGAAAACACAAAATTTATTATGACTATTCTAATAAATTTAAGGTTAAATTATTGAATTGTAAGAATAATATTTTTAACTAATGATCAGTGGAACAATCGAATATATGAACCCTTGGATCAGAGTTTGGTAGATTAGAATTCTTCCCTAATTTTTAGTATTTTACATTATTAATTTGTTTCTTAATTTTAGGTGTTTAATTTTTCATTTAGAAAATTTATTCGAAAAATCTTCATCTTTATTTTTTTTTTTTATATCAACTAAAAGATTAAGTTAATTAGTTCACGTGGGATTCGATCTGGTATCACTATTGTTACACTCTGTTGCATTAAGTGAATCAGTATTAATTTAAGAGTTTTGACAACCCGACCAAGCATCCCTTAAGAGGGAGCTCAATCGGGTCGATCCAGATTAATTAGGATTAAACTTTATATGCTGAGAGGTGGAATGAATCCAAAGGCACCAAAAAATTAATAAAGAGCACGGGTTAGGTTTGTTTGATCCATATTCTGCATTTTTATGTTATCAAGAATTTTATGGTAGAAAAGTTCCCATTCTTAACAAGGACCCCACAACACTCATTACCAAGACCTTTTCTGTTTTCCATGTGAACACCAAATCAGGATAATAGATCATGAGTCCCCAAAAGCCCTAGGGATCAAACCTCTCTCAAGCATAGTTATTAAACTCGAGCTGCACATTGAATTATACATCTTAAAATTTATAGTTTAACCGGTTTAACTATTGGATCATTGATTTAACTATTGATTATTTTTTATTATTTTAAAATTTTAAAATATATATAATTATTTTTTTAAATATAAAATATCAATCTTTTAATTAGAGGTACAATTTTTTATTTTAAATAAATATCAATTGAGATAATTAAATTAACTTTAAAATTTCCAAAATAGCATCTTATGGTCATTTCATTTCTAAAATTTAGACCCTGTTTCTTTATTTGTGTGCTAGTATCTTCAAATACGGCCCTAATTTAAGGGTTCAAAACTTGAAAGACCAATGATCAACACAATGCCCTTAAACTATCATATTTTTTACCATTTCAATTTAAATTCAAATTAAATCCAAATCACACTCACAGTCTCCCTACATGTCTCTTTCTCTCTCTTTTCGTGCACCAACTTTTCTTACTTTTCCCAATACTGCTTTTCTTACTTTCCCGATATACATTTTGCACAATACTTGTCTCTCTCTCTCTTACTTTTCATCTTTTTCTTTTTCTTCATTGTGGTTGCACTTGCAGAGACAACTTCTCCCCGGTTGCGGGACATGGGAAACCATTTTTACTGTCCAGAGCTAACTGTACCTGTTCCGCAACCGAATCTTTCTTTTTCTTCGTGGTTAGTCTTTCTTCTTATTCTTCTTCTCCGTGACCAAATTTTTTTCATATCCTACAACAATCGAATCTTCTTACTTTAGATTGTAAAAATGATTTTTTAACTAAAAAAAAAAAATACCCGTAGGGTTTTCTAAAAGTTCATGGGTCACACGATTTTTCGGTTAACCGTATTAACCCACAAGTTTTTCCGAATCAATTGCATAAATGGTCATTTTCACAAATCGACCCGTATACTATACAGGTGGATGGTTGACCCAATCCGACCAGCAGATCGATCCGAGTTCAATAACTATGCTCTCATGGGTGCAAATGAGCCAAGTTGAATTTGATTGAATTTAAATTGAACTTATTTTCTAAATCTTTTCGATGCATATGAAAATTTATTCAAATTTAACTCATTCATTTAATTTTTTTAATTAGTTGAATTAGTTACGAGCGAGGCTGACTCCATCATAGTTGGTCCTAAGGTAACTGATTAACATAAAATTAAGACAAAAATTTATGTATAAATCCTTTACAATTTGCGACATGAAATAAAATACACAATAACGTAAAAACATACATAGAGTCGATCCCAAAAAAACATACATAGAGCCGATCCCATTTAGTGGGATAAAGATTTAGTTGTCATTATAGTTAACAGGACTAAATATTATTTTAAATTAAACCGGAACCCAAATTAGAAAATACGTTCAAGAATTTAACTAAATAAACAAGTCTGATACGTAGGAGAATTCAGCTAATTAAACATGTCAAAACCAACCACCAAAAAAAAAAAAAAAAAAAAACAAGATCCATTTTCTGCTCTCTCTACAAAGATTAAGCCCATACATTTTTTGAGCTTGCGGGCACCATTGCATACCCAAGCCGAAGGAAAGAGCACTCAATAAAAGCATTGCAAAGATGGATATATGTCCAGCAAAAAAATTCAATTATCTCAACAGTTTTTTTTTTTTTTCAAAATTTCAAGTCTTTCAAGCCATAAATACTTCCGCAAAAATGACTTAAAATCTGAGGCATCATTCCAAGCAAAGACAGATATGTAAAGCTAAAAAGTATTCCACCTGAAACTTTCAACAAAAAATGAATCAAAATTCTAGATAAAATAATATGATCCATTAGATACTGTTATAGTACTAAATGGCAGCTGCAGATGTCAAATTTGTAGGGAAGCAATAATGAGTAGAATGAAAAACCTTGCGGATCTTCAATAGCCCCTCAAGTCCATTCTGCAACCCCCTCATAAATTATCGGAGAAAGAAACGACCTCAAAACATTTCTTGTATATCTGGAGCTGTAGGCTTGATTCTTCTTGTGGTTGAGGTGAGCCTCCTCTGGGAGTAGTGCATATAGTGCACAATCCCATATATCCTTAATGACGAGTTCAGATGCTCTGGAGAAAGAATGGCCTGTGTAACTTATTTACAATTCTGACCTAGATTCTCTGTCTTCTTCCTGCAAATTCTCAGTGACTGAATTTTGAGTTTGAGAAGAGGCAACCCCCTGGGGATCCTCTTCGCCTAAAATTCTTGCAGTGAATCCTCTTGCTTCTAGGTCGAGATCTGACCACTCAGAAATTATTCTTCTAGCAGCCTAGTCAAAGCAACAAGAGAATTTAAAATGGCAAGTTTTTCAATTATAGTTTTTTCTTCTTTGGGAAAGGGGGGGTTTCTTTTCCAAATAGAGACAGAAGAACTTACTTGAAGTTTGGGTTCTTTAGTCATTGGATTATTGCAGAGATCAATAGTTTTGGCCTTGGATTTTGTGGAGTTACCACACCATGACTCGCACCATAACCATTCTTGGGGTAGTGAAAAGATGGGTACTCTGTCTTGGGCATAGTTTGGAAGATCCTGCAAAAGATTAAAAAAAAAAAAAAAAAAAAAAAAGGATGATAAAATGAGGCAAAATATTCTGACAGAGGAATTCTCAGTTATGATCAACAGAGAGACTGGTTTGATATGACAAATGAGTATTTGAGCGTACATAGGAGAAGAAATAAAAAATTTCCGTGTGAGCACAAAATGATGCTCAAATGCAAGACACAGAAGTATGACACTGGTCCAAGATTTTAACCAATACTATTTTCACGATACATGTGACTTTCTCATTTTAGTAGTCAAATTTATGATCCAAGATTGTTCCTTTAACCTCGACAAAAACAATCATATTCAATCAACTGAAACCACTGAAAGCTGGATATCTAACAAGATTAACTTTCAACCAATGACACCCAGGTCTATACAAATTTCTACCATCATTAATATGCATGGAGATTTTCAGTGCAGGAATGGAAACAATTAAGGTCAAAATAGAGACAGCACCACCACAGAGGCTTGTGCCGTTAGTCCTGAGATTAGTCATTAACCTGATCCAGATTTGACAAACTATTTGGATCCTTGCTGAGAGTTTCATAGATGACTCTTAAATTGTCTCCTGCTGCAGTTTCCCGGAATTTCACTAAATCAACCACATATAAAGCACTGCAAAAATAATGCACGTCAGGCAGCAGCTTTATGTCATAAATATCAAAAGAGGTCAAAACTGAATGACTGAAGCAGAGTCCCCAACCTTATGTGGTATGGTTTACCACGTAAATGTTCCTTCCAGAATCCCTGTCAACTCAAGATAACAAGTAGAATGAACACCAAAGAAAGAGACATGAACATAACAATGAGTTTAATCTCTGCAAGGGAACCAACCACAAGCAGAGGTCCCATTTGGAAAACCTCACTTGGTTCAACTCTCCCTTATTTTGTCTTGTCTACTCTTTTAATATTTTCTGACTAAAGTGAAAAATATTTGGTAGGAACTATTGGGTTTTGCAAGAACTCAAATTTCTCGATAAAAAGAACCAAAATTATCATTATGTTAATGATTTTTTGTATTGAAGATTCCACCTAACCTCAATTATTAGAAGGATAAGTACCTGTCTCCAGAATCTGTAGCCATCCATGTCCTTGTTGTTGTCACAGAAAGGTGTATATGCAAGTGGTCTTCCTCTTATATTCATGTCATAGAGCTCCCCCATATCAGCCCTGACAACCTGATCTGCATCAACAAATATAACCTGCAAAAATAGGTAGCTATAGTAATCAGATGCGTGAGCTTATCAGATGGTCAAAGGTACACTTATCTCAGCCTACGAGAATAACATAACCTTCTCTAAAGAAAGTGGAAAGATAACATCTAGAAAGAGGATTTTGTAAGCCCAAATTATCCGCTGTTTCTCTTTCTGCTTGTGAAGCCATGTAGGCCACTTGTAAGTGACTAGCTCAAACCCAAAACCATACTCTTGTGCCATGTGTGGAATCACATCCTGCACGAAGAATTGCAAGCCAAAGGAAATTATTAAGAAAAGATAAAACAAACAAAAAAGCAAACTCCAAACCAATATAAAGCAGAGGAATGAAATGAAACCTTAAACTGGGGAGAAAGATAATTCTTTGTGAACCAGAATTTTACAGGTCGATTTGTGTTCTTGAGAATGCTCAAAATCATAATTTTCAAAAACCGCTCATACCTGCAGAATCATGACAATATTTAAAACTCAGGGAAAAATAATCATACATACCAGAAAAAATTACGAAGAATAGGAAAAGACAACAGCAATGGAATGCATGACATCTAAAGATCTAATGATGCTAATATCGAACACCACTTTTCCTTCTTTAACATTTTATTTCTAACAAGTTTAATGACTGTACCGAAAATTGGAATCACCATGCTACAAGTTTAATCACACCATGCCAGAAGTAATCACTATCCATGCACTGTATGGATAGTTGCGCGCAGCTTCCATCACAATCTTAGATCACTAAAGGTTTTATTCTTACCAAACATTATGTATGTGTATAATCTTAGGTTACCAAATGATCTGACTTACAATGCTGGAGGTATTGCATCTTCATTGACAAAAGACAATCCAGAGCACAATAGAGAGGACCTAGAAATTATCATAAACTAGATTCAGTTCCTTGTTGGGCCCACAACTTCAAGCATCTCAACATCCATACTAACAGTCCCAGTTCTTCACAATGTACTATGTCCAGATATGTATGATTCCGAAGCCAGATATACCACAGAGCATAGGAATTAGTCTAATGGGATAATAGTGCTATAATTCCTTAAATACCCTGTTGGATTTCGCATTCCTCCTCAAGAGTTTCTATTGGTAGCAAAATGGTCTTCAACGTTATAATGTAGTAAGACATCCATCCATAAGGTCAACTTCCATTGCATGTGCACCATATCTGCATCTGGCAAAAATTCTCGCCCTTATGCTGAGGTGGAACCCATCGTGGAAGACCAGATCTTTTGCAAGCTCACATGCAACACCTGACCAAGGGATCCCCTTTTATTTCCTCTTTCTGATGCATTGACATAGAAGGCTAGAATCAGAACAGAAACTATTTTAAGAGTAAGCATTTTGATGGTCTAAAATTGGGCTAAAGTTTTAGGAGTAGACAAATTTCAGCTGAACAATCTAGCACACATTCTTAGCTTCTTATACTTAATAAGATGTAATTTGGGCACTCAAAAACAAAATTCAACACGAGAATGAGAAGAGAAAAGCTAAAGACAACCACTAAAAAAGGAAGTGGCATCTCCATAAGAAAGAAGACATGACGGAGAGAAAGAATGAGAGGGGGGCTGAAAAGGCTTTTGTTTTCTGCTTCACATGAATATATTGTCCTTTCTGATAAGCAAGACATATCCAACGGAGGAATGCTTTGGAATTCTCCACATGTTTACACTGCTATCTAAACCACCAAAACTTCACATCCAAACTCTATGAATTTACCCTCCAGACCCTCCTAACAAAGAGAAAAAAATGAACGAAGGCAAACTTAGCAAGCACTAGCCTCCCCATCCGAAACAATCCTCTTTTCCACAGCTATAACTTGTTTGCTGTGATTGATTGCAACATCAGTTGCTGTCACTATTTTAGAGCATATCATCAAAAAGTGGAAATAAAAGGAGATTTCCAAGTCTCAGAGCTTGTAAAGGAGTCTGGTCTTCCACATCAGCTTCCACCTGAGTACAAGCATGGGAATTCTCACAACATATGCAGATGGCAGTGTGAATATAGTTAAAGTTGGTTCCAAGCATGGATGTGTTACTAAATCCTAATGTCTGGGGCCATTTTATTATCAATAGAAATTCTAACATACATATCAACCTCGAGAATCTGTGGTGTAATATTCCCTACTCAAATCTCTTTCATTTGCATCGACTAAAGGCTTGAAACAAGAGATTATTCTAGCTAGACGATGAAATGGAGAAGGAACAAAAAATAAAAATTCATTTTAATTAAGTTTTTTATAATAATCCTAACAACGTTAAAAGTGCTGTGACCGAAGGAGCATGGTTACAATCCCAAATTTGAATTGCAGAGTTATATGATTCTCTAGCCAAATGATTCAAAACTAATAGAAAGCCTCAACTTGATTCCAATATATAATTTTAAGCTCCATTCCCAGAACCCAATTTCATCAACCATGGTAAAGGGGCAAAGCAGACAGAATAAGGTTAGTCATGCCCATCTATGATTAAAACAATAATGACTGATGAATAAGTGTAACAATAACCACATAATCTTAACAAATGTGACACTCACAAATAGCATTTAGAATAGAAGGATTTTACAAAGAAATGATGGCGTGAATGCGGGGTCAATAAACTTACAAGTGTCCAGAAGCAACAGAAAATATATTGATTGTTCTGCCATGTCGTCCTTCCTTAGCATATTCCTGAAGAAAATAATAATTTACTTTTTATCAACAAGCACAGTATGCAAAAGCGCCAAATAGTTTCTAATATATTAATGTTATTATTTTTATTGTAGTAAACCAGAAATTTCTAACACAAGTTGCCTAACTTATGGAGGAAACTAAGAGACTTCCACAAGCCAGTATAAACATGTCCTTTTTGTATTTCTAGCAATGTCACATTTTGTTAAGTTTTATAGAAGCAACTGAAGTTTTTTTAAACTATGAGCAGAATATTGTTTCAAACTTCTTAAGTCTACAAAATAAGTTGAAAATGATCATCACCACCCCTTTCAGATCTCAACTTTGCTAACTGATAAGGTAGTAATAACTCTGGAAAATGTGCAGATCATGCATTCGGAAATGTGGAAGACTATTTTGTACATCAAAACAAAAAATTCAGAGAAATGACATAGGGTCTAAGAATTTTGCAGGTAGTGAATTGTTGGACCCACAAAAGGCATACTAAAAAGAAAAGAAACACCAAGAAGGGAAAATGTAAAGTAGGGGCTTGGAGGGCCATGCCACCACTCAAATCTTTTCAAAATTTATGGTAGAAATAACATATTTGACAACTAATACAAATGAGCTCTCATTTGCTTCCACAAGCATTTCAAAGAAAATGAGGCCAGGGCTGGAAATTTTAATTTCCAACACACTTACCAAAACCTTTTACTTTGGGTTAAAATCATTTGCATTCTGTTAAGCCCTATGATACTCTTCTAATATTTTGTTGTCTTGAGAAATCCTTGATCATAAACTCTTTATGTGAGACAAGCTAATGCTTTCTGGTTATGTCGATGCGATGTTTATTCAAACTTTCATGTTGATGGCGTTCTAATTGAAATTATGGATAAATTTCAACAATAATTATGGTTGTTATCAGAGAATGGCTTAACGTTATGAGTATCATTTGATTTCTTTTCTTTTCTTTTATTTTTATTTCCTCACAGTATTGCAATTTTGAAGGAAAAAAGTTCTATCAGAAAAGGCTACAAAGGAACTTAATACAAATTCTATAAAAAAAGAGTAACAAAAGACCCTTAATACAACAGCTCTACACCCTAAGCATCAACAGCAGCAAAAGTTAACCATAAAAAGGATAAACAAAAGGAATAAAAAGTTCCAAACCAAAGGAGGCTGCTCGGAACTAACATGAAGGGCTGTGAACTCCAACCAAAAGAAAGGCAACAAAAGAACCAACTTAAAGACAAGAGAAGATGAAGGGCAATATTTGGTCTATTTAAGATGTCTCAATTTTTATACTCCCTTGAATATGGTTATCCAAATTTAAAGTAAATGTTGAATATCTTGACAAGGATAGTAGATGGGGAGTTGATAAAGATTTATTTGATGATCCTAAAGTTGCTAATGGGGATGCTATGATTTCTCATTTGAAATTTTTCAACAATATCATTACTACCATTTTCCTTTCTAAAGAGAAAAGGATTTAGATGTTATTGTTTCTATATTTCAACTAAGTAGAAGGTTCTGGTCTTAGAGCTAATATGTCTAATAGTAATATTATAGCTATTAATACCCACAATGATGCCTTCTTCCCCTTTAATACAATTTCTATAGCTATCAAATATATATATATACACACATGTATATATCCACAATGATGCCAAAGATAATTTAGACTCAATGCAAGATGTACCTTCTTTTTTTATATTTTCTATCTTTCTGGTTTTTTTTTTTCCTTTCTTTTTTTTTTTTTTTGGGGGGGGGGTTAATCCTCGGTTTACCACATTTAAGAATCCAGTGATAGATGAGGCTTGATATTTGGAGAGGAGCTCTCATTACCTTAGAAGGTTAAATTACTCTTACTTGATCCTGAAGGTTTGTAACATTAGTGACATTTGTGTTATTAGCTTTTGATGCATTGCAGGATTGAGATGCAAATAGAGCATTCGATGGACTTCTAGTGATCTGGCTAATCGGAGAGGAAATATAACTTAGCCGGTTAAAAGACAATTGAAAACTATGGCAAGGTCCTTGGCAGTGTCTTGTTCTAAAATATTTCTCTGGTGAGAAAATGTTTGAGAAGATTTCATCAAGGTATGAGGATCAAGTATTGATTTCAATAGGAGTGGGATGCCATGACCGTAAAAGGTGCCAAGTCCATGTAAATTTCTCTCTTAGTTAAAACCATCGAGAGATGTACAAAATTATAAAATATAAAAAAAAAAAAAAAAAAAATCTTAAAAAAACCCTAGGAGGAAGCAAATTCCAAAACTAACCCAAAATGGTTGATCAACATTGGTCGAGCGTTCAACACCTGACGAATACTCTTGGTCGAGTGTTCAACACTCGAACAATATTTGTCGAGTGCTGAAGACTTGACGAATAACCCGGGTAAGCTTCTTCGGCGTCAGACATGGGCTTCGTGTTCGGGAATGAGCATGAGCTCATCCTCATCCTCCTCTTTTGTTCCTGGATTTGGCTTCAACCCCCACATTTGAACCTCAGGCCCCGCAAATCGTTGAGTTCTCCTTGCAAGGCTTTATGGCAAGAGGTCAGCACCTACAACTCTGCTCTCTCTCTCTCTCTCTCTCTCTCTCTCTCTCTCTCTCTGCACCTGCAAATTCCTGCACTTAAATAGCTATAAAATAGGAACAAGAACAGGTTTTTTATTTTGGGCAGATTTTTGGTTTGGGAATACCCTTGCTTTAGCTTTTTTCTGACTTCTTCACTTATTAGGTCTTCACAATTTCTCATCCTCAGTTCATGTGTCTCTCTAGGATGATACAGTAACATAAAGGCTTGAACTCAATTGCTGGAAGCAATCTATTCTTCATAAAAAGTGTGTGCTTTGTCTACACATCAACCATCCTAGACCCCATGACTTGTGGAACGTTTGGAGTTCATGGTGAACTTCTATGTAAATAATGAAGAGGCTCTTCCTCTCATGACTTCAATTCTTTGACACCCAGGATTTTAATGACCCTCTTGATTTTTCAGGTCTGACATGATTGCTTTCAAAATTAAGGCCTTCACTCTGTAACTTGGTCTTTACATAGTTCTTAGAAGAAAAATGTTGACTTTATTTACCAATAAGATTGTGCTCATTGCATCCTTATGAGCAATGGCAAGTGGTTTTTCTAATGGGCAATCCCTTCAACTCAGTCAAAGAAATCGGGCAGCTACTCTTGTCGAGATAGGCATGTTTTATTCCTTCTTAATTTATGCAATATAATTAGGGAAAATTTTTTTGTTTTATTCTTCACTAATTTATGTAATATAATTAGAGAAAGTCTTTGACTTTATTATATTCTCTAAGTTAAGGCAAATGATCTGGGAAAATCTTCCTTCATTATATAAGATCAAAAATTTTTGTATTTAGGTTTTCAATTTCTTAGCAAACATCCTATTTTAATTTATGGTAACTTTTGTATAAATATTTGGATGAAACTATATAAAATAGTGAGTGAAGAAATACAAAAATCTCTTTCATTATTTTCTTTTAATTCACCACATGGTATCAGAGCCTTAGACTCATTCCTTAAATTATATATATATAAATAAATAAATAAATAAATAATTCAAAATCTTTGTGTTCATCCAATTTCTCCGTATCTCCTTATCTAACCAAAAGCCTTTCAACCAATCAATCATGTCAGAAATCACCGAAACTAGTCTTGTCTCAAATGTGCCTTCAACCAAGAATTCTGTAGTAGTTTCAATGGCAGGTACATGCTTATTTGTAAACATTTGTAGACTTTTCAACCGATCCATCATGTCGAAAACCATGGTCCTATCTTGGATGTGCCTTCAACCGAGAATTCTGCAATAGTTTCAATGCTAGGTACATGCTTAATGGCCTTTTCAGGTGTTTCTTCTCGTGTATTTCAAATGTTTCAGATAAAGTTTCTTCAAATACATGGGTAATTGATTCTAGAGCAACCGACGACAAGACATGTTCCTCTAAAAAACTAATTACATATAACCTATGCTCTAGCCATAGGAAAATAACAATTGCCAATGGATCCACCAGTACCATTGCATGGCAAGGAGATATTTATATCAATAACACCCTAACTCTCAAAAATGTCTTTCTATTCCTAAACTCTTTACAAACCTAGTATCAATTAGAAACCCACTAAGGATTCTAATTGCAGTGTGACTATTTATCCATCTCATTGTGTGTTTCAAGAACTGGGCACGAATAGGATGATTGGACATGCTAGTGAAAGAGACTGTCATTACCATCTAGAAGAACAAAGTAGAAATACTAGAGTTGTGAGTTCTCATCCTTTATCATTCATATCTGAGTTAGTCATCTCTAATAAAGACAAAATCTGGCATTATCATTGTCGTTTGGACCATCCATCCTTCCGTGTTCTTAAGTTTATGTTTCCTTCATTATTCAAAGAATACTTAGTTGAAAGTTTTCATTGTAGTGATTGTGAACTTGCTAAACATAAGCATTCTTCTTTTCCAATAAGTAACACAAAAGCTTTTGTTCCTTTTTTCTCTTATTCATAGTAACATTTGGGGGCCATCCACAGTATCTAATGTTTCAGGTGCTAAGTAGTTTGTGTCATTTATTGATGATTGTACCCGTGTGACATAGATATATCTCATGACAAATAAATCTGATGTTAACACAATTTTTCCCAATTTTACAACATGGTCAAAACTCAATTTGATGTTGTAATGAAGAGATTTTGATCCAACAATACTAGGGACTACTTCAATCAACTCCTCTCTCCTTTTTTCCAAAAACAAGGGATCATTTGTGAATTCTCTTGTGTTAGCACACCTCAACAAAATTGGGTGGTTGAACGAAAGAACAGTCATCTCATTGCTATCACAATAGCATCTTTGTTTCATAAGAATGTTCCTAAACAATTTTGGGGAGAAGCCGTTCTCATAAATAGACTACCAACAAGAGTCCTTGATATCAAAAGCCCAATGGAGACTCTCATAAAATTCTTTCCGACCTTCAATGCCTCAAACAATCTTACTACAAGGGGTTTTCGGCAGCATTGCTTTTGTTCATGTTCATTCGTAAAATAGGCAAAAACTTGATCCACATGCTCTTAAGTGTGTTTTAGTTGGCTATCCTTCCACTCAAAAGGGTACAAATGTTTCCATACACCAACAACAAAGTTCTTCATCTCTGTCGGTGTTACCTTTGATGAAACAAAATCATATTTTCAAAATTCCTATCTTTAGGGGGAGAATTTGAGCGAAGAAAGGTAAAAACATCAGTTTCTCCTTGAGTTTCCTAGTGAATCTAAGTCTATAAATATTGAGTCAACATTGACACCTGTAGTGTCATCTGCTCAACCCGGTTCCAACCCTATTGAGTCAGCACCAAGTATTCAGCCCAATCCCAATTCTATTGAGTCAACATCAATTGTCAAATTTTCTGTTCGTTCACCCAGGTCACATGGAATGATAAGGGAAAAGGGAAATTGACACACCACACAGCCACTACAAGTCTATTCCAGGAGGCAAATACCAAGCTCTAGACCTGAACTTTTTCAATCACCTGTTCAAACTGTAGTTCAAACACCTAAGATAACCCTTAGACTTATCAAGCCCATCACACAGTCACCTACCTCTAAGGAATCAGACAATAAAACTATTGAGCCAAATGACTATGACATACTGATCGCACTCAGAGAAGGAACAAGAGCATGCACCAAACATCCATCATACTTATTCATGTCCTACTAAAACTTATCCCATAGTCATAGAGCATTCCTTAGCAATCTACATTCAATTCCCAGTCCTAGAAACTTATCTAAAGCATTAGGAAATGAGAAGTGGGAGAATACTATGAAAGTGGATATGCAAGCTCAAGTGGAATAAGACTTCGGACTTGGTCAAGAAAGTTGGCTGAGTGAAGATGCGTGTTCATAGTAAAATTCAAGTCAGACGGTTCTATGGAGAGATACAAGGCATGATTGATTGCAAAAGGCTATACTCAAAACTTATGGTATAGACTACCCTGAGACATTTGTTCCAGTCGCAAAAGTGAATACAATTCGGGTCCTCTTGTCATTTGCAGCTAATTTTGGATGGAGCTTACAGCAGTTCGATGTGAAATCTGCCTTCTTACATGGTGATCTTGAAGAGAAAATTTATATGGAAATTCCCCCAGGATTTGAATCCAAAGACAGGATGGTGTGCAAGTTAAAGAAGGCTCTATATGGACTCAAAAAGTCCCTGAGGTTCTGGCTCAAAAGGTTTACAAAAGCACTCAATTTCAGGGGAAGTAACTACATTATTAATATATGTTGATGATATCATAGTGACAGGTAATGATGTTGAAGGGATGTAAAGGTTGAAGCAGTGCTTGGAGAAAGAGTTTGACATTAAAGAACTTAAAAAAATTGAAATATTTTCTAGGTATTGAAGTGGCTCATTCAAAACAGGGAATTTTTAAATCACAACAGAAATGTGTTCGATTTGTTGAAAGAAACTGGAAAGATAGGGTGTATGCTAGTTGATACACCAATTGAGGCCAATCACAGGTTGTGTGAGGCTCTAGAAGACATGGTTGTGGATAGAAATTCCTATCAAAAACTTGTAAGGAGATTAATTTACTTGGCACTTACCAGACCTGATATTGCCTTCGTTGTAAGTGTTGTTAGTCAGTTTATACATAAACCTAAGGAAATGCATCTCAAGGCTGTGCACAAGTAGCAGCTGAAGAGAACTGCAGGGAGAGGAATCTTGTTTAAAAAGGGAGGAAGCATGACGTTGGAGGCCTATACCGATGCTGATTATGCAAGTTCTCTAGTCAACAAAAGGTCAACCTCGGGTTATTACACGTTTCTAGGAGGCAATCTTGTGACATGGAGGAGTAAAAAACAATGTGCGGTGGCAAAGTCAAGTGTAGAGTCCGAGTTCAAGTCAATGGCACTTTGAGCTATTGTGGTTGAAAATAGTTCCGAAAGACCCGTGTATTAAGTAGGAAAGTCCTATGAGGTTGTATTGTGATAACAAGTCAACCATTAGTATTGCCCATAATCCAGTTCAACACGATCTAACGAAGCATATTGAAGTGAACTGACACTTTACAAAAGGAAAGGTTGGATAGGGGCCTAATTTGCACACCATTCGTCTTAACTAAAGATCAATTGACCGATATACTTATAAAGGGATAACCAAGCACTGCTTTTCAACATATCATCAGCAAACTTGGAATGGAGGATATCCATTCACCAGCTTGAGATGGAGTGTCGAGATATGCATGTTTTGTTCTTCTCTAATTTATGTAATATAATTGGAGTTTTACTCTTCCGAGGGTGAACATTAGCATAATGGTGAAGTTGCTCCTTAAGTGACCTCGATGTCATGGATTCGAGGTATGGGAATAGTCTCTTTGCAAAGATGTAAGGGGAATGCCGCATACATATACGTCCACCCTGCCCCTAACCCCGCACTAAGTTGGGGAGCACACACTGAGTGAGCCCTTTTTAATTGGCGTTTTAATCTTCCCTAATTTATATAATATAATTAAGAAAGGTTTTTAACTTTATTATATTCTCTAAGTTAGGACAAAAATCTTTCTTAATTTATATAAGGTCAAAGATTTTTGTATCTAAATTTTTTATTTCTTAGCTAGCGTTCTATTTTAATTCATGGTAACTCTTATATATATATTTGGATGAAACTATGTAAAATACTGAGAGGAAAAATACAAAAACCTCTTTTATTATTTTCTTTTCATTCACCACAACTCTTGTAGGATTTTTGGTATTCCTTTTGTTTGCATTTATTTGCTTTCGTATTCTCTTGCTTTCTTTCTATGGAGGATGCATTACCATTTTTTTTTAATTTGTTCTTTGCATCCCTCCTATGAAATTCTTTACTAGGATTATCCTGGCTTTGTTGCATGATATACTATACATTTCCCTTTTCCTTGATTGAAAAAGAAAATTTACTAGAAACAAAGAGAATTCAAGATGGGAAGATAAAATGGACTCTGGAAAAGCTAGAAAGGAAAAAAATAAATAAATAATAAAAGGAGATAGCTGGTGAACATGTTGCACAAGCAAAGCAAGCCAATATCGCATAATTAGGAGAGAAAGAATCCTAAAGAGGATCCAACAACATGAGCCCACGTGGAAGCTAGTAACACAAGGCTCTTATGGAATTAGGTGTAACATGGTTTTTGATAATTCCAGCTTGCTTTTCATTGCATATGCTCCATGTATACCGTATTGTACATACTCATGCAGTCACATAGAAAGAAGGGACAGAAGGAAGAAAATAAGGGGACAATTAATTGCTTCTTGGAATCTATTGCATATGCTACCATGTAGTCCATGCTGACATGTGCATGCACGGCAATAGCAGGAATGAGATCTAATTCATGGCTTCTACCATGTGGAAGTATCACATTAGCTTAAAATGGTAAAGAGTTTCAGTTTTTTTTTTTTCTGAAATTGAATTGATCTTGCATCACAGTACATACAATAATCCCTTTTGCAAAAATTATGTGAAAGCTAGAAATTGTTTAAGGCAAAATTCACCATTGAAGTGCCTTCTCTCTTTCCTGAATGCTCACCACAACCAACAAGACCAGAGGCCCACTTAAAAAGATTGGAGTTCCAGCTATCAACCTGCAAAAATAATTCAGTCAAATGGAATAATAATGCCAAAATCGGACTATACTAACTGGTAAATCAATTTACATTCATCAGGGAAAAGTATTATTATATCATAATCAGCATAATAAGCACTCACTTTTTTCTTTCCTTCTGATCTGCTGTCATCATCACTGGGTGCCAACAACGGCTCATGCTCCTTGCCTTTTTTCTTCACTACTTCCAAATGAACTAGTTTACCCCGCAAATCATCAATGGTTATGTGCTTCCATAAAACTTTCTCTTGATTTGCATCTGCATCTTCTTTAAGCACATATAGCTCAGAACTCCTACCAGGAGCAATCTGCAGGTACCAAACTCCAGGAGAGACTTTCATTTGCCAATAACCCAAATTGGCCATCACAATTGTATCAACCAAATGGGGTTTACTCTTAGTTCCAAGAATTAGCTGAAGGCCTCGAGGATGATCATGATCCTTTTCATAACAATGGCCTGGTAATAATGTGGTTCACTGATAAGCATTCTTAAATCCAACACAAAACAATGAGCCCCATATGGCCGGGCTCCAAGAAAAAATGGACCATAGGCCAAGGACTTAGTTATTAATCAGTTTTATTACAAAAACAAGAAGAATGTGGAAGTCCAATAAATGTTTCAATAAGTTTTACCAGTAAGGATAAGAGCCTCCAGTTCAAACACTGCTTGTAATGTTCTTGCGTCACCAAGGTTCTCCAGCAAAATATTATCCAAGTCATGACTGAGATGAAGGTGAAGAGAAAAAAATAAAAGGTAAAACTAGTTTAGCAGTTTATACACGCACTCAAGAGCAAAAAATGTATTGTATACGCCAAGGAGGAAAAAAAAGAGGAAGAAGAAGAAGAGTATAACAAGAGAGAAAAAATTAGATTCAAAAAATAGTGATGCAAGATTTTGGTTCAAGAAATTACACAGCAACAACAGGTTCAACAAGCCATGGCTCTGGAACATCTAGATTCATTGTAAGTGTTTTAGATAATGGCATATTCGCAAAAAATGCTCTTGGACCATCCAGGGTAGAATCCATACTGCTGAAGTCGTCCTGCATGATTAAGGCAGTCTAAGATGAGCACACAAATTGTTTAACACTAGGGCATCAATGAACCATAGAACGGAAAGATACCATTGAAGGTACTACATATCGATAGTAATTCTTCAGGGGGAGATCAACAAGAGAACTCTGCAAATAAACTCCCAGAATAATATATGAATTAGAATAATAAAGACACAGATTATAAAGAGAAAACAATGCAAAACATAATGGAGAGATGCTCTGAATGCAGATACATCTAGATGACACTACAAGAATGCAAGGAAGCAACCAAGAAATGCATGAAGCATCAAGAAACATGGAGCTTATGATACATATTCTCCACAAGATCGCAGCAAATATGGATAATGGGATCAAGAATACAAAGTGCAACAGAGAGGCATGGGCCCTTTGTTTAATAAAGTAATAATGAAATCAGAACACACAAAATGGAGAAGCAGCAAACTTTTCTGAGTCTAAAATGCTATGCACATAATTTGAATTCATACATTGAAAAATAAAGAATGAAGAAATCTTATTATCCATTAAAAAAATGGCATATAGAGAAATGAAAATTACAAATTGAGAGGCTATGCTGGTAAAACAATTATCAAGAAGGTAAATATGAAGTTATGGCTAAGCCCTAAGGCTTAAAAAGCCCATGGTGAGTGGGTTTTCTGCAGATATGCATATAAACAATGATAAGACAAAACTTGACTCAGTGGACTAGTAACATTTACTTCCATCTCAGTGCAGAGGGATGGAGATTGTTGGGCAGGTGGGATTTAAAGGCAAAAGGGATATCAGTCAGTCTGAAAGATAGCCTCTATTTGTGAAATTTGCAATGAGGACAAACCTGAATTAAATTTTAGGGAACTTTCTAAGCTTAAGAATATTCTTACCAGTGGATTTAATACAATTCTCATGCTTGGCTGAATGCATTTTGAAAGAATTTGGAGCAGAGATGAAAGCTTTTGCCCGGATGAACTTAAGGGATCAACAACAGCATCGATATGGATGCTAGAATTTTCATTGTTCAAAACAACAGCACTGTTCAAAAGAACAATGTTAACTGATTATCCTTGGACATAAAATATACACAATATGAGCATGTATGAAACATGTCTATCAGCCATAACTGATTATCACAAAACAAGACTTAAAACCAACCACAATAGGGAACCAAATGGATCGAAATACAAGTACAATGGAAGAAAAATTGTCATCACATACATGATGCAAAACCCAAAACATCTAAGAAATATATATTTCTTCTTCCCCTTTTTTGGACATGGAAAGTTAAACTAAAGGGGTACCAAGGACCAAGCCAAACCTTGGACACTAGGTGGATCAAATTTAGATAAAAAAGGCTTATAAGAAAATGAAGAGCTATGAGATCAGATACAGGATGACTGGTTCATTACTAAAAACTTTTAGTAATGTACTTTTAAAATTAATTAATTCATTTGTAGTATCAAAATCCCTATATAGACTGGATAAAGGATGACTCGTCCTCCAGAAATGGGGTCATTTGTGTCAACAAACTCATTCTATTAAATCTTGAGGATGCTATCTGAATTTTAACTTTGTTAGCACCCACTTGTACCCTTTCTATCATCCTTAGTTTTTCATCAATTAAAAACAGTGTCCTCATCTGACCATGACTAGTTTAGTGAAAATTTACATCTAGAAAGCACGGATTCTTCAATGGAAACCATATTCATATTGTATCACGTATGATACTGCACAAATACTCACTGAATACATGTTAGAAATCCCAAGCTGTGTACCCATTTTTTAATTATCATTTTAATACTAGATAATTCTTAAATACTTGTTGCGTACTTGTTGGATACTTAATACATACTTCAAATTAACTTTTTGTAACAATAATATTTACTAACGACACATAATTTATATATTGTATTATTTCATTAGACAATATATGAAACAAAAAACCACAATTGTTACACCTATTTATTGCATCTCATTATAACCACTTTTGAATATTTAAATTCATCATTTGCTAAATTATACTTATTGATGAATAAAATTCATATAAAATAGTAAAATTTATCTAATAAAAATATAACAACTTTATTATTTTAAAGTCCTAACCTTGTATTCTAGATTTTGGAAATTTTTTGTATTGTCGTATCCATGTGGCGTTCCATACCCTGTCCATGTCCACACTTCATTACTAGGTTTGAAATCATCCAAATTAGAAATAACACTACTTAGTTTAGAAAACAGTATTAATATATTATTTAAAAAAAAAAAAGGATAGTATCTCCAGTATCTGAGTATCCTACTTTTGAAAAGTTTGATGAATTCCCATATACATATCGTCCAGGATACATAACATTTTTCATATCCATGCTCCCTAGATTTACATAAATACATCTTATGTACACCGAAGCATGCAGGTGCAGGATCAGAAGAATCCACAGGCATCCATTCAGCATTTTTAACTACAAATCATTGATAGATTAGCAAGTAAGAAAAATCTTTGAGTGGTAATGTAAAGGAGTCCATCATTTTGACATGAAACATGCATTTTCTGTTCTCTTTGTCTCAACCTCTAAACACCAATCCTTATTATCTAGCTTTTACAAATACATAAGAATAACCAGTTATTCAGTTGAAGACATAATTATTACTTTTGATAAACAAAGAGAGGGTGATAAGCACCTGTATTTCACATTCAATAATTCGAAACGAGCACTTTCAGAACTTCGGTCACGCACAGCCATCAAAGATGAGACAAACATAACAATATCACTAAGGAATGTACTGCAAGTGGAATTCACAAAATTAGCAATTCAAAACTCTATGATAGAAATCTCATATGCTAATGTGATGCATGAGAAAAATATAAGAACTAGTTTTATTCCTTATGGTTTTCATCATCTCTAGTTGCCATAGAGAAATATAACCAAGAAGATGAAAAAACCTTGTAAGCATGTCAGGATCAATATCCTCCCACTTCACTTCCTCGATAATATCCACAATGTGTTTTATTCTCCTCTTGAACTCAAAAGATTCTAGAAGACTTAAATCATGGCTCAGAAACACACTTTCACCAGGGAGGACAACCTAGCAAAAGGAGTTAAGATATGCATTCATGTTCTAACACCAACATATTAAGTATAAATAAAGTACTGAATCTTATCCTAAATGACACCCTCTAATTTACTCAGAAACTCGTTATAAGGGACACAATGCCCAACCATTCAGAAACTCAAACAAAACACTCACCCTTCCATTTGTGATGACAGCATTAGTGCCAGGCTCAAGCCCAAGATACCTATATAAAAAGTAGGCTACCTGCATATCGCTCTTATTAGTCAAGACATAACTGTGATATCTAAATTCACCAGCACAAAAAAAATCCAACTTGTCAAACAAGTGTTCGAATATAATGATGAAAAGAAGCTGAAAGCAGCAAACAATCTTTATCAACAAAGATGGAAGGTACTTGAAGGCAAATCATATGTGATAAATATCATGACCGTCCCATGCAAACGAAACAGAATTTTGTTTACCTTATTTAAATAATTCTTCAATTTGTCATCTCCATCTTCAGCAATTGCAGATTTATAGCTCTCCAATGGCAATGAGTTAAAAGAAACAAGCTCAAGGACTTTATCGACTAGGGCTTGAGAGCTTTCACCAACCCAAGAAGATGAAAAGTACTGACGCTCATAGAAAGACAACAGCTGGTCCAAAAAGTCCAAGACATTTTTCTTATGGCTGCATAACACCAGGAGACAAAAACCTGAAATAAGTAATTTAAATAAACTGCACACAAAATCTTGGATGTTTAAACTATTATGCATACAAAAAATAACTAAACAAAACTGAAACTACCTATAGGATGAAACAGTGATTTCAAAGACCTTCAGAAAAAGCAGACCAGGTGATTTAGCTTCTGGAATGGCACTAAATAGCACTCCCAGTCGAGCAACCATAGAGCCACCAGTCTGCATTCAACAGAAGAATATTTCAAACAAAGAGACAAAATGTGGTCATTTCCATGATGGTGACAATGACAATGATCCTTATGGTAAAATGAGACTTAATAGTACTGTGGTCATAAAGAACTACCAGATAACGGATCCCTTCATGAAGAAACTTTATCCCTGTCTTTGATGTGATATCAACAGCAAGAAGGTGAGTGACAGGCTTCAAATCGTCAACAGCTGACGACAGATAAGTACATAAAAACTTTGTTAAATCCAATTACCAGAAAGGATTTTGGAATCCAAACAACGGTTAAATACACTTACTCTCGGCAGAATGCAGGTAGCTGATATCACTGAGCACAGATTCCCATCCAATATTAGATTTAGACAAAGCTACAAACCTTGGTTTGGCATTCCCATCTGCCATAATCTACAGTAGGAAAGCAAGATGTGCAGGTGAGTAAATAAAATGCATTAATTATACCCATTCCCCAACCTCATCATCACATAATCTACAGTAGAAAAGCAAGATGTGCAGGTGAGGATTTAATGCATCCTCAACTGCTTTACCAGGGGGTTGAAGCGCTGAATTCCATTTTCTGACAGGAACTTGTCCAGCACATTAGTTTGTGAAGTTATGTGCCCAAAGTAGACCTGCTCCTGTATCCTGGGAAGTTCTTCATTCATGGCATCTAGAAGAGCATCCTAATCAAAACAAAGTAGAAAGTGCAGCAAATTAGTTTGCAGTAAATTTAAGAAATAAGCCAATTCTGCAAGTATAAACCTGACCAAGAACACATTGATCCCAAGTAGACGAAATGCAAGAACCAAAACTAAGATCTTAGACAATAAGACGAATGGCATGAAAATGGGAGAATGAACTCCAGAAAGAATAGATTGAAAGTATAAGGTAAGTCTACAGCTAAATATAAATCCTGTAAAGGAGGGAGCTAGCATACCTGCTGTTAAATTAGAGAAGTCTAGGGGTAAAATCACACGTTTATGGGTTATGTTTTGCATGACCGAATGTCAGAACCACTAAGTGGACTCTCATATTGAAGCAAAAATGGGTGGAAAATGAAACAAGCACTGTACAGGGTTAACACAATACCATTCACTTCTCAACTTGCACAAAATGAATTATCAAACAGCAGATGACATGAAGTTCATAAATGATCAGAACTGTACAAAAAGATAATAAACATACGAAGGCTTGGATGGATTCTGCACATCGGAATCAGAACAGAAAATGAAGAACTTTATACATTACCTCATTAGCATCATATACAAGACCATTCATTAACAAACAGCATTCCAGATTTGCAAGACCCAGCTTAAAAACAAACATGGAGCTCTCCTCAGAAAGTTCTTTAAAATAATGCTCCTTTTCAATTTTCAGCAAAATATCTTGAGGCAGAGAGTTTGATAGTGATCTGGAAAAATAAATATTACCATTATAACAAGCTAAAAAGAAAAATATACCCTGACTATTTTACAATAGGAGTCAGCTTATTGACTGGAACCGGTTACTGTATGAAGTGCATTCTTAATCTGCTTTACATGACACGTGCTTTCTTAATTCAAAGGTTAACACGAGGAGCAGAAGACTAACTGCAACATCAAGCATGTATCTTACAATATTGTGTCTACAAATGCTCCTTCCACAAGATGCAGATCCGGGCCATCTTCTGAAAAGTCATCTGACTCGAGCCTTAATCTATTTACCTATCATACAGGTAAGAAGAGCTTTCAATCTACTGATGTATGCAAGAAATAGTTTGTGCCATGGGGCAGTACAATAGTGAATAACCCTTTGAATAAGGGTGTAAGCAGATACTATCAATTTAACATATAGAAGATTACAGTTTCAAGGACCTCCCAAGAGGCAATGTTATAATCAAATAAGCAGTGCTAGCTAGCAAGCGTTACTAGGAAGGCCGTTGCTGCGAGCAATTCTAAGTCACATGAAATTTCCAAGAAAGGTTGGCTGCTATATAAACTTAGTTGCCAATAGAATCCTAAATCATATTCCAAATTGATCATGAGTCCTCGACTTTCAAAAAGGATATTAGAACAACTAGAGACTTCATATAGACACTGGAGGGGCTGATGAGTAAGAATCTACAAAAGAAAATTTAAAAATATATATATATTTTTAAAAGGTATGATGAATAGACAAGTATAACTGGTGAATATTGTGAAACAACTAATTGCTCCAAAAATTTAAGCTGGTAGAGGGACAAATTTTAATTAATAACAAAACATCTCACGTGTGGGGCGTGTGGCTTATGTGAAAGTTCAAAAGATGTGCCATATTAAATGGGATGAAAGGAGGCCCGGCATGTTTTGGACTTCAGATCTCCTAACACTTTGTGATGAAACCAAATGCACCAAAATCTTAAGACAATGGAACTAATTTCAAGAGTCCCTTTCTAGATATTGAATGACAAAATAAATGAAGTTAAAGCTTAAATTATTAAGAAAGATATCCACTGTAAATTCAAAAGAAAAGGTTATATATCATCATATAGGAATTACAATTAGCAAAATTACAACAGCTCTATATTCCATGAGAGTATTGGCATTGGTACAAATTAATTTCTCTCTTGAACATTAAGAAATATCATTTGAGGAAAAAAAAAAATAACAACTTCATGGTATATATCTTAATCTACTAAGCATGCAACAACAAAGAAAAAAAACGAAAACTTGAGAAACATGAATCAATGACCAAGAAACATCAATAGAAACAAAATATGAAAAAAAAATAAATAGATAATAAAAAGAAGGTAAAAGTGACATATTTAGACCCAAATTGGAAAGTAATAAGAACAGTAAAGTTTAAAATTAAGAAAGTAAAAGGCAAGAAAATAAAAAACAAAAAGCCATAAAAGAATACTTGAAAAACTTAAATATCATCAAGGTGATCGCCTAACTCCTTGGTACCTTGGGACAGAAGGCAAACACCTTTCCAAAGGTGTGTTGGCTGAGGCCCTTGCCCTTAAAGGCACAGCGATAGTGCCGTGGCACCAGGAGTGCCTTTGACAACACTGTACTTCGTAGCATTTTACAGATTTCATCAATTTCCTTGTTTCATTGTCCTTTTTGGCACACCTTGGTGCTTTTTCATTTCTTCAGTGATATTCACCTTTTTTCGTCCAAAACTTAGGTAGGCTGGAGGTTCCTGGATGGAGGTAAGATGGCCAAGGGAATCCAGGTTTTGTGACAAACTCTACCAGTGCCAGTGGAGAAGACATGGAGGCTACAGCAGGTCAGACGGTGTCAAATTGCTCAAAGATGGAGGTTATAGTGGGTTAGACGGTGTCAAATTGTTTGAGATTCCTTCTTAGAATCAGAAATCATGGAACATGAGCTAGATGGATTTTCTATCTCATTCTACAGGCAAGTTTGTGGCAAGTATTTACAGGACTTGATTGTCCTATGTTTTAATGTTCTAAACAAAGGCAGGAACTAGTATAAGAGATTTTTGGCCAATCATTTGTAACGAAGCTTTCAAAAACTTCTACTTAAATTTTCACCTAGGAGGCTGAATACTTTAAGGCAGTAATTATTATGATTATTCTTGTGTTTTATTTACTTTATAAGTGATTAGTCTCAAAATCCAAAAATTAAAAATAAAGTGATGACCGTACAGAAACAAATCTGAGATATTATAAAGATAGCACCATCCAATTAAAACCATACTTCTACTTAAATCTACAATAGGAAGAACCCCTCATACATTGCTCAGAAACTGGAAAGCAGTTTGAGTCCCGTGTTTTTCCTTGATATAATTAAAAAGAGATATGATCTGCAAAATGAGGTTAGCATTATCAGCACAAGTGTCTCAACAACAGTCTGAACAAATAGAACAATGGCAAGTAGAGAGAGAAAAAAATGATTGGATTGAGAAGAACAGAAGCATGTTACCAAACTGGATATATCATCTCTATCTTGACTATTTCTCTCCATCATAGTCAATTGAATTTCACCACCATTCATCTGAACCCTTTTGATTAATTTTGTTGAGTACAATATTATCCCAAACCTCATAGGTAAATTATTCTCATACAAGGAAATAATCATGTCAATAGTCTGCACAATACCAAGAGGAGAAAACAAATATAAGGCATTGCCAGAACAAGAAAATCAAAATTTTTCTCAAATAAACAATGTATTTTTGAAGAATCAAACTTGCCTCACGTCCACAAACAGAAGCAGGATCAATAACATAAACTGCATGGAACAAGTTCTTGCGGATGTACCGAAGTTGTCCAGGGAAAACTGGCATCAGTATCTAAAAAACAGCATAGAAACTATAAAAATTCTTCCATATACTTAGCATTAACTTGGTTACTAAGTCAAACATGTCACTTAAAAGGGTAGAACGCACCTCATTTATGCTGCCGGGCCATCGCTTGTACATGGCATCCTCCTCCAAATTGTTGATGTAATGGACATGATTTGAGCGAAAATCAACACGAAATGAATTGGACTCAGGCGGGGGTAGTGTTGACAGTAACTTCCGAACAAAAATTTGTGGAATCTGACATATCAAGATGCTCCAACAGTTCATAGTCAAGCATATTGTATAAGCGGACTTAATAGAAACATGAACAAATGTTATTCTGCACTCTTAGATCCCAGATCAGATGACATAAAAAGTGAAAGACCAAAGAAAGTAAAACAATGACATGTATGCAAACGGGATTATGTGGTGAAACTGTAGGGGGTACAGCTTAGCCTAACTCTGTCTTTAAATCCAATGAAATCCCATAGATAACCAAAAAGAGGATTAGATACAAGTAATAGATGAAAAAGCATCCTGCCATATGCAAGATTCTATTAACCTTTCCTATGGACTGCCCAAATGATCACCTGAGAGTAGTATGACACGGCACAGCACTCTGAAGTAGACCATTCTATGTTTCCTCAGATTACCATTTTGGCAAAAACAATAATCACAATAATGAAAATGCCATCCAATTGCCACAACTAAATAAAGTAGAAATAATAGTGGCATTTGATAGATATGGGGAGCATCTAGAGTGAAAAGATAGACTATTGAAGGACATTAGCAGAAGAAGCGCTTGTCCTCACAGTTAGTCATAGTCGCAGAGTGGTCGGTGTTGCTGTCAAATATGGAACAGACTATTGACCAAACCTATCTGAAGATGATCCTGTGTTCAGATCTAAATTACATATGGAAGAATACATTAAATTTATCCCCAAAAATGCACATAACAGAAGTAAACATTTTACTGGATAACTCGATGATTGAGTATTATTAATTGTTAGGGCTATCTAATTGTGCTTGATTTAGACCAATGCGCCTGAAACAAACAGCTTAATTTTAATGGTTGGGAATTATCTCTGGAAAAGCTGATGAATGCATTCCTGTAGCACTTTCATGAATAGGTACCTACTCTAGCTGGGAGAGGAATCTTTCTGTTGTTTCTTTTTTCTTTACTACCTAAACAGTGGTCTGATTTGTCTATGTTTGTTTTTCATGCACACATCCCAGATCTTTCCCTAGGTACTTTAATATCAACCATACATCACAACTGCGCTATATGCTTCTTGGTCTCTCCAGATATTAGCCAAAGGCCTAGTATCATGGGCAGGCATCACCCAAGGAATATCACATAATTTCAGCAGTTCAGTGGGTCATTTGGAAGTTGCTTTATTGGTGACCGAGAAGCTTGTGGCTTTGTGATCATAAAATAAATGAATGACAACATCTGAAACAGAATTTTAAGATATTGAAAGAAGATACAAGAACTGTGTGATAGTAAAAGCAAAAAGAAAGTAGAAAATGGAGCATAGCCAACAAAGATGTTTACCATGAGCACTTCTCAACCGTATGTACAGAAAATCATGTAATATATATAAAATATATACACAGAAAGCACCAAGGCAGTGGTAAAGAACAAACCAAAGATTGGACAAGAGATTTATAAACAATCAAAAGCCAATAAAGACTTTGATAAGAACCAAACCAATAAACTCTTTCTCAACTTCCTCAAAAACCCTCCTATTTCTTCCCCTCAACACCAACCAAAAAATGGGAAGACAGATAAATTGGACTCACTTTTTCTTTTCTGCATGACTCCCTGAACCCCTCTATGCCCACATCTCAATATGTACAGGCTTTGCAGGCACCCAACGGATATGAAAAAGGGAGAGAAGTAAACTCCAAATGACTAATCACAATGAAGGAGGAGGTAATCCATTATTCTGCTGCCAACTTACAAAGAGGATATTCGTTCACCACCACAATTCCCTTCCTTCACAGATTATCCTCAGAAAAAATCCAGAAAAATCCAGCTCCAACAACCTCCTAAGCAAATAAAACAACCTTTGTCGGCCAACAAGATTTCCAGACAGCTCTCAATGAGAAGAAAAACTTAGTCTCCCCCCCCCCTCAGGGCCACTAAGCCACTTGTAAAATCCTTATATTTAACTGACCTTGAAAATTTCCAAATCACTTGGTCCTCACCCATGAGTGACTCAGAAAAAGAAAAGCTTATATTCTTTTCTTTTTTTTGGTTTCACCAACCAATATCCGGGCTTCGCCCGGCTAATCCGGTCAAAGCACTGTGGGACCACTAAGGAATTGGCTTTCTCAAATCCTTTTTCTTCATTCCCAGAACTCGAACCCGAGACCTTAAGTTAAGGGGGTAGAGTACCCGACCACTCAACCTAAATGAGTTTGATGAAAAGCTTATATTCTAATCATTTGGATATCGTGCAATGTGATGCAATGTGCTTTGAGTTATTTGGAGGATGAGGAGGAGATTCAAGCTTGAAGAAGTATATTCAAGGATAGCAGCTAAGATGAGAATACTGAAGTTGAGATCATTTAAGAAGCCAATGACAAGATAGAAGCTAACCACCTTGTTATGCGAAGATATAAAGTGTCCAGTTCCATCTAAAAGGCATATTGGCGGTCACTTTTTTTGGCCTAAGCAATGGTCACCTAGACATGTAATAATTATCCAATGTTAAGGATTTTGGTGGACAATGGCAGCTGGAAAGAGATTATGCACTTGTAGATTTTGACAAACTCAGATTTTGCCGAGAAATGGATTGGTACAGAAAAGATCTACCTCAAAGGAATAATTACATTAACTATGCTTGCAGGATCAAACCATAACAGATAACAAAACAGAAAGACCATTAAGCATTAAGTGAACAATTCTCTTTACCATAGAATACTCAGAGAAATGCCCTCTAGACCGTCATATGCGTGTCACATTTGACTTCATAATCAAGAATATAGTTGGTAAGATTCAATATGACCAACTCGGAGAATGAGTGCCATTGATTTAAGGTCAAATTAGAGCTTTCAATGAGCACAGGATGTATCACAGAATTAGTGCAAGCTCCAGTCTGATTACGGACTAAAGAAATGCTTTGTAGAGATTTAGCAGGCATGTCTAATAAGAGACATTGCTGAGGCCCCAACACAAAAACTTTGCTAGCAAGCTAAAGTGGAGACTCATATATCCTTGGTTAACATGATGGAACTTGGAATTAGTTCATAGCCCATAATCCCTCCTTTCCACCATATAAAAGCAACCCCATTTCCCATTTTGCAAGGAGGATAGGGGTGGCTCACTTGATTTTCTGACTTACTGTATCTGGATCATATCTGCATTGCCATGTGACTCTCCAGTCCTCTAATGTTCTTCATTTCAAGCATCTTAATTAACTCGGCATGTTTTCTTTATCATTTCACTTTCTCATCATGCACTACAAATACAATCTCCTTAAGAATTGCATACACCTCCTCCTTCAGCCGCTAATTTTTCCTCAAAACTTCTAGTGCATGAGATTACCCCACTCTCTCTATCTGATGAATATAGTTGAACCTCCATAAAGCACAGAATGAACACAGTATACTAATTGAGGGAGTAATAATATCTCTTTCAGTAGTAATGCTAACACACGATGGGGCGGCTTGGCAAAAAAATGGATCAGACATCAATCAGAACACATCTTTCAGGAACCTTACAAAGAATTATCATGATAGACCAAAACTTTATAATGAAAGGAAACTTTGTAAAGAATATAAAGTGAAAACCAAGAATTAAAATGCTTGAATTCCAGGGACTGGGTTGCACGTAGAAAAGATTGCAGGCTGCAAATCTAGGGTGCCATGAGATCATAAGCTAGTGATTTCAACTTTCTCGACTTTTGCAGTTTTTCTTGTAATATCCAGTATAAGTCATGACATTTTCCAACCTAAAACCATGCTAAAGAGCTCAAGACCAAAAGTGTCAGTCACCTTCAATTTTGAAAATTGATCAGCCAATGATAACTCTTGATGGACCATCTGAATTAACCTAAAAAGGAAACAAAAAATAAAATAACCATCAAGACACCCAAATGCAGAAGATACATTTCACTTTCAATATTTTCATATCAGACCAAGTGGTAAATAAAAGTTACACAAAACATCCGATACAATTAGCAAAAGAAGCATCTTTACGGCCAAAAGACCCAGGCACAACCCTTAGAATTTTTTTTTTTTTTTTTTTGGATTTCCCTTTCTGGAATCCAGCTCACAGTTTGTATTAGGGACAAAAAGGTTTCAAAGTCCAGAGAACTCGTCTTAAAAATCACTTATGGCTTCAAAGCTTTAATGCTCAATTGCTCACAAAAATGCTTAAGGATTTGCTGTGATAATTAATCAGTAGCAGTAGCAAACCTTTTCTTAAGACTTTTATGGCAGTTTGCGAGAACATACTAACATGCTAATATGGATAATAACATAGGGCACTCAGATGGTGCTCCTACCATCAAATAAGGCATATATTGGCAGGCTATCTTATGCTTTCTGATGGTTCTAATAATTTGAAATTCTCTATGATATTTCTTGTATACAAGAGAAGAAATTTCCCATAATATGTCATCATGCACAGCCAAGTCCCCTTCATCATAAAAGGAAACCTCTGATGTCAGGTCACTGTGCATGACATTTTGATAGGCAACATTACTAGAGTTACATCTATTTCCATAATTTTGGTCTCGCATAATTTTGATAGGCAACATTTTTGATAGGCTATCTTTTGGCCCAAGAAATCAAAAGGATTTCAGAAGGATACATCCATTTAGATGACTGCTAAGGTAATCCCAAAGCAGCACATACTTTTCACTCCAATATCAAATTTAGGAGGATTAGGATGAAAAAACAACATTGGTTAATAATAATTTCTCTTTCCTTGTTAAAAAAAGGGATGAACAATGTAATGAGATACAAAGTAATCACATCTTAAATATAGAATGAAAAGTAGATAAAATTGATATAAGTAAGAGAAAGATGTCACTAGGGGTAAAGCATTACAGATAGAGGTCAATATCTTCGACATTGATTAAAGCACCATTCAGAGCCATTAAGGACTTGCCAGGTGGAATCATTCGCTGATTAGCAATTATTTCATCTTTGACAGAATCATTAAGCTGCAGAGATTTAAAGATACATAATTATTAGGCAGTAAAAGTAAAAGTATTAAGATAAGAATGAAAACATGGAAATATTCAGAACACTATGCCATTTGGACCAAACCATGATATTTTTTCACTGTGGTTTTTTGAGTCAATCAACATTCCTCTGGTTGTTTTATTGACTTCATATATGCCATGTTTATTGTGACAGAAATACATGACCCATCAATCAGGGGTTCCAATCAGTAAAATTTAAAAATTGCAAAATTGCATAACCACAGTAGGACATGACGTAAAGGGAGCCGCACAAAAACAATTACAGGTTGTATTGATGGTAAGAATTTTGCTAATATAAAGCAAATCACAAGAGGAATAATAACACATTAAAACCATGCTGGAAATTTTATTTAGAAACAAACTGCACACTTAATTTTACTTCAAAATGCTGAATAATAAAAAAATTAAGGAAGGAAAAGATTCTCTCAATCAAACAAGGCTCTCTAAATCAGAGCATCAGAAAAGTTTTGAAGAATTACATCAGCACTTCAATTGCAACATATAAATATAAAAAGACAGTCAAAGAATGTTTAACCTTCATTCGGGATAAAGAAGAAACCACACTAGGGAAATTTTGGTTGATCTCTTGCATCGACTGCAGAGGATCAGAGGCATGAACTATTCTTTGTGCAGTTTGATGTCCTAAATCTGTCATAATGCCATACAATAAAAAACACAAATTTAAGTAAATTGCCAACCATAGAAACTACCAAGTAATATTCAAATGAAAAAGCAATCTAGAGAACCTTTTAACTCCCAAACATCAAGTGTGTCTGATACAGTTGATGATAACAGATAGTCCCTAAAAGCCATAATCTCCGACGTCAGTTCAGGCTTCCTTTCCTGCATGTCAAAATAGAAAACAATCATCCTTATAAATGTGCAAGAAGATAAACATTGTTTATGCCAGACTCCACTAAAACCCACCACCCCCAACCCCCCGACAAAAGAAAAGGGAAAAGGATCATCAGAAAATCAAGTACCTAGCAATTCTGCAAATCGTATCTTACACTATCCCATCGCACACACCCAAAAAGTTCCCCAATGTTGTTCCAAGATTTTGCATTCATCCAATGGTTACTAGATTTCTGAACCTTATAAAAAAAAAAGGGGAGGAGTACAAAATACCAACACACAGACATTTTATGGGGGTTGAAGGAAACGTACCAAAATTTTCGAGAATATAAACCCCCGAATCTCTTGGCTTAAATCTTCGGTGTGTGGATCTTCTAGAGTGACACCTGCAAATTCACAAACAAAAAAGGTATCATGAAAATATTGGGCAGGCCATGACATAGAACCAAAGTCATCAAAAAATTTAGCACAATGACAAATGTACTATGCTTGAACAAAAATCGGAGAGACATCGAGAGAACATGTGAGCGACAAAAGATAGTGAACCTAAATTAACAATAGGCATACAATAGTGCTGATGCAGCATTTTTATTAGTCAAAACTACTATTTTTTTATAGCAAAAGAAATTGGATTAGATAAAAAGTGGAATGCACAAAACTCGAAGGCGGAGGAGGAAAACAAGATCAAAACATAAACTAATGGAATCATCATTTTTTTATCAACTTCCCATCATTTTTTACGAGCAATGTTCGCAAATGACACCAAAAAAAAAATTAAAACAACACGTTAGAAAAAAATTCCAAATCTAACATCCATATGTCTGGTTTTGAAGAAAACTCGACATGAACAGTGCCAATGAACAGTATCATGTCGAGTCTTCAATACTCAACATGACACTGTTCATAGCTTCATGGCACTGTTCATATCGGGTCTTGAAGACTCGACATGGCACTATTCATGTCGAGTCTTCAAAACCCGATATATGGGCGTTAGATTTAGAATTTTTTTCAATATGGGTTGTTTTTTTTATTAAAAAAAATAAAATAAATAAAATAAAAAAAAATTGGGTGTTATTTTGGTACATGTCTCCATTTTTTACACCGCAATTGGCAAAATCATCCTCACAACACTTTTTAGGTAGCAATCTCTCTCTGCTTGTGTTTGAAAATTTGACACGAAAGAATGGCCAGTTCTATAATGCATTCATACAGCTTTAGCCTTTGTCTAAGATTTATGTCAATTTTTAAGATCGAATCAAAGGTTTTTGAGGCTCACCTCATTGGAAATCTTTTCAGTTTCTGCCAATTGGTGGAGAATAGGGGGCGCAGATGTATTCGCCTGGTATCTTTAAGTTCAGATTGTGCATGGTGGTTGAGTGGCCTGTCGGATAATATCAATTTCAAGGAGCAGAGTCAGGTTATTTAGGTGAGTAGGAGAAGCAACAATGAAGGTACTTTTCTGGAGATTATATGCTTCTCGGGAGATAGGGTTAGTGGTAAAGGTTGTCTCTTGAGGTTTGTCATATAGAGGTTGGTATAAATTGAGGCACTTTCTGGAGGTGGTGTTGCATGACGGGTCTGAGAACAAGTTGGAAGAAAAACCATGGTCATTTTGATGTCAAGAATGGCAGAAAATTTTGGGAGCATCCTCGAGGCAGAAGTTCAGGTAGTCTTCCTTTTGCTGGTGCTCCTTAGGATTCGAGGCTGAATACTGCGGTCAACCCAAGAAAGAGATGGCAGAGATATGGGGGTGTAAATCCAGAAATTCATCCATGTGCAATAGTCTTTAGCAATCGGAAGTTGAATCAATACAGTAAAATCATCGCAATCAGGGGTTGATGTGGGGAAAGGTGGCTCTTGCCAAAAGTCTCTCAAGGGCAAAGTTGGAAAGGCAAGGACTTGTCCTGTTTTCAGCAAGAGTGTTTTCAGAACGGAAGATGGGCTGGTTAATCCACGAAATTGATGGTCGAAATCATGGGTATGAATGGGAAGGATAATTTGAAATAAAATTTCATAGACCAAAGGAGACATGGTCATCATCGAAAGATTTTGGAAAGCCCGGTGATGAGGTGTGAAGTCAGGGGAGTCAAGAAAGATGATGAACAAGAAATCTAGTTATGGATTTGAGCTGATCATAAATTTAAAAGAAATGGGCTAATCAATAAAATATGTTTCTGAGTTTAATGAAGGACCCAAGTCCAAAGAGTTATGGGATCCGATAATATTGTCTTAACCCGCAATAGAGAAATTGAGGGGGTCTCACCGAAGGAAGGCTCATTTCCACCATTCCCGACAAGCGAAACCTATGATTCGCATTCTGGTGGTGCTCAGATAGAGGAAAATACATTCATTCTTCCATCTGAGCCCGTTATAATCTCAATTAATGCTTTTTTCCCCATCAAAGGCTGATCCTCCGGTAGACATTCATGAGCAATAGCTGCATCAGGGATCAATCTGGTTGGGTTCAGATGAAGGCATTGCAGCAGTAGCTTCTCCATCTAAGAAGAGTTTGTTCCAGTCTTCTGATGATATTTAAATTCAGTCTTTGCCTGCTGATGTCGATGGAAATGAGAAGGGAATAATAAGGGTTAGTCGTGGGGTTCAAATTGGAGGTGAAACACAGTCAACTGAGATAGTAAAGGTTGCAGATGAATGTCTTCCATTGAAGGGGGCTCACGTTCCTAAGTTAACGGCGGTCGGAGTCTAGGATTACCTTTTTGCAGATGGTTCGAACACAAAGTGGGTATTGTTAAAGTCCTTCAAATCTATTCTGAAGACAAAAACTGGTCCTATTGTAATTGGTTCGCGGAGACAAAAAAGATAATTCCCACTGTTTAGAACAGAAGTGGGTTTGCTTAGAGTACAAAGAGCATTGTAAAAGGGAGTTGAAAAGAAGTTGAGATTGTCAGAAAGGGTTGAGTGATACCAACAATTGAATCATGCATTGTTGGTCTCAAATGATGGGCCTGATTATGAACTTGAGAAGGCTCTGGGGAGAGGTTTGGATAGTGATTAGGAGGGTGAACACAGAGTTTTATAGGGTCTGAGAATGGCATGCTTTTCAAGGAAAATAAGGAGATTGGGAATGACATTCCAAATGACTTGAACATTGGGGACCTGATTGAGGAGGTTCATCTGGCTGATTCAAGTTTGGGACAGCCAGGAACAAACTCTCTTTCATAAATTGGATTTGAAATTAGGTGAAACTAACATTGCCCCTCTTGAAGTCCGATCTTTTGGTCTATGCAACAACAACTGCAGCAGCAGCCTCAACTTTAATCCCACGTTTTGGGATCGGCATAAAAAAGTAAGGAGAGGTTAGAACATTTTAAAGCTTCAACAACAATAACAATCACCTGAACCTTGATCCCAAATTTTTATAATGGGATAAATAGGGTGGATTGCAGGTGACGACTTGGAGTTTGGCAGTCTTTGAGTATTGGAAGAAAACAAACAATCAAACGTGTTATGTTTCTTGATCTTTTCTTTTTCGGGATAAGATCGTATTTGATCTTTTCTTTCTTGGGATTAGATTGTATTTTGTCTGCCTTCGTAGTCGGTTGTTGAGGATTCGGAGAAGAATTTCTCCCTTTGCTTATGGTTAATTTTCTTTTTCTTTTCCAAGGATTTCTTATCCTTGGTATCTTTGTACATTCTTTCTTCTCTTAACATAGTTTCTTTTTCTAATAGAAAAAATAAATAAATTAGTGGGTAATAGTTCTCTAATCCCTCCTCAACTCTTTTAAATAATAACTCTTATAGATCCATAAAGCATAAGCCACGGAGTAGTACAACAGTTCTCTAATCCCTCCTCAACTCTTTTAAACAATAACTCTTATAGATCCATAAAGCATGAGCCACGGAGAAGTATAAAAAACAATCTTATCCCACAAAAGAGATAAATTAATGAAATGATCTTTGAAAATTCTGACATTTGCTGTCAGAATGCACCAACGAAGAGCTATAAAAGCAAAACTCAAAGAATGCGAGTATCTTTTTTTCTCTTCAAAATCTCTGAATTTCGTAGAAAGCAAATCAAAGAGACTTCTTGGACAAACCTACTCATTGTCACCCACAACAAAGGCATTGTTTCACAACTCCCAACTAACAGAACAATGCAAAATAAGTGATCTCTGTTTTCAGAATTGTTAAAATACATAAAACACATCCAGAGAGATGATTTCAAAAAGTATTCTTTTTTATAACAAATTATTGATATTAATCTTGCTAGGGACCATGGACCCGATAAAAACCTTAACCTTAAGGCGGAACTTTGCCTTCGAAATAAAATATTTAAAAGAAAGGAGGATGTTGAGGAAGGCTCATAACATGATAGAAAAAAAGAATTACAAGAAAAAGCACTTGAGTTATAAAGACTCCAAATCCTAGTGTGGCTAACACTCTAAGAAAATTTGCTCCCCTGAGAGAGGGAAACTAACACTAAACCTTCTCTATCACTAAGATTTTTTAAAAAAATGAAAATCTAAAGAGATTGAGTGTCCTTCCAAAAATAAAACCCTTAGATTGGAGCAGCATGAAGTTTAAAAAGACTTGGAAATTATTAAAAAAAAAAGACAATTATAATTAAAAACCAAACCACACATTGAAAAGCACCAAAAAAATAAAAAAAGTCAGAAAAGCCCGAAGGATATGGTCAATCCAATCATCCTAGAAGTGATTGTCAATCTAATGTTTTCCAATTTTATACTCAAAAGAGTGCAGGAAAATGTGAGGGCAACATTAGATGCTTCTAAATCATCTTCTTAAGATTTCCATTCTTTTATAATCTTGTGGTTTTCATTTCTTTGGAAATCTTAATGATAGAGAAATTATTGATGTTTCTTCTCTAATCTCTCTACTTCAGGGTGATGAACCTAATCCTCATGTTCAGGACACTAAGATTTGGAATCTTAATTCTTCCCGCGGGAAGGGGGGCTTTTTCATTTAAATCACTTTTTCATCAGCTAATCAAGTTTTCTAAAATCCTCCTCTTCAAACAAACAATTTTATTGGGAAGGCAAAAGATTTTGCTAACTTTACGCTTTTTTCTAATCCATGTTATTTAACAAAATAACCATAGTAGTTAAAAGCGCGCTGAAAGTGTGAAGCGCAACACAGTGCAGCACTTGGGCTTTTTTTGCATAAAGCATAGCACAAATGAGAAAGCGCAAGCGATGCGCGAAGTGCAAGGCACGAAAAAGCGACCCTTTATTTTTATAATTTTGTTTTTTTAAAATTTAACAAGTCTTATATAATTTCAACGGTCGAATCTTATTAACTAAATGTTTATGTTTAATGGTCAAAGATGAGGTGGTGTATGCTACTTTCCATAGATGAGATGCACTAGATTGCTATTTTAGGGTTAAAATGTTTGCGGACTCTCTATCAATTAAGTTTGGAAGCAAAGTAGTTCTCATTGGTCTTCTTCTTCTTCTTCTTTCTTTGTTATGTTCTTTTTGGTTTTTCTTCTTCTACTCTATCTTTCTTTTCCGTCCTCTTCCAGCCTCTTTTTATTTTTTATTTTCTCCATCATTCTACAGCTTCTTTCTTTAATCTTCCTTTTCTTCTTCAATTATAATATGATGCTGCTCCTCTATTTTTTTCAATTGCTGCTGCCCTGCTCCTTTCTGTTCTTTTTTTTTTTTCTTTGTTCTAGGTTTTTTTTTCCCTCCTGCTCCTTTTTGTTCTTTTTATTTTTGTCTCTATACTTGGTTTTTTATCGTTTCCTTTCTGCTCAATTGTTCTCCTCTGCTCCTTTCTGTTCATTTTTCTGATCACCATTTGCCAAATAATGTCAAGATGTTATGCAAGGACTTTGTTCAATTGGGTAACATTTGGATTAAAGTTATTTAAGTTGATTTATATGACTTTTCTAAGAACTTTTTTTTTTATACGAAAAGAATATATACCAAAAAAAAGAAGAACTACACAGGTACCAGGATAAGCCCTGAAATTCCTGAAGGATCGGTAGGCCAACATGGCCTTACAGGCAAAAGAGACTAAGTCCCAGTCACAGCTGGGGAAAGAATTATGCTAGCAAAGGCCGCAATGGTACGCTGAGGAAGATGGCGCTCTCCAACCCTCCGCTTATTCCTCTCTATCCAAATATAGTAAACGCAAGTGCTAAAGAGGCATTTAAAGACCTTGCTCCTTCGGGGGGATGTCTCGTTGAGGAAAGCAGAGTCCCACGAATACTAGACCAAGATATAAGAAAGTTACCAGGCACATAATGAGTCATCGTAAGATGCCACACCTCTTTCAAGAAGGGACATCGGAAGAAGAGGTGATCAAGGGTCTCTCCCCGACTAGAACATAAATGGCAAGTGGAGGAAGACGCAACTCTAATCCTGAAAAGGTGATCACTCGTCTGCAATCTCTCCATAAACAGAAGCCATACAATGAAGGCGAAACGCGGAATCGCTCCTTGAAACCAAACCAAATCTGACCTAGGAACGTGGTTATAGGAACATCTGAGGTGCCTCCATGCTGAGGCAATGGAGAACTCTCCACTAGAAGTGATCGTCCACACAATCCTGTCGAAACCAGTGGAGGGGAGATCGGAATCCGAGATATACTCTCGAATACTATCAAAAAAAAGCTCACATCGATCTTGAAATCATCTGGCCCTGAAGATACTCCAACCAATGGTTGCTGGAAAATACATCCTGAACAGAGCAAGAGTCTCTAAAACCAGACCTCTCCATTGCTTGTCTCTCCAAGACCTCTATAAAAGGACCTGTGGAGAGCCAAGAGTCATACCAAAAGAAAATACGACTACCATCACCCATCCTCCAAGCCACAAGCTCCCGAACTAAATGACGAAGAGAAAGGAGCTTCCTCCACATCCAAGAGCATCTATACAGAATCCGAACATACCAGAAATTACGGCCTCGAAGAAGATAAGTCCTCACCCAACGACTCCAAACATTATCCTCTGGGTCGGAAAGGAGCTGCCATCTATGCTTAAGCTGAGCTGCCCTATTCCACTCCGTTACCCTTTTAACCCTAAACCTCCCTCCTTCTTAGAGCGGCAAACAAGAGACCAGGCTACCTTGGTTCTATAGCGGTCTAAGGATGCACCAACCCATAAAAACCGAGACATAATCTGCTCTAACTCCTTACAAACCGCTTTCGGAAGGAGGAATATCGAAGCCCAATAAGTTTGAATGGAGAAGAGAACAGAACCAACCAACTGCAACCGGCCGGCGTACGATAAATGACGACTCGTCCAATGCTGAATCCAAGCTGACACCCTCTAAACAAGCTGAACACACTCCGTAGCAGAGAGTCTGGCCGACAAAAAAGGAACGCCTAAGTATCTTATAGGAAGACAACCCTGGCGAAACCCCGAAATCCTCAAAATATCCTCCTGCACTCTCTGCTCAACCGCCTCAAAGAAGATCTCACTCTTCTGACGGTTCATACGCAATTCAGAAAGAGACCCAAAATGAGCCAAGACATCTAAAATACACCGCATAGAGGCTAAACTGCCCCGAGAGAAAAGCATAAGATCATGAAATATATTTTCTTGTTATTTGATCCACAAAATGATTTTTTTTTTTTTAATTGGGAGAAAGAAACTTTGGTATTGGATGAAGTTTGATTATTTGACTGCCCTGTCAAAGGACCACATGAAACCCTTTTCTTTTATCTCTGCTCTTCAACATGTGATCATTGTTTTCTTTTGTCATTAAAAGTTTTGGCTCTTATGCATGTTGATGTTCTACAATTATAACATATTTCATTTACTATTATTGTATATTCAAATGTATATTTTGATTTTATAGCTAAAATACGCTTTATATGAAAAAACTGCGCTTCGCTTTGCGTTTTGCACTTTACGCTTAAGTCCCAGGAGTGCGTGTCGCCTTTTTTGCACTTTTCGCTTTTAACTACTATGAAAATAACATTAATGATCTTCTTCAACAAAGTAAAACTCATAAAGCTATCTCCATAGATATTTTTATCGTGTATTATAAAAAAGGCTCACCCGATCGACGAAGTGCTCCCCGACTTAATGTAGGGATAATGGGAGGATGGGCGCATATGTACGCAGCCTTCTTGCATTTTGCAAAGAGACTGTTTCCACACCTGAAACCTATGACCTCGAGGTCACCAAAAGAGCAACTCCATTGTTGCATCAAGGCTGTATCGTGTATTATACCAATTCGAAAACCTCACATCACTTATTTTTACAAGGGAGATGTGGATTATATGTTGCAATGACTTGATTTGCCTTTGAAGACCTTTGGACTTGTTCATCATAAAATTTAGAGATTTTGGAGGGAAGAAAGAAGCTCCATTATTGTGAAGATATGTGTTTTTTGTCATGCCACCATGCATTTGAAGGGAGCCAAATGCAAGAATTCCAGCAATCAGACCAACTTCTCTTCATTTGGTTAATATTTTTCTACAATCTAGAAGATTTGAAGAGGAATCAGAAGGCCATGGTGCTTTAGTTTTCCTTGTATTGTTTTGTATTGTTCTTTATTTCTCCAAAGGTTTCTTTATCCTTCGGGATTTTGCACATTCTTTCCTACATCTAATATTTTTTTTTCTTTTTTAAAAACCAAAAAAAAGGGAAAAAACATTATATGGACCCATAATTTCCCAAAAAAGTACAAGGGTCACAGCGGGAAAAAAAGAACGATTCCACAAAATAATATAAAAGACCTAATAATGAAAAATAGATAATACATCCTTTTATCATGGGAACAAATAAATAATACATCATACAGCCTTGCGGCAATGATGAATGTTCTCAAAGTATAAAAAAGAGAATACCACTGACACATCACTGACTCAAAAATATTAGAGGGAAGAAATTATACTAAACTATAAAAGTGAAATAAATCAGAAATTTCAAAGAAACACTAAGTCTATCTGTTTAGCACAACTTAAAGTCACAAATTTCAAAAAGAAAAACATAAACAAAAAAGATAGGACCAAGACAGACCTTTCTTGATGGCACTATCATCCATAGCCTTGTATTCCATATTCTTTAAAGCAAGTTCTACACCATAACCACCCAAGTTAACCGGATCTTTTGTACCGATAGCACCACAATTGCTAGCAGTAGCTTCGCAACCAGTTGGTAAAACAGGTCTGATGACATACGTAACTTTTCCCTGGAAGTAAAAGATTTAATTGAGCAAAGAATGCAGGATAAGACAGTCCAATGACAAAAAGAAGCTTACTTTTGAACAAATTACAATAGAGAGATCAGTGAGGATAACAAGCACACAGTATCATCTTCTTTCTCTCACCAATAAATAATTTCCTTTTTTGTTTTTTTTTTTCTTTTTTTTTTGGCTAAGTGGATACTTTCTTTGTTAAATTATTTGTTTCAACTCTTCCACAAAAATTTGGCATCTCAGAAACTAGATACTTTTCAATACTAAAATGGATCAAATGTGCAATAAGTTTGGCATAGACACCAAAGAATCAAATATGATGATTGGTCAAAGATGGTAACTTCTTTCTCTCATTATTTGTCTCAGAAACTAGATACTTTTCAATTTTCAACCGGATCAAATATGCAATAAGGATGGCACAAACACCAACAAATCAAAGATGATGATTGGTCATAAAAGACATGTAATTCATCATTCTGGGAATTGATGGTAATTTAGGACAAATCATGTCATTTATAATAGACAAGTAAAATTCAATCAGATGGTAAACTGCAGTAAATTAAGTGTAGCAAAAATATATTAAGATAAAATTAGCAAACCTCTTTTGCAGCTTCCACCAGGGTGTTATGAAATTCCCTGAAGCACTTGGTTCCCAGAGCTCCATAAAGGATAGCAACTGGCCCTGAAATACTTGAACCTACGTATATGTGATCAAAATCAAAAAGCTCAGGCCGCTCAAATGAATCGCTCCCTCTGGAAACAAAAAGCAAGCACATAAAAATGTCAAATACAAATCACATAGATCTGAAGCAATTAAAAGAACATATGAATATAGGAAAGTTCTATAGAACTGTAGTAAGATGAGCAAGGCTTGCATATCCAAAATTAAAGAGTGACTAAGATGAGAATATTAAGTTGGATAATTGGAGTAACACGAGAAGATATACTAGAAATGAAAACATTAAGAGTGAATTAAGGAAAAGCTCAGACCGCTCAAATGAATCGCTCCCTCTGGAAACAAAAAGCAAGCACATAAAAATGTCAAATACAAATCACATAGATCTGAAACAATTAAAAGAACATATGAATATAGGAAAATTCTATAGAACTGTAGTAAGATGAGCAAGGCTTGCATATCCAAAATTAAAGAGTGACTAAGATGAGAATATTAAGTTGGATAAGTGGAGAAACATGAGAAGATATACTAGAAATGAAAACATTAAGAGTGAATTAAGGAGTAGCTCAAACTGATGAAAGGAAATAGATTAACATGATTTGGGCATATTAAAAGAAAACCACTTAATGCCCATATTAGAAGAATTGATAGCATACAAGTGAAAGTACTTCATAAATAGAGAAACGCCCAAAAAAACTCTAGATGAAGTATTGAAACATGATTTTCATTTTGTCATGACCATGTCCATCAATTGAAATGAATAGAAAAGGTGAATTTAGATTAGTCAATCCAGGTAAGTTGGGACTAAAATTTAGTTGAATTGAGTTGAAGTCCTTACAAATCACTAGGATTGCAGAGCCATGATCCCAAATCTGCAACATCAAAAAATATTGAACTACCAGCATCTACCCAACAACATTTTCCTCCAGGACTAATTGGGTTAGTGCTCATTTGCATAGAATCGACCTTCTTGCTTTGCAACTTATCATTTTCTTCTGAATTCCCCAAGCCGACATAGTTGGGGTCAGTCTCATCAGACAGAGGAAAAGACGAAAGAGATTCCTCAGCCAATTGGCGGTAAAGCACCAATCTTGGGGATGCCGACCGAAGGATAAGAGAAAATTCAAATATTGATGCAAGGGGCCCATTTATAAGAGAGCTACCATATTTCACAATTTTCTTTACGCATTCTTTCGCCGTATAGGAGTCTGAATGGTCCTCTTCATGATAAAGCCACAAATCAATGAACTCCCAGAAAGAGTCTTTCCATTCTTTAGACAGTAGTTCCCTGCAACAGAAGCAGCATTAAAAGCTGTTATTATCATCGTTTGAGGCCAAGATAATAACATCAAATGTTGCGCCTAAAAATTATTTCTAAAACACAAGCATAAGGAAAAATACATTAAAAAGCATGGGAGTTTTAGACAATAATCCCCTGCCATGCAATTGGCATTAAAATCCTAGTTGCTTTGTGTTGAGGCAATGCAAGAACACCACATCTTCGTGCCACTTGATTATTTTCATTATGCAATATATTAAACAAAAATACAAATAATACTCCTAGCGACATGCAAACAGCATGCTTTCAGTAGAAGGAGATTAAGCCTAAGCTTAAGCTTAAGGTTGCCTGGAAAAGGGTGCATCTTTTAGTGGGACCAAATCACCCATATGCAGGATGTTCAAGGGTATAATTTATTTGTTAGTTGGAATCTTTGCCCGCATATGAACAATTGTCTACAAAGTTTAAAAATATTCAATGGCCTATACAAAGACCTAGTTGAATTCCTTTACACAATTTAGATACCAATTTAGTTAAAAGTTAAAAAGTAAATAAATAAATAAGAGTTCAAGCCACAGACAGCCTTTTTTCTTGGAAAGGTAAGGTACCCACGGCTCCCAATAGCACGAGGCTTATTCACTGACTTCTCTTTTTATGAGTTCACAAGTAGATTGGATGGTTAAAAAATACTTGGCAGGAAGGACACTCATTTTTGTTGCCACTCAAACAAATGTGAGATACATTAAATCATTTGCGTCTATTCCCATTGCTTTGCTCGTTAGATTTACAGTTCATGTCTCTTAATTCAAACTACAGAGTGCCCTTACACAATATCCCAAAAGAAAAGGCCAGCCAATGTTATGGCAGAGGAGGTAGTTCTCGCTGGTGTCTTCGAAGAGAAATAACTCAAGAATATTCAAGGATTATGTCTTCCTAGTTCAACCTTAAAAAAGAATGTTGGTTCTACGGTGGGCGTAGGAAAACAAAAGGGAAGAATCTGATCATGACACACACATTATATTCTAGTACAAACAATTACTTGAACTTGTTCAAATTATCTACATTACAAATTCATGGTAATCATTTTTTCTTACTTTTAGCATAAAATTAAGTGTTTCATGGAAAACAGAATGCAAACCAACCAAAACATGAGCTTTGTACCGATATAACGTTTCTTAAAAAAACAAAAAAAACAAAATATTGATGGGAAAAGAATTTCAAAAAAGAATGTTTTTTCTAAGCCCCACCACGAGAATATACGACCCACACAAACAGATGATCTAGATGTAGTATCTCGTGATAATAGTATAGATATTAGAGCTGATTTAAGTGTTAAACAGTACACTACGAGAAGAAGACGACATTAGAACTTATATGTTTTGTATTTTGTATATTTTATTATATTAATGAAATTTATATTCTATTATGTTTGGTTTTGCTATCTAAACCTTGCTACACTTGATTTGGTTTGTTTGTTGGATTTGTTGTATTGTTGAAAAGTTAGATATTATGTATTGAGAAGTTTTGGTGTGAGAATTGATATAGTATAGAGAATGGATATGAAAATTGTAAATTGTATAAGTGTTGAATGAATATGAAAATTGAAAATTGTGTAAGTGTGGAGATTGTATTAGGGTGGAGGGAAGGAAACATGTGAACAGTATATATTGAGTCTTGAAGACTCGACATGTACTCTTCTTCTTTTTTTAAATATGTCTAATCTTCAAAACTGGACATATATGTGTTAATTTTAGAATTCTTTCCCATCTGTATTGTTTTAAAAAATTTGTAAAAATATATGTTATATCCATACAAAGCTCCACCAAAACCTATATGAATAAGCAACCTTTGAATGCCATAGAACACCCATAACCAAAAAATCAATCAAATAAAGAAGAAAAAAATTCACTAAATGAATTGAATTAAATCAAGAAGCCAAGAAATAAAGAGACATGTACAGAAATGATACATTTGGGGAAAAAAATTTAGAAAAACACAGTTGAGAAAAAAATTTAAAATGTAACACTCATATGTCGAGTCTTGAAAATTCAAAATTCACTTTTTATATGATCAGTATCATTTCAAATTTTGAAAACTCGATATATAAAATGCATAAATAGTGCATATCCAGTCTTCAACTCTCGGCATACGACATATATAGGAATGAATAGTATATGTTGAGACTTAAAGACTCAACAATCGGAGATATGTACGCTTTTGGCGTAAAAAAAAAATTAAAATAACACCCTGAGAAAAATATTTCCTCATCTAGAGCACACATGACGGGTTTTGAAGACCCGTCATGCACTGTTTATATGAAGTGTCATGAAGGAACTTCAAAACTCGATATGAGGAATAAGTGATCAGTGTAATGACGGGTTTAGAGACCCGTCATTATACTATTCACATAAACAATAGGGCACATGACTGGTAAAAGCCGTCATCACTGGATGAAGAAATATTTTTTTCACGGTACTGTTTTAAAAAAAAAAAAATTTTGCGTACATATCTCTTGACAATCATGTCCAGTCTTCAAGGCACTCAATGTATTGTTTTAAATTTTTGTTTTTAAACGGAGTTAAATCCGTGTATGTCTCACAAATAAATAAAAATATAAAAACCTAGAGAAGAGCAAAGGCTGCGTACCCGGCTTCTAACAACAATGAAGTACCAGACCACTTGGAACGAACAGCAACTTGGACATTTTTAGGTCGACGAAGAATGTCTGCAGAGACTGAGACAGACAAGCCCCGTAGCAACAGTGTCATTATCAAAATAGAGGCCAATCCAAGTCTGAATCGGCCTTCCATTTTCAGATATTTGCGTTTGATCGCTGGAACTTCAGTAATTTGTGGACAGATCGGCCATTTGAGTCCTATGACGATCACTGTGAGAGTGAAGAAGAGTGCATGCTGTAATTAGGGCCAAACTGCACGCCTAGCGCTCGTTCGCTCGTGCGTTTTCCTGCGCGGAAGTCCCCTCACGAATCCCCATATGAGCAACGAATGAAGAGCCGCCACGTCATTTCCAAGTATTTTTTTAATTACATAATATCCAAAAAAAAAAATAACGAAAATATATATATTTACAAAAATTTAAATATCAAATTTCAAAAAAAAATTAAATAATAAATTTTTACCTCTCAAATATCCATAGAAAAATATCTAAACCCTTACCGGTACCTAGAATTAATAAGTCACTTATTTGAGATTAAATAGAATATAATTTACTTTAACCAAAATCTTAACTTTAAATTTAAAAATAAAATTAATATATAATAATATTAATAATAAATTATAGATTTTACAAATCAAATTAATGTTATCCAAATGTTTTTATTTTTTTTTAAATTTAGACTTCTAAAATTTTTTCACTAAAATACGATTAAAATTGTCATTCAGAAAATAGTTTGTAACAATAATTTTAAAATCGTTGCCTTCGGCAATGATTTATGAGTGCTCGTAAGATTTTAACCTACTCCACCCTAGTCCCACATTTTAACATTGCTTTATATTTTATCATTTTTCTTTCTTTTTTACTGTAAATCCCTCATTCGTCTAGTGTCTAACTAGTGCATATTGACAACCAATGATGCATAAGTCTCTTTATCTTCTCTTTTATATCCTAGTTCTTTATTCTCTCTCTCTTTCTCTATCACACATCTCTTCTTTCTCTCTTTTGTATTTCTTTTTTTCTCTCATTTCTCTCTCTTTCAACTCTCAACTTCTTCTCTTGGTCCCCTCTCTCACACATTTCATTTCTCTTTTGGTTAGATCTCTCTCTCTCGTAATTATATTCTCTCTCTTTTTCTCTCTACTCTCTTCTCTCTTGGTTCCCTCTCTATTTTGTATCTCTTTGTTTTTTTTGTGGTCTCCTTCTTTCATGTTGCTCACTTCACTTTTGGTTCTCCCTCTAACAGCTATTCTTTCTTAATTTTCTCTGCAGATTCCCTTTCTCATATCTCTTTTTGTTACCTTTTTCTTCTTATGGATTTCTCCTTCCATACTCACTCTCTTTTCTTGTTATTCTCTCTCTCTAACAGTTTATCTCCTTTAGTTTGGTCTTGCATTACAGTGTTTGTCTTCTTTTCTTTTTTTTTTAGAAACCTTAATTCTATTTTTGTAAATCGAGGCAATTTCATGTTTTGTCTAGTTTTGTAGAGGTGGTAAATGTGAAGGTTTTATCACCTATATCATCACTTGTTAGGTAACTTTTAATTTTGTTTAATAAAATTGAAATGTTATAGCTCACTTGTCTCAAATTTATGCTCTCTAAAGTTGAATGTCTAATTTTTTTATTTATTTAGAGAATAGAAAATAAAAATAAAAATAATCACCATACAATATGAATATGCATTAAGTTCAATATTTTGGAAGAATAAATAAAAAATATCTCCATAAATTTATATATAACAACAACAACCACCAACCTTTTATCTTACATAGTGCAGTCGGCTATATGAATCATTGTAAACCATTATACTTTATTTATATCACATATTCATCTATGTAATTATTTATTTATACAATAACAATAATTGTGTTTTTATTCTACTATGTTGGACTAGCAATATGGATATTTTTATATCATTTTATTTTATCTTGTATCATATATTCATTTATATTTAGATAATTTATATCATATTTTATTATTATTACCCAAATCCTCTTAGGTCTCCCTCTATTAATGTAAGTATTTGTTATACTCTCGCACCACATAAGTGGAGCCTTTATCAGTCACTATGTACATGTTCATACCATTTTAATCGTGTTTCCATAAATTTTTTCTCGATAGGCATAATCCCAACTTTCTCCCTAATAAACTCATTTCTTATCTTGTCCACCTTGTGTGTCTGTATATCCTTGTTAATATCCTCATATCCACAACTTATCTTTTACTCGTACCTTTTATTCATTGCCTAACATTCACATCTATACAATAAAACAAATCTAATCATCATCTTGTAAAACTTCCCTTTAAATTCTAAAGGTACCATTTGATCACATAGAATATTTAATACATTTCTCTATTTCGACCTTCCTACTTATATTCTATATGATATATTTTTGTCAGTTCTTCTTTTAATAAAATTGATCCTAAATATTTAATACTTTCACCTACAAATAATTCCTTATCTCATATATTAACAATTGTCTTACTAATGCAAATTTCATATATTTTGTCTTTACCTTGCTAAGTTCATATCTTTTCACTTTCAATGTTTTCCTTCGAGACTCAAGCTTAGCATTTACTCATTTACGTATCTTATCCACTAAGATAATGTCATCTATAAACAACATGCACTATGGTATTATGTCTTGGATATATTTGGTGAGCTCATCAATAACTAGTATGAAAAAATAGGGACTTAAAGTTGACCCTTGATTGAGCCCTATATTTATTGAAAAGTTTTCGGTTAATCAGTCAAATGTCCTCACTTTTGTTATCAAGTTTTTGTGTATGTTTTTGTTTGCTTTAATATATGCTACTCTTATACCCTTTTCTTGTAAAATCCTCTACATAATTTCACTAGAGACTCTGTCATATGTCTTTTTGAGGTCGATGAATATCATGTATAATTCCTACTTCTTCTTCTGATACTTCTCAAGTAATTGTCTGATAAGATATATGACTTCCATTGTCAACCTTCTAAACATAAATTCAAAATGAATAATCATTTTGGTTTCTTTCCGTAATCTTTTTCAACCACTCTTTTCCAAAATTTTATAATACAACTCATTAGCTTAATGCCTCAATAATTTGCACAATTTTGTATTTCATTTTCGTTTTTAAATAAAAGTACTAAAATACTTTCTCTCTACTCATTAGGCATTTTTTGTTCTTAATATCATGTTGAATAATTTTATAAACCATCCAATACCCTGTTTCCATTGGCACTTTTATACCTCCATCGGGATATCATTGGATCCAAATGCTTTTCCATTTTTCATTTTTTTTAAAACTTTTTCAACTTCTATGAGTTGAATTCTCCGATAATAGTTCATATTTCTATATTTTTCTGACCTACTTAGTTCATCCAAGTTAATTTGATCATTTTAGCCTTCATTAAACAGTCCATCGCTCTTTTATTTCTCTATCATTCTCTAACAACCTGTTTGGTTCATTTTTAATATATCTTATTTATATAAAATCTATTATTTTCATCTCTCTTGCTTTACATATTTTATTGATGTCTTTTTCCCCTTCTTTTGTATCATGCAATCAATAAAAAGTCTTTAAAAGTTTCATTATTGACTTCATCACCGCTTTTTTCAACTCTTTCTTAGCTACTACATACTTCTCCAAATTTTCCTCGTTCTTACTAATATTAAGTAATTTATAAACAATTCTTTTCATCTTTACTTTCTCATGTACTTCCTTCTTCTATTACCAAGATTCTTTATTTAGAGGTATACGTCCTTTTGATTCTCAAAGTATACACTTGGCCACCATTTTCACATGAAATGTCATATTAGAGTCATTGTGTAAAGCTTGTTCTTGTGCTCCTTAAAGTTGTTTCATTTTTCATTCTTTAAATTCCACCACTTAAGTTTAGGAGTTGTGCACACTTTCCTTCTATGAATATCATGCTTGATACACATTCCAACATCATTAAGCCATATTGGGTGGTTAAACTCTCTTTTAGGATGACATTGTATCTCTCTTTCTAAGTATAAAAAAGTAAATTTATGACTTATTATTCTCACTTTTAAAAGTAATCAAATATTTTTCTCTTTTTTTTGAAAAACGTGTTGACTATGATAAATTCATATGCTATTGCAAAATTCAAAATAGCTTTCCCTCTTCATTTCCTTATCCAAGACCATAACACCTATTTACCCTTTCATATTCCTCTTCCCTCTATCCTACATGCTTATTTAGACCTCATCCTATTAAAATCCTTTAACTTTATAGAATTCTTTGTACAACTTCATCTAGATCTTCACAAAACCTTTGTTTAGTAGTTTCATCTAATATTACTTGAAGTGTGTATATGCTAAGTATATTAATAATTTCTTTTGTTATCAGTATTTTAAGAGCTATAATCGTATCTCCTTTTTTAACTACTCCTACCACTTCATCCCTTAACAAATTATCTTTAATAATACCTACTCCATTTCTTGTTTTGGTCTTTCGTGTATTTCATAGCTTAAAACCTGAATTCTCTAATATTTTTGCCTTCTCACCTACTCATTTCATCTTTGTAAGCATAAAATATTAATTTTTCTCATAATAATTGTATCTACTATTTTCATGTCTTTGTCAGGTTCCTAAGTTCTAAGTTCCAAATCCAATACCATCCTCAATCCTATATTGTCTTTCCTTATCCAATTTAGAACGTGAGAATCTTTGCTTATTTAACAATACATCAGAGTTCCCATAGTGATGTAGCAATCCTTGCCTAAACTTCGTAATCGGAACCTACAAATGTGAGAACTCTTAAATACTTAATACTACACTCAAGTTCTCATAAATTTGTAGCAGTCCTTACCGAGACATTGAAGTTAGACTCTGTAACACATTCCTATCAGAAAACAACCTAACATTAGCACAATATTGTAAATGATACATACATAAATTTTTATCTTAATTTTATGCTTGACAGACTACCTAATGTAACTCTACTCCTTTACCTTGATTTGGGACTAGCCGTGGCAGAGTTATCTTAATGAATTTATATGAATAAATAAATATTAATTAATGAATAAATTTACATGGTCCCAAAAATAGTAATTTAATGAAGTTTAATGTATTTTAAGTGTGGTCAATGATTTTTAATCAATATTAATAATTACTTCTCATTCACAAAAAAAAATATCTAGAAATAATCTTTTATTAACTTATTTTTTTGTTACAATGGATCTTTTATTAACTATAAGCGTTTACTCAACTTTCAAAAACAACATTCACTATACTCATCAAGAAGCTAGTTCAATTGTTCCTTCTATTCTCGCTATTGAGTTACCTTGAATATACCTTCCTACACTTGTTACTCTGCACAAGATTTATTTTTTCTTCTATCTTGTTGTAGAGATCTAAGCATGTATGGTCATTGCAGTCTCATTAGTCCTTGATACTTAAGCTATATCATGATAAGTTCAATGTTTTGAGCTTGATTGATTGTTGTTTGGTCACAGGTTAAAAGGGTCATTCTATTGCAACTTATGTGATATTATAGAAGTGTTTTCTTGTTTATCAAGTTTTATATACCAATTGGCTTGAATAACTATTTTTCGGGGGACTTTGCATCATTTCTGTAAAATATAGATAAAATAAAAGTTTTGAAATTTTCATACATTTTCTTACTATATTTTTACATATGTGGATGACAATTTTTAAACCATATTTCGAGTGTTGTTTGTTTTGTATGCTTAGTTTATCATCTTTACTTAAGGAAATGGGACACGAATATTAGGTTGTTACAATACTTTATGCATTTCATCCATCATTGTTGATTTCTTTAACAAAGTCATTGTGTTTTAGTTTTATTGTTTGTTATACTGCATCATTATAAATTTATTTTTTGCTTGACTTAATACCCATGATATAAATTAATTAAATAAATATCGAATGTCTTTTGGTTCAAAAAGGGATCAATTCATGACTTCTTCTTTGATGAACTTGTTTTTATTAAACAAATAATTGAACAATAATAATTAATAATTCATTTATTGGGCAATATTCTTATAATTATCATACATAATATGAACACGCATTGAGTTCAATATTTTGAAAAAAAAAAAGAAATAAAGGATATCATGATAAACTTAAAATTTATTAGGTTATATGAATGATATGAATAAATAATATAATAATTATTTAATAAGTTTTTGTGGTCTCAAGAATATTAATTTAATGAGATTAAGTATATTCTAACTGCACTCAATGGTCTTTGATCATTCACAATCAGTTTTTATTCACAAAGATTATCTAGAATAAATAATCATTTTTTATTAATAATAAACATTATATTTTACTCAATTTTTATCGACGCTTATTCCTTATTCATAAAGACTATTGGTTCGTTTATTGAGAGCCCGTCGAGCGCACACCTCACTAGTTTGTGAACAAGAATTGTGCCTTTTTTTAGTATAACATATTATGTGTTTGTAAAAATTGGTTCACCCATAAATTTGTGATTTGAGTTTTAATTTAATTTGAAGATATGATTTACAGTAAAAAGATTATATTTACAATTATATAAGTTTATCATTAAAAACTAAAATCACAAAGTCGTTCTTTGCCCACGGATATAGCCCGCAATTATATTTATATATTGAAACTCATTTAATATGAAGAGAATTTAAAAGTGCACAACTAGAAAAAACAATGTTACATGCTAAACTTTAAAAATAGATATAAAACATATCAATAACAAATATGACAAATAATTTTAATATTAGCACAATATAGAACATGGAATAGGGTGAGACAAGTAAAAATTTATAAAAATGGTATCCCTGAATCATTTAAAAAAAAAAAACAAAGAGAATAATCGTCTGCTATGTATCATAACTTGAGGTGAAATGTATTTGCTTATAGAAATTCATCTTATCCCATTCTGAAATCCTACAATTATATCTTGGTCAGATCTACTAAGGTATTTATTTACCAATGAAACCCTTCTAGCCATTGGATCATGGAATTCTGTATGATTCACGTAGGATCCATTTAAATCTATATCATGTGCAGCTCTATAATAATTGGTCACCATTTGAATTTCTCTAGAATAAATTGGCACCAATATATAAACAACCAATTATTTAAAAAATGAAGCAATTAAACAAGAATGTTCATCATGGTTTTGTGTTAGTGTGTGTTCCAATTTCTCACTTCATAACTACTAAACACCCAATTATTATAGTTAATACTCAAAATAAATAGGGGTAAATCACACTTTTTTTCCAGTGATTTGACAGAAAACCAAGGTTTCTCCTATGATGAAGAAATATTTACCTATACCCTATAGTTTTAAAAAGTCTGATAAGTGGACAGAAAATTTCAAAATTAATGGAGATTTAATAGGGCGATGTAAAATATCGATGATACCCCCAGTTAAAAGGTTAATGTTTTTGAAACCCTAAAACATACTTTGTTTTTTCCATTGTAGAGATAGAGAAAGGAAGAATGAAAAAAATTTGGTAATCGAACGTTTGAGTGATGGGATTTTCCATTTGAATCAAGGGATAAAATTGAACATCTTTTAGAGTAGGAAAGCGAGAGCGAAGGCATTATTGGATAAGAATTTTTTTAAAATTTTTTTTGGTAAGTACATTTAGAGTTTCGATATTTTCTAAGTTTGAATATTTTTTCTAAGTTTTTTGTTTTTCATATAAAGCAAGTGAAAGCACCGATGGGAAACTTAAGGATTGATTTCAACAGGATCAAGTGGAAAAATAGGATCTAGGGGTTAATTTCAACGAATGACCCCATTGTCAGGTAATAATTTTATTTTGTTATTCTTTTGTAAAGTGAATTTAAGGTTTCGATGAGTTATTGGTTTAAATATAGAAAAATATTTGAACTACTCATGCTGTACGATGGTATGGGGTTGGTGTCATTTGTAGGACTATAGGATAAATTTATTTTATCAGACCAATAGGTTTATCTATCATAGATGTATTTGTAGGACTATAGGACAGTTTTTTTGTTTTGATGCGTGAAAAAAGTGTCATTGTACAAAGTATTTGTTTATCATATTCTAGATGTAGTATATTGATTTTAAAAAAAGTTTATCAATTTGTCTGCTATTGTATTAATCTTTGCATGTATTTTTGTTTTTTTTCCTTTGTCTTTATACAGATTATGCTATGAAAAAATGGGTAAAAGATTGCCTCATAAAACTAAGTTTAAAATGGTAGATATTAAGTTTCATTATAGAGGCAGATTCTTATGGAAATCTATTTATTATATCCTGTAAAGTACACAGAAAATAGATTTGTAGTATTTTATAATTGTCCCATAAATAAGTTAAGTGTCATGTGTAATTCATTTGATGATAAGAATGCAATTGAAGTTAAATTCTACTTTAAACTTTCAAGTTGTGGCATAGATGTTGGTGTGGTTAAGATAAAAAGAGAGGAAGCGTCAAGACTATGATAAAAGCACATGAAGATGAGTTTGAAATTAATTTATATGTATAAAAAGGGATACAAAGAAAGCAAGTTGTGTCACATTCTTATAGGTAAAAAATGAAGAATTTTGGCCAGATAAAGATAATGCTTGTCAGAGGGATGATGCTTGTAGGCCTACAACAAATAGTGAAAGTGATTCAAAGCAAAAAAGATATATAAAGACCATTAGGATAAAATTAATTTAAAAAAAAAAACTACCAATAAAAAACCCTAAAAAATGAAGATGATGACTGTTGGATTATTTTACTCTATTCACATGCAGCGGAAACATTCAAACAATTTTCAGAAAAATTAAATAGATCGGTTATAGGGTTACCTCAACGTGTAGAGTCTCCTAAAAATCAATTGAACCGTCCGTCCCTCGATCGGATCTCACGATCGGGATGGTGATCACAATGTTAATCGAACCACCACCGCAATACCACGACGTCGCAACCCTCAGTCCGACGATCGTCGTGACGGAGAAGAAATTCCCTACGCGGAATTGTTCTCATGCCCTCTTTTAATTCTCACAGAATGCTCTTATCAATGGAAATGCTAGTCTCCTGGTTGTAGTGTAATTCCCCATTAGAGAAAATCAAGGAAGAGTGGGCAAATATAGATTAGTGGGAGTTACCCCACTAACCCTGCCTAAAATGTCTAAAATGCCTATCGTGGACATCTTAAACCAATACCTCCCACTTGTACACGAGAGCATTATACGTCTGTCACAAGATCACAACTCATGTGACCTTTCACATATCACCATGCTAGACTTTCATACAGGATTGGGCGTCGTGCGACCTGCGAGTACACCTGCAAGCAAAGACCTATCGATGCACCTGTTAGGATGATCAAGAAACTATCGTTAGTATCAAAAGAACTCGTTGCACCCCAAATCCAAGACTAATTACATCCATCGAGCTACTTTGCTCATCGAAAGTAATCCCCAATAAACGCTCGACTATGTATCTACTATTATGCTTACATCCCAACATAGACAGACATAATAAGTTAGTCGGTGAATACAACATAATGATATAATGTCAATTGGTTTCCTTTTCCCAAACTCGAATCTATTAGCTTCAATTCAGCTACTTTACTTGACCTGTCCCTCAGACCTCAATTTATCTTCCAGGCCATTGGTAAACAGACTAAAGTAACAACACTGAGTCAAAATTTCTAGAAACAGCCGAAAGTGATAAGGGTACAAGAGATCCCATCCAATGGATCTCGGGTCTCACACAGTGGGAATGAAGATCTAAGTAATATTAATGTCTCAAATAATGCTCCCACTATCCCTGGTCGTCATATCACACGCGATATGAAACACATGCCACAGTGTTATTCTCCCATCTTTCAAAGGGCATATGTCAGATTTTTCTAACACTGTACAGATATGGGACCACATAAGATTTTACCCAGAGATCTCAGAGAGAGTATCTCAGAGACAATATCATTAGTCGCAGGTGATATCTGAGATCTCAAACCTGACTACTTATAGGCAACATGGATGTGGGTACTTCCATGTCGGTCATATCATATATGACTTCATCCTGAACACATATCAGGGCGACTTATGTTCTAGTAGGGCTACTCTCAAAGTCTCTTACAACTAGAAACCGTCTCATCTCCGCTCACTCAGAGCTGGAGGTGGTCACTCGTGTGAGAGAATCGACCATGCCAGCCTGACATATCATTTATCACAATAAAACAAAAAATATATGACAATAAAATAGTGCTATAAATAAGTGACCCAATCATGCACACATGTCATATATATAACACAATAAATATCAGTACAATGTGAGAAATGTGAATATACATGCAAACTCAATGATTCATATATCACATACAGGAATCTCTCACTATGGGTTTATTGAAGGGATCAACCAACGCGCTGTATAATAATGTACTTAATTTATCACTTCACCTTTCTCGGTGATGTCTCTCATAACGTAGTATTAGGTATCAATGTGTTTGGATTTACTGATACTTAGGGTCTCAAGTGTGGTCAAGGGCGGCCTGATTTTCTCAATAAATCATCACTGATCTACCACTGTTTGCCATAACCCTTAAGTGATCCGGAAATCTCCGAAACCAAACACTCTCCTGAACTGTCGCTGAGCGTACCACTAGCTCAACCTCCATTGTAGATAGAGATATACATGTTTGCTTCTTGCTACTCCAAGATAGCAAAACCTGATATTGATTTGCAGACATTCAGATCACCAACCCAGTTGGTATCTGAATACCCAACAAAATGCAAATCACCTCCTCCGTAACACAAGGAGAGGTCTGCAGTTCTCTCGAGATATCTCGAAATCCTTTCACTGCTCTCCAGTGATCCCCTCTAGGATTCGATCGATACCCAATTACCATAGTTACTACAAAGTAAACATTTAATCATGTACGGGACACTGCATATATCATAGTTCTCAAAGCACTGGTACAAGGGACTCTACTCATTTCCCTTGTCCTTTTCTGAGTCTTAGGACATATGTCAAGAATTAGGTTTTAACCTTTTAGCGATAAGAGTATCTTTAGGGTCGTAGTCAATTTTCTCAAAACGCTCGAGAACTTTCTTGATGTTGGACTCCTGTGAAAGAGTCAACACATGTCTCGAGTGATCCCTCTGGATCTTAACTTCGAGGAAGAACTGAGTCTCACCCATGCCTTTACATCAAGACTCGATAATGTCCATATTATCGTCGTCATCAGATACTCTCTGTTATTCTCAGTCAACAGAATGTCATTCACATATAAGGACATGATCATAAAAATCATGAGAACGTATACGGTATACGCGATAATCCTCCTCGATCATCACGAAACCATGAGATATCACCTCATCGTGAAATCTCAAGCGCCACTACCTGGATTGATGATTAAGGTCATATGTCGACTTCCGAAATCAACAGACCTTATCATCCTGATCTATAGGAATAAAGTCAGATAACTGTTCCTTATAGATCTCCTCATCCAAAACTCTCACTCAGGAGAACAGTCTCAACGTTCTTATGGTCTCACTCTAGATCCATATCATGTCCATGACAATCGCTAAAAGTAAACGGATCGAGATAATCTCGCCCTTAGTCTGAGTAACCCCTAGTTATCAGATGAGCCTTATACCTTTACACCGATCTATCGGCATTTTTCTTGATGTTGAGAACCCACATGTTCCTAATGGCCCTACTACCCTCAGGCAAACCAACTAGATCCAAAATCCTGTTAATTCTTATCAACTCCTCTCACCCATGGCCTATAATCAATGGTCTTCCACAGAATCCTCAAGAGCCTCTAGAACTGTTAAAGGTTTCTCGTAATCCTCAAGAGTCACACTGAGAGCCTCTCCCTCAATCAGGAAGCAACAGTTAGGTACGCGTCTTTGACTACTCTTAAGAGGAGGAGAAACCTTTTTACCTCTTGATGGATCGCTCCCACTAGAACCAAGATCTGTAATAGATTATTGGGTCCTGCCACTGGGATCAACCAACTACTACGCTCATCCATCTGATAGAAGGTAAAGTTCCAATTGATTTCACCTCTCATAGGGAAATCATTTTCAAGTAATTCGGTATCATGAGACTCAATCTCAGTGAGAATGCTCTCTGTATGTTCATTAGAACACAACCCCCTAGAGTGTTCTGAGTATCTCATAAAGATACATCTCTTTTTTCGCAGGCTTAACTCACCGTGTAAATATGAGAAACAGTGAACATACGCGACACAACCCCATAATCTCAAATGGCTAAGGTCAGGCTATCTCCCTGTCCAAAACCCATATGGAGTACTGATTGTGGATTTCAATAGAACACAATTGAAAACGTAGGCTGCAGCTAATAGCGCATCTCCCCAATGGAAAACGAGTAAATTGGCTCGCGCCATCATCGGCCTCACCGTCTCAAACAAAGTCATATTCCTCTCTCACAGCTACTCTACTCCATTGAGTAGCAAGAATTAGTCAGTTTCTCGCAATGTCCTTCTTGAAACAGAGCTCTTTAGATAAATACTCGCGCCCTCGATCGGTTCTGAGAGTCTCCACTCTCAAGTCTAACTGATTCTCAACCTTGCTAATAACATCCATAGACATCTCAATGACTCAGGTTTGCGCGAGATCAGATAGACGTAACCGAAACGGAGGTAATTGTCTATGAACATAATCGAGTACCCAACACCATTTCAAATTCTCACGTTCATAAGGCCACAGATGTCAGAGTGAACTGACTGCAATGGAGTCCCAGCTTTCATTACAATGTCGAATGGTTTTCTTGTAACTTTGTAGTCTAGGCAAGACTGGTTAGCGGGCTCTATAGATCACTTACTACTAATCGGTTCATTCTCTCTCACTAGGAAGATATCAAGAAATACCATTAAAAGGAATCACTTCCAGTACACATAGTCCCTTACGGACCAAAACAGAACCAATCAAAAAATTGTCGTAATAAATGGAAATTATAAAATTTCTAAATTAACAGAGTATATTCTAGGCTGAAATCAAGTTCCGTCGAACATTCGGAGCATAAAGAGCATACGGAGTTTAGCAACTTTGTAACTTTAACTTGCAAGTGCTAATCCTTCTGATGTCGACAAATGCTCCGTTTCTCTACATAAATCCTCCTACTTGAGAACTTACTGGGCGGAACTATATAAGCGCGCTCCTATCTCGAGTTACGTGGTCGGTTGCTCCTGTGTTCATAACCCACGATGGAGAGAAAACAATGAACATCTCAAACCACGTAAAGAAGGAAGAGATAATTTCCACTCGTCGCACTCACGAGCGAAATGACCAAGTCTACTACAAATGTAGCACTACACCTTAGTCGTATCCAACTCCTTCTCGCTGCGCATTATTATTATCGGTTTTCTTGGATGTTTTCTTCTTACCTAAATCTCAAGTCCCACAGGAGTCCTTGCTTGACTCCACCGCACAAGCATGACCCGAGTATGACCTACTCGCCTCTAGATGTTCCTACTCGAACTCACTGTACCTATTTACATTAGTGAAAGTACGAATACTTTCGTCGTATGTGAAATAGACTTTCATGATTTCTCATGATTCAGATGAAGAACTGGATCATATCCAGCACAAGAAAACATATCCGAAATGGGTTCAGTCACATTCCCCAACTCAGCGATCATACTCAACATTTTCATCAAATGTTACATCATCATATGATCAACCATTTCCTTATAAATTATTAAACTTATAAGTTAGTATCATCATCTCAGAATCTATGAGAGCATTACAATACTCTATATAGGGCGAGTTAGAGCCGATAAAGCCGTAGGATATAGCTCATAGACTGGGATCACATCATCGTGTATGTCACTCAGGAGAATTGTCCTAACTCGACCATCATTCCTATTCCATGCACGTAATGTCTCATAATCCCGTCTCTCTGAGGTGTGGTACCCTCTCCAGAGTCTACCATCTCATGCCTCAGAATTTTAGTTAGATCTTATTTCTCGAGAACAAACTGAATCTACCAGTGAAAATTCTCATAATTATCACCATTCAGTTTTATCCCTCATGCTAAGATCTAATATGACAATTTTATAAACAGTCAAAGAGATTTTAGTGACTTATCGATACTTATTCTCACATTTCGTACACTTTACAAATCAACAAGATCCAAATAATTCGATTACAGATCCCAAGGCGAGCGTATGAATCAACAGACACCATACACCACAATCCGGGATTGCATCTCACCATTCGGACTAGAATTCAATATACAAAAACCCACAAAGAGCCATTTTTATGATTGTGGGACCATTAAAAAATAAATTAATTAATTAAATCTGAAACGACCTAACGCGTCGTCGGAGGTCCCACGGATCGCTTCGCACAAGCGATATGTCACTAGGCGTCTACGCGCACCTCTTGCACACTGACACACATGCTCGATGTGCAATGCATCGGTCACACGCTTCAATGCTCGTAACCTTTGTTTTAAATATGAAAATATAGTTAATATAATAACGTTTAATGCAACTAAATATCAAATTTAACAAGTTCATGTCATAGCCCCGTGGGGCGGCCTGGTGGTCACGGGTGTTGGAAATCATATCACCGTTCCTGGGTTCGATTCTCGCCCTTTGCACTTTATTAGCAATTTTTTTTAATTAAACCCTCTCCATAACCGGGCCTGCCCGCGCGTGTGGTCACGCGCCCGTCAGGTTTGGAGTCTTCTTCTTCACCCAACGGGCCTGCAACCGGGTTTTCTGACCTAATATCCAAAAAACTCATTTTTGACTTGATTTTTTAGCGGTTTTCAACTGGAAAACTTTATTCAACTTTCAAAAATATTCTTGACACGATTTATTGGAAGATTTATGTCCTAAACACGGCGAATTAAATTTTTAAAATTTCGACCCTCATAGCCATTTTTTAAAACCATTTTCCGGCAACACAATATCGCAATTGTTATATGCAAATTGTATATCAGTACACGTAGAACATAAATCTATAATTTATTTAGATCAAAATGCCTTTAATCTCGACAAATCAAAGATCTAAAACTCCGATCAAAATTTGGGCCGAAAACTTTAAACTCAATTTTCATGGCCCTATAGTACTCAAAAAATTCCGAAAAAATTATATTCATACTCTACGTATTATGGGTAATCTCATGATGCAATCAGATTCACGAAATTCATCCGTGACCTAAACCCTAAATTTAATACATATATTTTTTATACCCGAAAAATGATCCAAAAATTATTTTGAATAACCCAACAATAGCTCTGATATCAATATTGGATTATTTTACTCGATTCACATGTAGCGGAAGCATTCAAACAATTTTCGAAAAAATTAAATAGATCGGGTATAGGGTTACCTCAACGTGTAGAGTCTCCCAAAAATCAATCGAACCGTCCGTCCCTCGATCAGATCTCACGGTCGGGATGGTGATCATGATGTTAATCGAACCACCACCGTAATACCACGACGCCGCAACCCTCAATCCGACGATCGTCGTGACGGAGAAGAAATTCCCTATGCGGAATTGTTCTCATGCCCTCATTTAATTCTCACAGAATGCTCTCATCAATGGAGATGTTAGTCTCCTGGTTGTCGTGTAATTCCCCGTTAGAGAGAATCAAGGAAGAGTGGGTAAATATGGGTTAGTGGGAGTTACCCCACTAACCCTGCCTAAAATATCTAAAATGCCCCTCGTGGGCATCTTAAACCAATATAAATCAGAGTGGCTAAAATAAAGGTTGGAATGCTCAGAAGATAATGATATCTTTGGTAGTTTAGGAAATAAATTTCAAGAACCAAATTTTAATGAGTCAGATCATGTAGATGAAAGAACCCAATTACAGCAAGAGGTGTTGATTGATGGTTTAGATGAAGTATTGAATAAGATAGAAGATCACGACGATGAAGATTTGCTAAATAAAGTCACATTTGAGGATGATTAAGGGTCTTTTCATAGATCAAATTTTTCAAACTTTGATCTTGAAGTTGAATTCAAAAAAGCAAACTTTGTACTCAAAGTGGGGCAGAAATTTGCAAGTAAAAAAGTATTTAGGGAAACTTTAGTTGAGTGGTATATTCGAGAAGAGTACACATTCAAGTACTTTAAATATGACACTAATAGAATCACTATGACATACAAGGTTGCACACAAGTCAAGTTTAGAAAGAAAAGACATTTCAAATCAAGACATTGAAAGGGTATCATGAATGTGGAAGAAAATCTAAAAATAGCTATGTAAATTAAGATATCTAAGCAAAAAATTTGAATGTTATATTAAAGATATCCAAACTGCAATCTAAAAGGATTGCAAAATATTGTAAGGCGAGAACTCATAATTGATATAGCATGCATTGAAGGACATTTATGGTACTGATGGTGATCAATATCGCAAGATTAGAGCCTATACCTAATAGGTTTTACATAATATATTTGGCAGTCATATTATAATTAAAGTTGAAAGATATAATGAAAATGAAGTGCCCACATTTCAAAGGATATTTTGGAATTTGGATGCAATGAGAAAAGAATTTCTTCAAGGATGCGGGCCAAATATTGGATTAGATGGGTGTTTTTTGAACAGCCCATTTGGTGGTCAACTATTAATAGCAATGAGAGGGGATGATAATGAGAATATATTTTCAATTGCCTTGACTGTGGTAGACACTGTGAGGTTTGAAAGTTGGCACTAGTTTTTAGTTGAGTTGAAGAGTGTAATTGGTGTTAGCAATGAATCTCTTTAGACATTCATTTCTGATAGGTAAAAAAGGTTGGTTAAATCACTTGAAAAACTATTTCCACATTTTGAGTATCGAGTATATGTAAGACATCTATATCATAATTTCAAAGAAAAGTATAAAAAAAGGTGTTAAGAATTTTTTTTTGGGCAACAGTATCAATAGGTAATGTGAAGGATTCTGAAAGAGTTTTGAATAATTTGGAGAGACTTAAAAAAAATGCAGCAAGTTGGCTGAAAAAAGTACCATCCACCTATTCAATCTTGTAAGAGTGATATACTTGTCAATAATATGAATAAAAACTTCAACAACTACATACTTAAGGCAATGTCAATGGTCATTGTAGAAATGTTACATTGGATAACAAAGAGGCTTATGAAGAGAATACCGATTAAGAGAGCAGATATGGAGAACTATGTGGGAAATATTTGTTCAAATATTCATCAAATGGTGGAAAAAAAATAAGATGTTTAACAAATTCTACATTACAACTTGGTTAGATAACCATGAGTATGAGGTAGATTATGAAACAAGGATATTTAAAGTTGATCTTGGGATTAGGACCTGCACTTGTGGCCTATTCCAATTGACATGATTCTATACGCTCATTCAATAACAACCATTTACAATGTTAGGAAAGTTATGGAGTCATTGTTCATTCTTGTTATAGTAAGAAAATGTCCTCATTTAATAGTAGCCATTCATAGTGGCAGGAACATTGCTGTCATAACTTCTATGCATTATTGGGATAATAATAAAGGTTTAAAACAGGTAAATCCTCCTTTAATTAGAAAGCAACTTAGGAGGCATAAGAAGCTGATAAGAAGAGGTATTGAAGAGCTTGTTGTCTCAACCCTATCTACCAGAAAAAAGTCTAATTGTTCACTGTAAGATGTATTTCTAGGTAGGTCATAATTCTAGGACATGCAAAAATTCTATGGTAAATTACATGTCCAATCCCTAAAGTTTGCCATCTTTTCATAAATTAGTCATTACAGTTAGGAATACTACCTTGTGATTCTCAAATTTCAAAAAGTGTAACGAGTTGGTTTTTCTGTCAATGACGGGGACAGTCTGTCAGTTAACTTGTGACGTGGCATCCAATGTGATTATACGGATGCTGATGTGTCACTGTCAAATCAACATTTTCAACACCACTTTTAGCCACGTCAACATTTTGTTGACGTGGCCATGCCACGCTATCATTTTGCTAACATTGCAGTGCCACGTCAGCAAAAATAAATCTAAAAAATCCCTTTTCTCTCTCATCTCCTCCCTCTTTCTCCATATTCTCTCCTCTCTCTATCTCTCTCTCTCTTTACTGAAGAAAAAAGAACCCCCACGAAAGCAACCATGGTTGTGGTTGCTACCCACGGAAGCCGCCGCAGTGGTGGCCACAACCACCATCTCTGTATAGGAAACCGAGCCCTTCAGTCACCAAACCCTAAATCAGCAGCAAGCTTCGGCGTTTCTCTCTCTCTTTCCATTTGCTCAGTCGTCCCTTCTTCAAACTCAGTTACTCTCTCTCTCTCTCTCCTAACCTTCTTCAAGCTCATTCATCCCCTCGATTTGCTCACCACTACCAAAACCTAACCCTAACCCTAACCTTCCATCCATTACTAGTATCGATTGATAGCATCAAAAGGATCCCAAACACAGAATTGGGGCAAAATTTGTGGGCGATGGGAAGAGGAAAGATCGAACTAAAATGAATTGAGAACAAAAACAGTAGATAAGTCACATTCTCCAAACGTAGAAATGGTTTGATTAAGAAAGCTTATGAACAATCCATTCTTTGCGAAGCCAATGCTGCGATTCTCATCTTCTCCAACCGTGGCAAACTCTACAATTTCTGTAGCACCGACAGGTACTCTTCTCTTTATCTCTACAAATTCTCTGAAAGGAGAGATGCCCATAGGAGAAAGGATTGCAACTGATCTCTGTTTCTCTCTATTTGTAACTCTGCAACCTTTATCTCTATCTTTGTCACTCTTGTCATCTTGGCCGCCATTGTCTCTTCTTTCCCTTCTGTTGTCTTTCAGAGGTCGAAACTCTGGGCTTGTTTTGTCACTTAAACCTAACTCTCTCTCCTTGAATCTCGACTGGTTTGGTAGTCGTGGTTTATTGTAAATGAAAAGGAAAAGAAAAGCCGGAATAGCATGCGGTGGTGGTCAAGTCTCGAGTAGGGAGAGAGAGATGAAGAGAGAGAAAATGCCCCGACCGTGCTGACGTAGCATAGCCATGTTAGCTAAATGCCAGCAAGGCAGTGCCACGTCATCATTTTTGCTGACGTGGCTGGATGATAAGTCAAATGCACTGATCTGGCAATAACACATCAGCATCTGTATAGTCACGTTGGATGTCACATCACCAGTTAACGGACAGACTATCTCCGTTATTGACGTAAGGACCAATTTGTTATACTTTTTAAAATTTGATGATCACAAAGTAGCAGTCCTAGCTGTAGGGACTAATTTATGAAAAGATGACAAATTTTAGGGACCAAACATGTTATTTACTCAAAAATTCTATTCACCCTGATAGCAAATTCAACAAGGTTAATAGATTCTATTTTTATTGATATTTATTATGTTGTTGATTTTAATTGTTTTATTAATTTAAGCACCAACAGGGTCACTGTTTTTCAGCAAGTTGGCAATAGTTTCAATGATTGGGATAGATTTCAATATACATCCAAGACTCCTATATCATAGGCAACTGTTAATGATCCTGGACCATCCAGAAAATTACACAAAAGCACAGGAATTAGGAAACCACGAAAAAAATCTCCTGAATTCATTGATCTAGTTGGCCAGTTTGATATACTGGAATTGATGTATAGGCTGTGGCTAGATTTCCTAGAATTGGTGTAAAAATAATTTATATTTGTAATTAAACTGTTATTGGTAATTTGAAAAATATTTTCTACTGATGAGCATTGTTACATTTGCTCAGATTGTGAACATTTGTAACATGAAATGCTGATGACCATTGTGAAAATTTGCTTAGATTGTTGAAATGCTAGAATTGGTGCTGATGAACTTTTGTAACATTGTTACATTTGCAATAGATAATGGATGTTGAATAATACTTATTAACAAAGTTGAGTTTTGATGATGATCAATTTTAGGTGGAAATATATATCTCTTGGATCAAATATATTTGTGTCAACACATCCAAGACTTGTGTCAACACAGTATTTTCCTATGTTGACATAATCACTTAGATCTCGACACTTGAAGGCAATATGTCGACACAATTGAAGTATCTCAACACCTAAAACACTATGTTAACACATATGTTGACATAGCTAAAACAAAACTGTGTCATCACAATCATCTTGGATAAGAACCATATCAACACGACCCTTACTTATGTTGATACAATCACCTTATATAAGAACTATGTCGACACAAATGGATTACATGGGAACCACATAACATTTTATCAACATAAATCTCACTTACGTCGACCAAGGCACTCTATAGAATATTAATGTCAAACATATAAAAGAACTCAAACTAGTTCTGTCAAACCGATGAGACATATATGTTGATCTAATAGATTGTTCAACAAATTACTAAACAACTTATTCACCCCCTCTAGGTTATCTTACAATATTTCTGTTGTTACATTAGCATGCTGAAATTGGTGTTGATTGATTTTATTGTTACATTGGTATGTGAGAATTGGTCCATTGTTACATTTGTAACCAATACTCCCATGCATGTCAAAAGCACACTTAGGGCCGATCATGTATATCTTTCTATTATTAGGGTAGTATTAATGAGGGATATAAGAACCAAAATGACATTTGCTACAAATCTAGATCCTTCAAAAATAGCTAAATTTGCATTTAATATTCAAGAAATGATACAATCATAATAGTGTTGATAACAAATTACAACTGGCATTCACAAAAGATAACATCCATAATTCAAATTACAAGAACGTACAACAAATTACAAGTGATATAATAGCTACTGCAATGGAGACAACCATAAGACTCTTGATAAATCTCAAATTTTCTTACACAATTTACATCCCTGTCGTACAATCTCCATATTTAGGTATTATACCATTTATATTTGGATTCTCAAATGAGCTATCTGTTCTCCATGTATATCTATCCATTACATTTGCTATACTGCTGTACTTCTGAACCTATTTTCTTTCTCTATTTATCCGCTAGTATCATACAAAAACTCATATTCATCTCTTTTACACAAAATATAGCAACCATATTCATTTCTTTCATACAAAATATAGCAACTCCTTTGAAAACTTCTCAGAATCACACCTTCAATATTGGAATTTGAGTTCTCTTAGTCCTCTAGTTTCCATGCTTGAAAAAAACATTCTGACTTTCTTCCAAAAAAAAAAAAAAAACACACACATTACACCATAAATCAAAACCCCACAAGATAAAGGGAACAAAAACACATGCAACTCAAATGGATGATTCGAATAGATAATAGAAGCAACTAAAATCCACACTTCAAGGTAAAAATCCCAAATTATCCATGAATCGAGCTAAAAACAAAGAACAAAAAAAAAATCACACATTAAATTTCCAAACCCCCAAATCAGGGTATAATATTTAATATGAACAAAAGGAACTTTGGGCATAAGATGCTACCTTCATAGATCTTCAAGAAATGTTTAGAAAATTTGAAGAAAATAAGCTATTATTTAAGAAAAGTTGTTTGGTTCTTGTACTCAAATCCAAATTTGAATTGGAGGTAATTTTGGGATTTAATTTGCATGTTTACTAACTGGCACAACTACCCATGTGTGTCACACAATCTCCTTAATGATTGTTCAATTCTGTCCACTTGCCAAACTTTTTAAAACCATAGAGGCATAAATAAATATTTTTTTCATAATAGGGGAAGTTTGTAGTTTTCGGTCAAATCACTGAAGGAAAAATGTAATTTATCTAATAAATAAATGTCATTATAACTCTTACTCAAATATTTTCTCTGAGATCTAGTGTTCAAAATTTCATGGGAACATGTATTTAAAAAAATACTCAAATAAATAATGACTAATCTTTTAGAATATAATACAACTCTTGGATTTCCAAATCGTCACTTCTTTTTCTTCTTCTTGTACTTAAAGAAGCCAAGCAACAATATTGTTAGAAAATATAGCTTGAGGAGGGGAGTAATTGTGTAAGAATAATTATCAAGTATGAACATGTATTATTTCTTACCTAACTTAATTAAATTAGATAGCTGCACTGTAATTAGGAGTGTCAACGGTTTAGTTCGATTCGGTTTAATAGCTAAACTGAACCAAACCAAATCAAGATGAACCGAAAATCGAAATTTCAAAAAAAAAATCTAAATAGAAAATCAAATCAAATTTGATTCAATTTAAACCGAATCAAATTTAAAAACTTTGATTTGGTTCACTTTAAACCAAATTTTTTATAAAATTAAAATTACAATTGTATTGTCCAATTATGCTCTGATTTTTTTTTTCCAAATCTGCTAGATTTGTAAGCATTTGAAGTATTAGAGTAAATAAATAAAAGTATTGGAGTAAACAAGCAAATCTTCTAATGCTGGGATTAAATTTCATATGCTGAAATTTGAACACACAAACTAAAATTTGAAAAATTTCATATACTGCATAAGTGCACAACTTTAAGAGAGAGAGAGAGCGGGGGAGGGAGGGAAGGAGAATTTTGTTGTCTGAAGTTTGAAAATACAAGTGCACAATTGTAGTTGTGCACAATTGAAAAACCAAGTTTGAAAAAAAAAAATAACAAAGGCACTTATGCTGCACAAGTGCACAATGAGAAATTATTGCCAAAAGAGTAGTCTAAATTTTACATCCATTGCATTTCTTTGAATTTTATAATCAAAAGAAAAACACAAGTCCAGCCTAATTTGACCAACATTGATACTCTCTGTCTAAATTGCACAAAAAATGGAAAGACAACAAAAGAGCAAATAGAAGCAAAAGAGCAAAATAGAGATTAGTAGAAGACATCCCTCTTTTATGCATCGATTATAAAGTTGTTGAGTATCGATTTCAATCTAAGGCAAAAGCAAAAAATTCTTAATTTTAGATGGGTTGAATTTTTTTTGGGTTTAAAATTTTTATCCTAAAATTTTAGATGGGAATTTAGGAAAAGAAAACCCATGCATCGATTATGAAGTTATTGAACAACGATTTTAGTCTAAGGCAAAAAGCAAAAAGTCTTAATGTCAGTTTCGTATAGGTTGAAATTTTTTTGGGTTTAAAATTTTGGTTCTAAAATTTTAAATGGGAAATTAAGGAAAGGAAACCCAAAAAAGAAAGCAAAAAATCTCCAAAAAAAAAAAAGCAAAAATCCCAAAACCCAAAAAAAGAAAGCAAAATAAAAAAAAAAAAAAACTTACCGTCAGCGATCATTGTGTAGAGAAAGGAGTAGATGGAGAAGAAGAGGAGGAGACCATTGCACAGAAAGGAGGAGGAGGAGGAGAGGAGTGAGGAAGGAGATAGCTGCTACGACTACGACAGGAAAGAGGTGAAGTAGAGCTAATAAAGTGATAGAAGAGGAGAGTGAGAGAGCAAAGAGCGAGAAAGGTAGGTTTTCAAAAAAAAAACAAAAGCTCTTTTTTGCGAATATTTTTCTTTGATCAGGATTCCAAGAGGGCCGGCTCTCCCGGGCTAGAAAAAATCATTTTTACTAGTTCGGTTCAACATGAACCAAACCATTTTTCTTTTACTAAATTAGAACCGAACCAAAAAAATTTCCGGTTCAATTTGGTCTGAACTGATTTTTTTTTTAAGATCGAATCAAAGCGAAAATTTTGATTTAGTTCGATTCAGGTTGTTAATTTAATTCAAACCACCTGTAGTCCTAACTGCAATTTCACTCCATCAACTTCCGAATAATATTCAACAATTTCATTATCGCGAGGAAATAAATAGTGGAGCAACATACAAGTAGGAAATTATTTTTAGAGCTATGATTCTCTTTCTACCTTATGATGTTTATCGTCTTTGCTCGATAAGGTGACACTCATTGAGGGTCATTTTTAGTTGAACCAAATAATTTTATTTAATTTTTCATATATTCTGAAATTTTAAGATAATAAAGATTTGTTAATATAGTTTATGAATTTTAAAACAAATGTATAAGCATACAACAACAATCTAGAGCAATTTAGAATTTCTATCCTAAAATTTGATATCTGCCACGAGAGAAAAATATTAAAAAACAAATGTATAAGCATATTAAGAAAAATATATAATTGAGTTCATATAATAGTATTCACAATTCCCCATGGGAACCATCCTTAGTTAATTGTCAAACCGGGTCTGTCTTGCTTTGTAACCATCTTTTTCATAAAATATTATGAAAGAAATATTACAATTATTAAATAAGAAAATTATGAATACATGAAAACTAGTCTAACTTAGATTTAGTTTTTAAATACATGACATTAATTAATAGATATGGTATGAAAAATAAACAATATAGTTGTATAAAAAAAGGTCCGTATTATTAATTAGTATGATAAGTAAAAGAAAAAAAAAACACTTTATCACATGGCTACCATTATTGAATGTTAGAAACAAAAATTGAATTGTATAAATAACAGAAAAAGGCCATAATATATTAAGAGTATAAAATATTATGTTGTAATACCATAATTATATTAATTAATAGAAATGATTTATGGGACATAATTTTATCGGTAATTTAAATTGAAAAAAAAAACCTTAAAAACTGCATAGTTTTTTATACAAATGCTAACTTTAAACAAATAAAAGTAATTTTTACAATTATTAAATATGAAAATTATGAATACATAAAAACTAGTCTAACTTAGATTTAGTTTTTAAATACATGACATTAATTAATAGACATGGTCTGAAAAATAAACAATAAAGTCGTATAAAAAAAAGCCCACATTATTAATTAGTATGATAAGTTAAAAAAAAACACTTTATCACATGACTACCATTATTGAATGTTAGAAACAAAAATTGAATTGTATAGTTAACAGAAAAGACCATAATATATTAAGAATATAAAATATTATGTTGTAATACCATAATTATATTAATTAATAGAAATGATTTATGGGACATAATTTTATCGGTAATTTAAATTGTAAAAAAAAAACCTTAAAAATTGCATAGTTTTTTATACAAATGCTAACTTTAAACAAATAAAAGTAATTTTTATCAAGAACTTTATAAATAAAAATACCATAACGATATTAATTTAATAGAAATAATTTATGTGATATAATTTTATTAATAATTAAAATAGTATAAAAATAACTTAAAGTCACATAATTCTTTATGCAAATGCTAATTTTGTATAAATAAAAATAATTTTTTTATCAATCATTTTATAAATAAAAATGCAATAATTATATTAATTAATAGAATTGTGAAATAATTATATTAATAATTAAAATAATAGAAAATGAGTTAAAGTGACATAATTCAATCATCATCAGACTCAACTATTCTATTTGATCAATTATACCAAGATGATCAGGATCCTTATGATTTCTAAACAGGATATGGCAGACCCGGATTATGCACAATCATATTTCAGCTCAGAGGACAATTATCAGACACCAGTATCGTTACTTCCTAAAAAGACAATTCACAAACACCAGTCTACCTTTGTAATTACTGGATTAGTACAGGCTATTGGACAAGAATGTTTTATGAACAATTTACAATATGCACCAGCTGTGCAAGATTACATGAAAACAGGTTATTATCGCATCATTACTCAAATCAAGAAACAAACTGCCAAACAAATCAGAAAAAGGATTATTCAGAAACAAATCAACAAATGGTTTGATTTTAAGGCATGCAGTTCTAGGCTCAGTACTAATTCGGTTCAGTATCCCAAGCTCATCCGACAACGACAAAGCACCAATACAGGATATTTTATTCAACTCAATGCACAACAGGAACCAATTGATTTAGATTTGTGGTTATTCGATAACTCAGATGATTCTTCGGGCTCCAGTGATTCAGACAATGACACTTCACCACCCATCAATTTGGCTACCAAACGAGTCTACATCAGTTAGTACAATTATCTTCGACAACAAGCATCAAACTTTATTAAAGTTACTTTTTTAAAGTTACTTTAGTAAAGAGGACAAGTCTCAACCACTACGGACTTCAACAATTTATGTAATATAGTTTTGGATTTCAAAGTTTTATATAATATAGTTTGTAAAATCCTTTACATATAGGTTTGTGTTTTATATTGTAATCACGACTATCTTTCCTATTATCACTTCTCTTGTAAACTTCTCTTGTAACAAATCTTTCTCGTTCAAGTTTATAAATTTTACAGTATTTACAAGTAAGTTCTTCCTCCATTATCTTTTATTTCTCTCATTTATTTATAAATTTCATGTTATCTATCATCTTGCTTTACAAATTGTGATCCTGCCCCGTTTTGGATATTAATTAATAGAAATGATTTATGGGACATAATTTTATCGGTAATTTAAATTGTAAAAAAAAATACTTTAAAAATTGCATAGTTTTTTATACAAATGCTAACTTTAAACAAATAAAAGTAATTTTTATCAAGAACTTTATAAATAAAAATACCATAACGATATTAATTTAATAGAAATAATTTATGTGATATAATTTTATTAATAATTAAAATAGTATAAAAATAACTTAAAGTCACATAATTCTTTATGCAAATGCCAATTTTGTATAAATAAAAAAAAAAAATTTTATCAATCATTTTATAAATAAAAATGCAATAATTATATTAATTAATAGAATTGTGAAATAATTATATTAATAATTAAAATAATAGAAAATGAGTTAAAGTGACATAATTATTTGTACAAATGCCAACTTTATACAAATAAAAATAATTTTTATTAAATGTTTATAAATAGAAATGTCATAATTATATTAATTAACAAAAATTATTTGTAATGTAATTTTATTAGTAATTAAAATAATAGAAGAATAACTTAAAGTGATATAATTCTTTACACAAATGCCAAACTTTATACAAATAAAAATAAGAAAAAAGTATAAAATTACCTCCTCAACTATAGGGTAAATATAAAAAAACCCATTAAATTTAGAAAAAATACAAAAATCTCTAGTTAATTATAAAAATAAATAAAGTTAACCCTTCCATCTACTTCCATAATAATTAACTTTTTATTCAAAAAATTAAGAAAAAAATCAACTCTCCAACTCCCTCAGTTTCTCTCCTTTTCTTTCAACTAGAGGTAAGTACCATTCGGTTAAAACTAAAAAATTATTTTTTAAAAAAATCAATTTTTATATTTTGGACAATGTATTCGGATTTCAGTTTTGATTTTGGGTAAAATTAAAATTTAATTTGATTTATTTGTGCAGTCATTGATTTTAATAATTTTTATTCTATTCAAACCAAATCATCTGAATTAGTTAAAAATATATATACCTATATATACTTTTCAAATAAGTTTTATTCATATGAATATTAATATAATATTATAATTAAAAGTTAAAAAATTATTATAATTGAAAAATTCTAAGATAGATGATATAATATAATATTTAAAAATTTAAAAGAGAAAAATATTATAAACCCTATTTTATTGAAAGATAATGTAATATTAGTTACTTTTTTATTTTATGAACTATTAGTGGAGTAGTAAATTTAATTTAAAAATTTTATATTTTTTTAATTTGCTTGATATCTTAATTTTCAAATTGACACTTGTTGAATTGTAATTATTTGTGAATTTTAAATTTTAAATTATAGTTTATAGTCACATATTGATATGAATAATATATATTATATTTACGTAGACAACAGTAAAAGGGTAAGAGATAGCATTATTTAAAGTCTTTTATAGATATTTCAATAATTCAGTCAATTTGGATAATTAAACCGAATTAATTATTTAATTTGGTCAAACAGGATTGTTAGTTTTTTTTATCTATTAGGTTAGGTTATGATTACGAGAATTACAAAACTGAATTAAATTGATTATTTTAATTTTAATCATTTCAATTATGATTTGACTGAATGCTCAGCTTTACTCTCAACCTCTTCTTTGTCTTTTTCTCTCGTCTTCCTTATACACAAGCAATCTTTCTCTTCTCAACCTATATTCTACCACTCTCAATCTCTCAGTTTCTCTTTTTACACATCTTTTTCAAGGTCAGAAGGTTTCTTTTGCACCCTAGTTATAGGGGCCGATGGTGGTGGTTCACAGTGGAGGAATAATAAAACAATGGCGGTGACTTAAAAACGGGGCCACTGGATATTGAAATTGGATTTGAGGCCTTAATTGAGTTTAGAAGTTTTAAAAGGGTTTGATTCAATCATCAATTTGTGGTTTTGAAAGTCATCCAGTGGTAGTTGAATCTTGTCACTATAATTGATGGTAGGAAAGTATGACTGAATCCAAGAACTATCTACGAGTGCATGGGGTGACATTGATTCATGGTATCAAACTTAGTAGCAACATTGTTAAACCTCACCACCTAGTGGATTCCTGAAAATAAAATTATTTACTGATATACCTAGTTGTCATAGAATTTAGTTATAGAAATTAGAAACATAGTACTCTTTATAGGCACCAACTTATTCCAATTAAATGTCTAATAGAATCATTAAATATGGAATGTTATTTCACATCATTAACACCGAATATTTTTTCCCTAATGCTTGTTTATTATGAAATGGATTGATAATTGGGCAACATCTGAGACATGAATTTATGGTAATAATAGTTATGTTACTAATTTGCTATTGTGTAACTATTAAGATAGATTACACCCATTAAATAGCAATTAAGAGTAAGATATATTGAAAAGGATAAAAGGGTTCAAGTTACCATGATGGTGTTATCTATTTTGTGAATCAAATGAACCGTTAATATTTTTTTAAATAAAATTTATCCAAATATTTTATACTTAAAATTTTAAACATGGAAATGAATAATTTAGAAGTTTGAAATTTTAAATGGTTGAATGATTTTACTAATCTTAATTGTTTTTGATCGAAACTTGATCACCATTCCACTAACTCTATAAACCCCCTGATACAAAATAGTTAATGTTTGTTTTGATTATTTGATCAAATAATTTAAGGCTTCACTTACGCTTAGTTTGGGAGTTTAGGGAAGAAAAGAAAAGAAAAGAGATGATGAGATTTTCTTTTCACTCTTTTTGGGAATTCTAAAAAGGAAAGAAAATAATATAGGATTTATTTGGAATTAAAAATTTTTCTATTATCTTTTTAAGGGTAAATTTGGTATATTTATTAGATAATTTATTTTTCTCTTCTTTTCTTTTTTTTTTCTTCCCACTTTTGAGAAGAAAAGTTTTTATGTTTAAAATCTTCCAAATTCTTCCCATTTCTTTCCTTAAAAAACTCTCAAATAGAAGAAATGGAATGATTTTTTATTAAAATCTTTTCTTTTCTCCCATTTTCTCTCCATCCAAACTGAGTGTTAGGAGTAAGAAAATGTGTAGGAGTGAAAAGATTTTGAAGAAAAAGTTATTGGATTTCTTCGTTTGAGGGCTGAAGGGTAACAAAAAAGAAATAATTGAAATAGAAAGAGTTCAAAACTTTCTTTCCAAAATCAAGGAAAAAAAAGAAGGGAAAGGCAGATGGTCAAAATAGAAATTTTAATATACTAATCATATCCTTAGAAAGTTGACACATTATAGATGATCTCAAACATTGTCCTCACATGCATCTTAAAGTGAATATTGTAAAGTTCAAAGCATTCAAATAGTTTTGATACTCATCACTGTGGAGCTACTGAGAGCAAAAGAATATTGGATCATCTAATTATTTATCAATTATCAACAAAATAATATTTACAAAACTGTGAAGATCATATACCGCGGTTTCACACCATTCCATTTTTGGCAAAAGTTCTTGTATTTAAAAAATAAAGGGTATAAAGGTAAAAATAATATGTTTTTAGATATTTCCTCCTTATTTCTCTCTAATTCCTAAACAAAAGATATTTATTTTCCTTTTTTTTTCTTGAATTCCCAAATAAAATGGTACATCTTTTTTTTCCTCTTTTTTTATCTCCTATGCTATCTTTTATTTTATTTTCTTTTCTTCCCTAAACTTTCAAACTTAGCTTAATAGATCAATATTTTTTTTTTCAAAATTATGAAAAGATAAGTACTTTAAGTACATGGATAGGGGTGCAAGTAGTTTGGGTTAAACCGATAACCCGAACAGAATCAAACCGAAATTTTTGATTTGGTTTGCTTTTTTTAAAAAAAACAAATTCGATTCAAACCGAATCAAATTAAAATTATTTCGGTTTGATTTTTTAAAAACGGTTCGTTTGATTTGAACCGAACTAATATTATTTTAATTACTTTTTATATTAAAAATCTAATTTAATTATTTCTTTTTTTCTTGTATTTTTGTGAAATCCAAGTGATGAATTAAGTTATATTATTTTTAAAAAAATATTATTTATGAGAATATTTTTCTCCAGAATTATTCTTGATATAGTTTAAATAAAAAAAACATTATATTAAAATTTAAACCAATTTAAAATTATTCTTAGAGTTAAACTCTAAATAGTTCTAAATTTATTATATTTGGACCAAAGAAAAGGAGATCCATATGCCTTCTACACATTAGTGGTAAATTGTATCTTCTTAAACCAAAAAAATTAAAATTAGTGGCAAATGAAAAAAAATTGGGTTTGAACCAAAACAAACTGAATTTTTTTTATTCGATTTGGTTTAAATCAAATTAAATTCGATTTGATTTTCGATTTATTTATTTATTTTTTTAAATTTTGGTTATTCGAACTGAATTGTTGACATTTCTATATGTGGCTACACATATCAACGTAAGTGTGATCCAAGAAGTACATAAAAACTTATTTCCAAAATAAAATGTTATATAAATTGCCTAGTCTCCATAAAATAACACAATGAGAGCACAATCATAAGAAGGAAGCAGTATCTTTGGCATATGCCACCAAAGAGGGTTCTTTGTTTAAAGCTAAACTTTAATATGAGGCAAAAAGAATTAAATATAAAAAACCTATTAATTTGAAAATTAAATTTAATTGAAAAATAAAAATAAGGTTGATGAGGAAGTGATTGGACCATAACTGATGAATTGATCTGAACAAGAGCGAATCAAATTCATTAGAGTTAGAAAAGTTAAAAGTCATAATATATTATGAATAAGAAATATATAAACTATAAGTATAAAATTATTAAATTATGAGTGAAATATTTATTAATATATTAGATTTATTAATATCAGTCACTAGAATTTTAAAATTCATTACAATTAAAAATCAATTTCAATTTTCTTTTTTACATTTTTTATTTTAATTGAAGTTTGCATATTTATAAATACATATTAGTTTCAACAGAAATTATATTAGATTTTTCATAAAAATCATTATTTTAAATTTGTATATTATTATTATTATTATTATCAATTTTATTTATGATTTTTGTTTAAAACCTACTCAAGCCGGTTTTAAATGAGAAATGTACCATTATAATATTAAAAACTAAAAAAATTTTAAAACAATACCCAAAAAAATTTTATTTTTAACATCCGTACGTTGTGTTTTAAAAACGCGATATATATTATTTACGTGAATAATGTATGTCGTATGTTCAAAACATGATATGAATAATACTATTTATTTCTTTTTAATGTGATATTTTGAATAAGCGATATGTATGTTTAAAATATGATATGAATGATACTATTTATTTCTTTTTAATGTGAAATTTTGAATAAGCGATATGTACTGTTTATATAAATAATAGTTTTTAAAATAGGGTATAATAGGGTTAGAAATAATTTTTTTTTTGTTTTAAAAATCTTTTAATTTTTTAAGTTATAATGGTACATTTCTCCGTTTAAATTCGAAACCAAAGCCTTTCGTCACTCTCTCCCCCCTCGCGCCCGCTTCAATTCTGCTCTGTACGCACTTCGATTTGCTCAGGTACTTCGTATTCTTTGTCTCTCCCTCCCTCTCCCTCTCTCTCTCTCTCTCTCTCTCTCTGTAGGACTCAGTTTTTTGATTTCTGCGGATTCTTGCGTGGCAATTTTTTTACTCTCTCCATTTAACCCGATTTCATTTGGTAGATTTCTTGAATTCTTTCATCTTCAAATTTTCGGCAATCACGAACTTGACTCTTTTTTCTTTATATTTATTTGTTTAATTATTTGGCACTGCTTCTAGTTTCTTTATCCAATCTCAATTCACAAAATCTTTCAATGTTTTCTTTTTCCTTTTTCTTTTTTCAATTTGATGTCGCAAAATCGATTAAATCCAACAATTTTATGCTTTTTGTTGTTGTTGTTGTTATTATTATAGTGAATTTTATAAATATCATTTCATATGCGCAGGGGAAGACAATCATTTGGAAGAATGGTACAAATGGTAATTCTCTATGCTAACGCTTCATGATTTAATTTTCTGATAAGAGTAATTGATTGCAGTTGAGTGATGTGGGGGTGAATTTAGATTTGTTCCAGTCATCTCTAGTGATTTTCAATTGACAAATATAATTTTCCATCAAGATTGCAATACCCTGATAGTTTTGATGTCCTTTTGTTAATCAGTTTATATAAAAAATCCACCATACATACGTAGAACTAGGAGAATGTATAACTATCATAGAACAAGAATACTTTCAGATGCTATTTGTCAATGATAGTTGAGAGGAAGGTTTGTGGAGGGAATAGGAGGCTTATTGTGGAGGGGAGTGAGTGCAAGTAAGTCTCAACTTGGTTATTTAAGTTGAGGTCAAGGAGGGAATTCCCTTTAGATCCTCCAGCCCCACAGGAGACAAAGGATATATATTTTTTTTCCTCTCCTTTTTACTATAAATTGGATAATGTTAGTGGCACTTACAGCTCAAGGGCATAATAAGGGCAAGCTTCTCTCTCTCTCTTTTTTTATTCTCTGAGGGGGGAGGAAGGTGTGGGAGACCGTAAAGAGAGGGTTATCGGGATGAATATGTAGGTCAGAATAGTTTAATATATGATATTCTGCATTATATATTTGGTATTGATGAAAAGTTACTTTCTTTTTAAACATCCCAACTATGGAAGCAAGATTCTAGTTGAGAGAAGGAGAGAGGGAAACTTGCAGCAGGGGAATAGAAACTTTAAAATACATAACCAAAGAAACTACTTGTTGGTTGAGATGCTAGAGGAGCTAATGTTGTTCTGGGGAGGATGAAAGCTAAGAGTGTTTTTTCCACCTACATTGAAGTTACTTAGTTCTCTTGAATTCAATGAAGCAATTTAGTTTTCAAAGCATGCTGCGGCTAGTATCTATCTGTGATAGAAGGGATTTCAGCAATCATAATCTTGCACTTAGGATATATTGACTTTCCAATGATGTGTTATGAAATTCAACTTCCGTTGTGTTTTTGGCATCTAGCTGCCTACCTGCAAATGGAGAGCAACAATTTGTTTGGACTATTATAATCTCATCATAGCCATAATAATCTTTCCCTTTCAATTATATCTTTAAATGTTTTGCAGCCCATAATATTTATATTTTCTTTGTCCTTTTTATATTTATCACTATTTTTTTTAATGGAGGTAACAATGTTTGAATTACGAACCAAAACCCAATTCCTCAAGGGCTGTTTGATTTTTGTGATCAGATGGCCAGAGATCTGATTCTTGCTAGTTCCTGTCTTTTTCATTCCTCTTCTTCTTGTCATTCTTTTCTTACTCATTGGCTAGCAAATACCACCTTTTTCTGAGGACTTGGTATCCTTCTGAAGCATAGATCTACCATCTTCCATTTCTCTCAGGTTTTTTGTTCTTTTGTGTCATAATGAGAATATTTTAACATTGGGTGACAGAATTATGCTCCAGAGGAAGATATGCGATTGGAGACTACACGAGCAAGATGTACGTTTTCTCATTGCAGTTTAACCTTTTGATATTGTTGTAATCAGAGATTAATTTTTTTAATTTATGTATTTTCTTATTTATTTGTGCTTGGCTCCTTGCAGTTGCTAATGTCATCAAAAGACATCAAGAACTGACTGAACGGCTTTCTAGGTACTACTATTAAGCAAGAAAAGTTTTTAGTTATACCATTATATGTTTCAAAATTTGACTTAATTTACTTTTTCGAATCAAATCGTTTCTAATATGTTAAGTCATGTACTTTCATGAGCACTATATCAATCCCAAAATTCAATGAGTCAACTCTATGTTAATCCCATAATTCAATCTCATAATTCGAGGAGTCCAAAAATAAAACTTTCTAAATAAACTCTTCAATCCAATACTCCCCCTCAAGCTGGAGAGTAGATGTTTTCCATTCTCAGCTTACTAGTTAAGTCTACAATGTTTGATTTTTTTTGAGTAAACTCTTCAATCCAACTCACCCTCAAGCTGGAGAGCAGATGTTTTCCATTCCCAGCTTGCTAGTTAAGTCTGCAATGCTTGATTTTTCTGAAGCATTTGACATTTTGTTGAACATAGACAACCACAGCTACTGCAATCAGAACTAGATATAGGGAATTATGTGGCAGTAATTTATTTTTTATTTTTTATTTTTGGTAAGGATTGATAGTGATGGAGGCCAAATAAAAATTAGAGTTGAGAACGATTGAGGCCGAAGGGATAGGACAAAAAAATGAGGGTTGATGGATATAAAGGCCAAAATAAATATTAGGGTTTGGGTCAATTAAGACCGAAGGAGCACAAACAAATTAGGGTTGATGGCGATTAAGGCCAAGAAACCAATAGGGAACGAAGGCTGAAAAATGGAGATTGCAATGAAGGCTGAAAATTGGAGATCGCAACAAAGGTGATAAAAAAAATGATCGTAAAAAATCGTACATGGTAATGAAGGCTGATAAAAAAAATTGAAGATGGCAATGAAGACATATAAAAAAAGAATTGAAGATGGCAATGAAGGCCAATAAAAAAATGGAGATGGCAATGAAGGCCGATAAAAAAATGGAAGATGGCAACGATGGCCAAAAAATGGAGATAACAACGAAGATAAAAAAATTGGAGATTGCAATTAAGGTTGATAAAAAATGAAGATGGCACTGAAGGCTGAAAAAAATTAAAGATGGCAATGAAGGCTAATAAAAAATGGTGATGGCAATGAAGGCCAATGAACCCTAGACTCAGAGATTGATATCATGGTCTTGTGGCTCTGATACTATGTCACAAAATATGAAAGAGTAATTTCTCTTCATTTCTCCTTAATTGAATGAAATTGTACATAACAATTTATAGACTATTCTAGATTATAAGAATTAGAAAATTATCTAGTCAAATCATAAAAATAGGAAACTATTCTTAATCACAAAAAATAGGAAACAATCTGATCGAATTACATAAAACAGGAAATTCCCCAAAGTCAATCCTATATTAATCCCATAATTCAAGAAGTCAACTCCATGTTAATCCGATAATTCAATCTTATAATCCAAGGAGTCCAAAAATAAAACTTTCTAATTAAATTCTTCAATCCAATGGTATGTATTATGATTAGGGGTTTTATTTGGTCGATGACAACAAATAAGATCAATGTTGTAAGAACTGGGAAAACAGATCATTTATTCTCACATTGCTTAGAAGTGAGGGAAATGTAAAATTATGTGTAATAATTAGTGGGTGTACTAAAGAAGTGTGCCTGAGTTGATTATTACAGTTTAAGTAGTTTTGGAGGAAAGTTTTTATCAATGGTGGAAGAGTGCCCTTTTTCCTCTTTTTTAGCTTATTTAGGTGGGGCTAGAATGGTGGAATTTTCAGAAACCAATTTAGTTGGCTATCTTTCTTGTTGGATGAGATTGTCTTTTATGGTTCTGTTTGGAACTTTTTTTGGGGATAGAATTCTCTTTGGACTTGTGCATTTGGGACTTATGAAAGACTATGGATCAGAGGATTTTAAAATGTAAAAGAAATTTGTTTTGTTTTATTTATTTATTTTTGGTTAGATGTTAGTGCTATTCTCGCCTTCTCAAGATTATCTAGTATCTTTTCTTTTCTTTCCCTTTAATTTCTTCTTTAATAATTTTTTTTAAGAAAAAACTACTAAAACCTTGATCATGCATCCTTATTGTGAACCAAAGAAAATAAAAGGATCGGGGGAAGAACAAGGAAAGCCATCCATTTTTCCGTTAGAACAAGGAAATCCATCCATTGTAGAGATGGTTTTTATCGTATTAAAGTTGGACAGGAATGAATTAATCTTTAAATAATCCAATGGATCCCATGTAATCTTTGTATGCTAGAAGAGCCAAATGCTTGAATGCAGTGCTTAATCCTCTATGGGAAAACTGTTGTTTGCCCATATTGTGGAAGATATTATCCCACAACCAATGCCCAGTTTAGCTAGTAGAAGGCCCGAAATTCCATTAGGCAAACTCACCAAGGCACACTAAAAGCCTAAAATACAATACTATAACTTTTCTGGTGTCTAATTTACATCCTCTCTCCTTGGCTTGGGAAGAATCAATATCGTCTCTCCCCGAGAGTTAAATTAGTGGTACCATTTGTATAAATTTTCCACCTAATTATTGAAGTTTATTACGTACTGGCCACAAACAATCTAAGAACAATGTTATCTTCCATTTCATTGAGTACTTATTATACTTTTTATGTCATCTTCCAATTATGTTGTTGTCCACCAGAAACACTTCCGTACCTCGGAAAGCTACATATGTGGTAGCCATAGTTAATGTAAAGATGTCAAATGGTAATAATTCTCTTGTGTGACTACAAATTCCACCTCTATTGAATTGATTCTCCTATAAATATATTTCTATTATTCAATTTGTTTTATGATCAGTCACTTTCCCTCTTTTGAGAGAGAGAGAGAGAGAGAGATGAGAGAGTCACCAAGATTTGAAAAACAGTGATACTCATCATTGACATCAATAATAACTTTTTTTTTTTTTTTAATGAAAACATAAAAAATAACTTTGTTGGTCAATAATATTTTGAACTAGAAAATTCTATCGGATTTGTATTATGTGGGTCCATTATCTGACTCGGGTATCGAGAGATAGAAGACTACATTTAAAACAAGAAAATAATCATTATGCAGGCTCTCTCTCAAACAATGATTTTTGTGAAGTTAATTAAGCTCTCTCTCAAAGGCAAAATTTGAAGTATTTTCTCAAGAGCAAACTATATTTTATGTTTCTCTTCAAAAACAAGCTTTTAAGTAAAGTTTATTTCAAGTTAGAATTTAAAGCCAGTTTTATTATAGTTTTTGTTCAACAACAGCTATTTTCTTTTTCTTTTCTTGTGCGGTGGCTTAAGTTAGCCTGCTAGTTGGGCACTGCGAGTTTGAATTTTGAGTTCTTTGGCTTGTAGGCTTGTTTTTTTGGGTGGCATGATGCCTCACTCGTGGATGGCCACACCAACACCTGGACATCAACTTCCTATTTGAAATCTTAGGTCTGTATCTTGTCTTCATTGAGAAAGAGAGCATGATTGATAGAGGATTTGAAATTAAATTATTCCCTAGATTTCTCATATTGTGTTTCTCCAACTGAGCATTTTTCTTTCTTGAATCATTTTCATTCAAATTCTCCTCAATTTTGCAAAATCTCTTGGGGGAGAGAGAGAGAGAGAGAGAGCCTGAACCATGTTTCTCCTTTACACCTTCACCAATGCACCGACACTCCATTTTGTCCCCCACTTCTTAGTCCCCTCCCTCCCTCTCTCTCTCCCTTCTAAATGAAATTTTAGTTTTCTCAAATTGAAGAAACTATAGGTTTTTTTTTTTTTTTTTATATATATATATAAAGAAGTCACTAAATTTCTTACTCATTACTTTTGAGAATCTAAGGACCTCCATGGAAGAAAGTTCATGAGAATTTTTTTCTTAAATTTTATCTTTTGTGTTGATTTTTCATTTAAATATTTATTTTTATCTATTTAATAATGTTTCAATGAGGTTAGCATGCAATATGAAATATAGTACAATGACATAGAATGATCTATATAGCCAACCCCATTTACTGAGATGAAGGTTTGGTTGTTATTATTGTTGTTGAATAATTTTTTTTTAATAATTCTTTATTGATATGGGAACCTTGTTAGTGCCTTAGCACTTTAACTGAATTTAGTTAAGTCTAATAATTCTGTTGTAGGACCAAATTTGCAATTAATCTTGAAAGTTTAGGATCTAGTGGATTTTATTTTATTCTATTTTTTAAATTTATTAGGACTAAATAGGAAAAATTGCGAATCTTATCTTTTTCTTTGAGGGCTTCTAAGAGCCTATCTTTTTAGGATGCCATTTTCTATCTATTAAAGTCTCTTAACAAATGAAAGTTCCAACAAACGAGTTTCAAACCAAAGGATGGGAATATTTTGACAGGAGCATGCTGATGTGGAGATTTGATGAAAGTGGGGAAAACAATGGATATCAGCAGTCCAAACATCCCTATAAAACTCGATGTGAGAACCATCTCCTGCTTGGAAAGATACAAAGGAGAGAATTACCTGATAGATTCAAATAACAAATATAAATGGAATCAGGAGCTTTCTATTTCAAGGAGTAATCTATTTAATCAAAATAGTTGGGCTTGAATTTTTGCCCAAGTTGAGGATACTATGGTGATATTAAGCAAGCAGGACAATTTAAGCTGATCACATATTGGTTTTGTGCATGAGTTATGTTATCATTCTTCCATTCCCCCCCCTCTAAGATGTAGTAGCCATGATGTTAAATCTGTTTAGGCTTAATCTAAGCATTCACATGGAGTTTCTTTTTGTTTCTGGTGTGTGGTTTATTTCTTTGGGAGTCTTGGAAGTTGAAGACCTGGACTGAACGTGTTAAATGTTTGAATCTGACAGAGATTCTGACAAGACGATTTTTGATCGCGTTCAAAGAGAATTTGAAGCTGCACGGGCTTCTCAGACTCAAGGTAAACCACTGGCATTCTAGAAATCCAAACCTAAAAACCAGAAGCATGGGGAAATGTATATATTTTTGACTTTAATCAACAAATTACCATGGAAAAATGTGAAACTGGTTAACAGGAACTCCTAAAATTAGAAGATTTATGGAAAATTTTCATTCCGCCCAATTGAGTCAAAAAATAATTCAATTATTTAAAGAAGGAAAATAATGAGGTTTTGATCTAACATTTTGTTTTCGCACCGAAGTTAGAGAATGCATTTAAAAAAAATTGAACTATTCTGTATTGTGTTATAGTTGGAAGGAACAGGATGCTAATTTTGATGTTTGTTTGATACTTCTGGGTTCTTATCTTATATATAGGGTTTTCGTATTGCAAGCACCGGCTTGGTGCCTTTCAGAAAATCTTGTATCCCACGGAAACAAATTCTGTACAACAACAACAACAATCAGAGTCTTAATTCCAACAATTGGGGTTGGGTTTGGAGTAGACGTATATGCACGCAGTCTTTCTCTTGCATTTTTGCAAGGAGACCGTTTCTATGCCTCGAACCCATAGCAACTTAACTGTTGCACCAAAGTTCATCTAAAAGAAATTTTTTGTTGAAGTAATGAATGCTGTAACTCACAACATTTTTCAATTTCAATAAGTCTTGAAAATCTTGATCCATTCTTTTGAAAATCTTGATCCATTCCATTGACCGATTTAAGAACAATGCTTTTAAACCTCTAGTGATGAGGATGCCCACAGAATAAAACCAAATGATCAACTTCCTTCTTAGTTGAAGCAGTTTTGCCACTAATGAGGAAATCTTTTGGTGATGATGAGAAAAAAGAATTAAGGAAACAAATTCTATAAAAGAGAAAATTAGAGAGATTATATGCATACGCTGATTATTTTGAAATTATAAATGGTATTTTCAAGATGATTGATGTCTCCATTGAAATTTGTTCTGTTATTATGTAGGATCTTGAAGTAAATCTTCTATTAAGAAAACAGCGAAGTCATGATGATCCTGCCGACAATTGGAAATGTGGCAGCAAATTTTGGGTGATGGTTAATGATGAAGTATTTTTTTTGTGAACAATGAGAAACAAAGGGAATAATGGAGAAAGCAGTCAACTAGTGTGGCATCAAATTTTTGTCAACTTGTTCTCTTTCTCGCGATATAAACTCTTATAAATCTCTGCTGTACATCTTCCAGTCTTATATATATATATATATATACACGCACACACACACACACAAATATTGACAAGGTTAGAACTAGTAATCAAAATGGAATTTGTTGCCATGGTATTCCTCTTGTGATTTGGAGCTGTTGTGTCAGCAGCATTGTCCCACCATGCATGTCAAATAGCTGTTATATTACAGTTCTGTGAAAAGATTTTTACAAATTAGATACTTAACATGTGACTTATTTTGCAGAGATTTGTTTGGATGGTGAGCAATGGAATGATGGCCAGCTAGCTACAATAAGGGAGAGGGTATGTTTCCACCAATCATTTTTGTGTTACTTGAATCGTTTTTTATTTCCTTATTCTTTGGAGTCTTATGGTTGAGTCGATCAATATCTGATGTTAGTTTGATGGATTGGTTTATAAATGTTCATGGCTCCAAGCCTTAATAATTGTTCTCTTCTTTACTAAACATACTTGATATTAGATAGCTATCTAATGTATATAATGGTGACAGTTCAGTCTGTGGAACTGAAATGGTTTCCTAATAGATAGTGTGATATGGCACGCCAAGAATGTAAGTTCTCTTTGGACACACCAATGACAGCAATTGAAAAGACATGCTGAGCATACATGCAGTGTTTTTATTTTTTTTTTGCGGGGGGGTGGATAGTGTGATTTGGGCTAGATTAAGCAAATTTTATTTTATTTTATTTTTTTGATTATTCACACATTTTCTGTTCTGTGTTTATTTGATTTAAGCTTCTTATTTCTTTAATATTTTGCCTATAGATAGGCATAGATATTTTTGTTCTGGAACAGGCCTTTGCGATGGATTATTGAAATCATTTGTTGTGGGAAGCTCTTTTCTCCTGTATCCATTTATCTCCCTGATCTATTTCCTTGTTTCTATAATATTTTTTTTTTATTTTTTTTTCTAATTTTGCCTCCGCACTTAACTCTGTCTTTGTATATTCAGTTTCTTATGGTGCCACCTCAATTTTAGTCTGAACGCTGAAGTCGATCCCTCTGGATCCAGTTGTGTTTGGTTTAATAAACTCTTTATTGCACATGCATGTCATTACTTATTCTTGCTCCTTTCTCCTATTATATAACTCATTTCTCTCGGTATTGATTTTCTTTGTGTGCCATGGATTATTTGAGTTGAGTATTTTTCTAATGTAAAAAGTTTGTTTCTTATATCTTATGCTTGCAAAGTTTATAACATTTCCAGGGTGTTTTTCTAAATCATTTAAGGGCATAAAGAGATTGGAGTGCTTTGTTAGCCTGTCTTCCCATGTTACCAACAGAGCAGTGTGAAATATTTGCAAAGTTTTGTATAAGCTCTTTTTTTGTCCCGTCTCAAGGAAATGTTTCTTCCTCTTTTCCTGTAATTTGTTTCTTTCCTTATTAAACTCCACCCTTTCTATCCAAAAGAAAATATAAAAAGGAGAAGAAAAATGCAACTTCTACAGGTATGTTTGGGGAGATCAATTTCTGGTAAAATTTTCTGGTGATTTTACTGGATTTGAGTAAAGAACTGGTTTTTAGGTGGGAAGGAAGTTTTAGCATTGAAAAATATGAAATTTCTGCAGAATCTGAACTTTTTAACACTACATGTGCAACAAATTCATCGAACTAGAGTTGGCTTTACGGCATGTTTGACTAAACTTATTTTGAACAGCCTTAACTCCTAATGCTTATAAAATATTTTTGAAATTTTTAAACTTTTATATCTTATTTTGAAAATAAGTTGTTAAAGTTTTTGCGGGAAATGAGATCAAACAGCTTATAACTATATAATTTTTTATGAGCTTGTAAGTTATTGTGTTTGGTAACAATGAGTTAAGCTCTTTTTAGTGGCAAAATGACTAAAAAGGATATAGTGCCATTTATATCGTGTAAATAGTTAGTTATTTATTAACATGGATATAGTAGAGGTGCGACAATGAAATATCAAGGGTAATTTAGTAAGTTTGTAGGTCAAAATAAAATAGTTTATAAGTTGCATTAAAAAAAAAGTTGGGGTAGAGTTATTTTTTCTTTGAGAGTTTATAAGTTCTAAACATATTATTTTTAGTGCTTATAAGCTATTTTAGAAAAGAAAAAGAAAATACCAGATAAATTTTAGGAGCTTATAATCTCTCAAACATCTTATAAAGATGTTTTGAAAATTTTGTAAGTTTAGCCAAACTCCCTTTTAATATAATTTTGTGTGCATAGTGTTGAGCTGATGGTTTACTTGTTGAGTTTGTTTTAGGTACACATGGAGGCAGAAAGAAAATCTATGTTAGGAGATACAAGCGTGCAACCAGATTCTCATTTCCATGAAAAAGCTACATACAAAGCTGGAAATAAGGTATTACATTTTTTTACTGAAATGCTGCAAGAATGGTGTACTTTTAGACAGCTTTTGGTCACTTTCTTCTTAATAAAAAGGGCAAGTTTTTCTATGACATTTTGAGATGATGTTTGAGGAGGGAAACTTTTTCAATATTATTAAAAAATAAGTTTTTTGAAGTAATTTAATAAAATAGAAAAGAAAATATGTACTAAAATTAGAAATGTGTCCACTGGTTTGATAGGAAGTAATATCAACATTGCCCTTGGAACGGTAAAAAGACAGGCTTGACACTAACAGTGTTAATTAAGATTATAATATACCTTCTTCATATCCATATTGCAATGGTTTAAGCTTTTTAATTTATCTTTTAGACATCTATTTGGCAATTGAATCTCATCTATATCCATGTCTTATCCAGTTGCTTGGGGGTAGACAATAATCACTGGGCTGAGCTGTGAGAGCATTAGCTGTGTCCATGCATTGTTTCACTGATTCTTGGCACCATTATTAAGTGCTTTGGTGTTGGTGGGGTGGGGTGGGGAACGTTTATTTCTTGTGATGTTTAAAGTTATTTGGTGCCTGATCAATAAGAATGGTGAATCTTCAAAGATCAGTTTTTCCTGCCCCTTTCCTATGGGGCTAAGCTCTTTATTGTGTCAAGTGCTCTTAGGAGCATTCCTTGACAAGTAGTTAAAATTTGTTTTCCAATCTATCATTTTCTTAACTCGCTACACTGGGCAGGTGATTTGTTGTTTGGAGGGGGCGAGGATCGGCATTCAGTATGAGACATTCTTTTCTGGTAATGGTTTGTTACTTTGTCCTCCACTTTATCTAATATCCATGGTGATGACTCAACATCCTGGTACAAGTAGTTTGTAATTGCAAAGTATTATTGTCATCATTAACTCGCATGAGTTGGAGATCAGTACTATAGGCAAAATTATGAATACTATTTCGTGGATGTGCATGTTATATCCCTTCACCTTCTTTGTTTGTACTTTAAACAATTATGAAATTGGCAGCTGATATGGTGAATGTTGAACTATATGGCAGAAGAGAAACAAAAAGGAGCTGGAAAAAGGAGATTTGCATTGGTGCAATTCTTCTTCCTAAACCTATCTTCAACCCATTTGCAAATGTATGATACAACAACAACAACAATAACAAAAAACAAACTGAGCCTTAATCTCAATTTTTGGGATTGAATATTAATAATGGTACACATAGGAGAGAGAGCGAGCGGGAGAGGGAGGAGTAAAAATCATCGGGCTAAGCTTTCTGTAGAAGGCTGTCTGTAGAAAGACACGCTTGACACTAATAGTGTTAATACACCTTCTTCATATCCATATTTCAATGCTTTAAGCTTTTTAATTTATCTTTTAGACATCCATATGGCAATTGAATTTCATCTATATCCATGTCTTACATTTTCCTGTTGCGTGGGGATTGACAATAATCATCGGGCTAAGTTGTGAGAGCATTGGGAGGTAATATCCACATTGCCCTTGAGAGAGAGAGAGAGAGAGAGAGAGAGAGAGAGAGAAGTAAAAATAAACCATCCATAGAAACTTAATGTGTGTGCAGTTCAATCAAATGAAGGATCTCATAAATGTGTGTGCAGTAAAAATGAAGGATCTCTTAGCACACTACATAGTGAAAAGCATCGATCAAATGCCAAAATCAAATATACAATCTAACCCTTGTTAATTATGTTGGAATACCAGTACTTAATGAAGTATATATCAGACAAAAGGCCTACGGTCGAATTGATGGGTTCTCTTTATATAAACAAAATAAATGCAATTTTTGAGCTCCTGTGCAGCTCGTGATCTGCATGCTTATAACGAAACAACTTCAGCAATAATATTAATAACAATAACAATTAGCTGCATTGAGGCTTCAGAGTGACAGCTGAAAGTTTATAAGCATCATTCCCTAATGTTTCAGGTCCTGTCTTGATCTTGTGTGTGTTTATAATTTTGTTTTCCTATGACATTTTTGAATTGTATTATTTTTTTAAATGCATGGATAAACTCTTAGGAAAAAATGCTGTATCATTATTCTGGGATGCATGTGTTTATATCCATATATTAACAAAGTCTTTTCTTATTTTGTAGGAGAACCTTGTGAGCTGTACTACTGTGTGCTGGAGAGCAAATCATTTCTTGAGAAGATGACTGTTCTTGAACACACAATTCCTTTCTTTCTTCCTATTCGAGAAGCAGAAAATGACCTCCTCTTATCCAATGCAATGGTAAACAGTTGAGTTCTATGCTAATATCAACAGCGTTGTAGGTTATGCTGCTCCTTTGAACCCTACTGAGGAAACCTTTTAATTGTTTGGTTGCAGAAATTTATAGATCATATTGGGAACCTTTTGCAGGCTTATGTGGATAGAAGGGAGCAGGTAACTTTCTGTTAAACTGTTGAATCTTTTGCAGTTAGTGTTCTCTTAGTCTAACTGGAGGTTGCAATTTGTGTTTCCTGTGGATGCATGTGATTATAACAGGTTCAGAAATCCTAAGAAGTTTCTGAGTTCAATATTTATAAAGTGGATCAAGACAAAGCAACTTAAAAAAAAAGTAATAAATGAGTTATTACAGAATCCTTCACACCAAAATTTTTGCTTTTAGCTATGCAGGATCTTCTCATGTTCCTTTCATCTGAATCATTGTCAGGCTATTAACTTCTGAAACATCTCCGTTTATTTTTACAAAGTTAACACCTTTTATTGTGCATGGGGTGCATATTCATCTTTTTCCCCCCCTTTCTTTTCTTATCATTTGGTATGTTTTTCCAGGTTCGTCTTCTTAAGGAGTTGTACGGGAATCAGGTTGTAGAGCTGTATCATAGTCTTCCTTACCACATGATTGAACTTGCGTTTGATGAATTTGATTGGTAGGTTTACTTCTGTCATTTCTTCTCATTTTTAATCAGATATCTATACCTTGGTAAATGTTTTAGAGAAATGTCTTTGGATTTTATCTCTTTGTTTGAATTTGCTTGATATTTTCTTGCTTCAGTCTTCTGGTCATGCCTTTCGGTTTTGGCTATCTTGTACATTGATTTGAAGCTTCAAAATCCTTAACACAATCATGTTTGTGTAAAATTTGTTGTACATCATCAACTGGAGGTGCGCCACAACTTGGCTTTAAGTGTCACTGGCATGAGAAAACATTTTGATTGATCAAATCTGTTTATTGTACCACATATAGACATAGGTATGGATATATTCTTTCAGGAAGTTATTTTCATAAAATAAATGGAGATATAAAGTCAAGTGATTAAGATGTTTATTTTTTGTCTGAACTATAATTTCACTATTGTTATCTGACTTTCTTGTGACTGCAAACAACCTTGACTTTCACTAAAGCCGTTCTGTTATTTACTCTTTTCTTGTATCTCTCTATCTTCTCTTAATGCCTTTTTGCCATGTTGGTAGAAATTGGTAATCATAGAGAACACTTTAAACTGGAAAACAACTTCCCTTTTTCTCAGTGAAGCATTGACTGACTGATGTGCTTAAATATATTAAAGGTTGATGCACCTTTGATTTATAAGTGAACTCTAAACTGAAAATAATCAACCAATAATTACAGAAAGTACTATTATTTTCTTTAATTTTTTAAAACTTTTGTTTATTTTTGTAATTCTCATCTATCCTTTTTTTAATTGAGGTTCAATGATGTGATTGATAATCAAAAGATTTTCCCCATCATCAATTCAAAGCAGCAATGGTGATTGGAAATTTGCTGTATTTTGTTTGTTTGTTTTTTTTTTGCTGTATTTGCTGTATTTTGTATCTTCTTCTTTGCTTATGGTACATCTTTGATCATCATTGAGCAGATCTGAAGCTTCAGTTCACGATTCTTGGACTGATTTCAACTGCAATGATTGTTCTTGATCTGGTGGATTGAACTTTAGACTCGTTTCCTCGTTTTTAATTAATCAGATACTTGATCGATTTCAGTTTCTTGATTGACACCTTACAACTGTTTTCTTCGGGTCGACTGTGTTCAATTCCTCCAAAATAAGTTTCGAATCCTTCAAGATTCAGTTCTAACCCTTCATTCTTCAAGATAATTTCTCTCTCTCTCTCATGAATTTCTTTTGTTAAAAAAAAGGCTCTCTCTCTCTCTCTCCTCGAATTCATTACACCACCTCACCAACCATGCCTATCTCAGAAATTGAACTAATGACGAAGACCACCTCAAAGGATAGTAAGGTTTTCTTGCACCGGTATGTACTTGGGAAGGTATTAATGGGATGGAATTCACAGAAGCAGAAAGAGAGACAGCAAAATGGCGAACAGTAGCAATTTCAAATTTGTTGAAGAGAAAGGATGGTATTTATGCTTTGTTGTTCTCTCCGGTGAAGGATGAGTGGGACATTGCACGAGGGATGTTGTGGAATTTGAATCCAATTAGGGTTTTGAGAGTTTCGAGGGTTGTTGAAAATGGAGATGGAAGAGGGTCTGATTTTGATGATGAGGTGATATCTTTTTGCACTTGTTGAGGCATTGGGGAGGGACTGAAGTTGAAATTCGAGATTGTGTTTGTTTGGTTGGTTTTTTGAAGTTTTGTTTGTGGTTCTGCGATTTTGTTGAATTTGCACTTAAGGTGTTGGAGGAAATGTTCCAAGAGTTTTGGTTGCATGGTCTATGATGATTTCATAAATTGCTAACAAGAGTTTCACTTTCAAGCCTTGAATATGTTTTAGCAGCTTCAGCTTTCAAGCCTTGATGGTGTATTGAGTATCGCAAAATATGAATTTCTATTCTTTGACTTTTAAAAGATAGGAATAGGTTATGGTACCTCTGGCTTACAACATTCATTAATTCAACAAGAAATCTTTTTTTTTAGGGCGAATCTTGATGCAACTGTTGAGTTGCTCCTTTAGTAACCTCGAGGTCATAGGTTTGAGACATGGAAACAACCTCTTTGCAAAAATGTAAGAGGAAGGTTGCGTACTTATACGTCCACTCCAAAACCGATCTCAATTGTTGGGACTAATGCTTTGATTGTTGTTGTTGTATAGTGCATGTGGAGAAATCAAGAAGAGGGGAAGGACCGAGAATTAGAACTTGTATTAGGATGAGAGCAAAACATATTTGTTGTGATTCCTTAGGCGTTCTTTAGAAAGGCAAAAAACAAGATCAAAAACCAAAAAGAAGAAAAAGAAGACAAAACTACCATTAGCTTTTATATGATATACATGTGTTTCTTGTGTGTTTTATTTCTAACAATCTACTGGTGTTGCAGCAAGGTAACTGTCAGTCTGAAATATGCCAATCTTGTGTCAGTTCTTCCAACTCGAATTAGAGCCCTAGTGTGGCCGATGCACCAGAAGGAAACTTCTACAAGTGCAACAACAACAATTAAGAGGGGAATTGATACATTGGGAACCCAGCCTATTCCAGCTCGACTCTCCTATGCTGAAGATGCCTTGCGATCCATGGGCTTACCAGAAGGTTTTGACTTCTTTCCTTACCTCTTTTATTTTCTCATTGAAAACAGGTTTTCATGTCTAGAGATGAAATTGAAAATCCTTGTGATGCTTATATTACCCTGAGGTTGTTGAATTGCTGGCTCCAGCATTAAGCAAACGAGACTCTTGAAATTGTGAGGTTCTTGGATTCTGGAATTCTGATGTGCCAATAATTGATTGTTTTATCTTTCAATCAATGCAAAAGATGCAGATAAGAGAGTACGACTAACCAAAATTCTTTTTCCTTACTGATATAAAATCATTTATTTTATTGATTTGCTGGTATAAAATAATTTGAACTCTTCCATCCAAACCCGAGCTAAAGTTGTAACGGAAACTTTTGGCTTGTCCTCTGGAATTCTAGGTGGCAGATCCCTCCATCAGATATTCTGAAACCTGATACGAAAATCAATCAATTAAGATTTGGAAATTCCCCAGCCCAACCCCAAGGTAGCATAGAAGTTTAAGAGGATTAAAATAAGAGAAAAAGTGAAGAAAATTTAGGAAATGCTTGACTGAGAGTTGCATTTTGAAAATTGATTTACGTGGAAGTTCTGGAACTGGAACCAGGGCTGATTTTGGTTCCATAGCTAGAATAATGGGACCAGAACCAGAACCTTTACCTTCACGCCAGTTCTGTCTGGTTCTTTTCCTGTTCCCTTTCCTTTCTCCATTCCAGTCTCTGGTTTCGATTTGATTTGATGACTAATAAAAAAGTAATGGGCCATTCTTGACTAAAATGACTCTCTGACTAGCAATGGCTAAAGAGTAGTATTTGAATTTTTGTCCAAAAAACTAAATTTCCACCTTGTTTTAGATAAATTATCCTTCAGGTTTTTGAGCGGGTGGAAACACAAGGTTCTGGTTTTGACAAGTTTGGTTCCCACTTCCCAACTCCGAGGAATGTGGTCTTGGCTTAGATTCATGTCATGTCCTTGTGTAAATTAAATGCCGCTGAGCTTTTGATCTTCCCGATTGATTTATTTATCATTCTACTGGGTTTCAATGGCAGCTTATGCAGAGATTATTCTGAACCTGCGCCAAGTTCTTCAGGAACTCTTTCAGCCCCAGAATGTTGCAGAGTGATATTTCTGCATCTGCAGTTAATCTGACAATGAACGGCAAGTTTTATATTTTTGTTCACATTAGGTTTTCTTTTTTAAAAAATGAAGCTCAAATAGAAATTAGCAGGTTTGCCGGCGTATATAAGCAAAAGAGTCCGGCATTCTTTTCTCTTCATAGAAGCTAATGATCCGGTGAGTGAAATAATGGAATTGAGCCAAAAACTTATTTCCCTTCATTACCTTCTAAAGCTGATGGTTCAGTGATGTCTTGAAAAGGAATACAAGAATTTGAAATTTAATCTCCTGCACGTACTTTGTGATGAGTCATTAACTTTATATTTTGTTTCACAATCCTCCAAAGTTGCTGTGGTATGGTGCTGTCCACCAAAGTAGAGATGGAGATGAGTAGAAATTATGTAAGGTTTTATTGCAAAAAAATGATATAATAATGATTCCAGTGTCTTTTTTATTTTTTTTTAAAAAAAACTGAAAATTAAACTATTATTTGCAATATAATAATTAGTAATATGTTTTCACTATTTTATATTAAAAATTTTATTTAATTTTGGTTGAATTCAAAGTCAATTTTTGCACTTAGAGATAATGTATTGAGGCCCCATTTAGAAAATTGAGGCTATGCCTTACAAAATCTTATATATTTTTATAAAAATAAACATTTTAATTAAAAATATTATAACTTAAATAAAATTAAATAAAATAAAATTGTCACAAATTATAGACAGTGAATTCTAGGAAAAATGTTATGTTTGACCATATTGACAGAAAATATCCTATGGTGTTAAAATCAAAGTAATTTTATCACTGTCTTGTTGGTTTAGTGGCAAGTTACCGGATTTTTTTAATCAAGTTTTTGGATTTGAGTTTTGAGAATAGAAAAATCTCGTCCCTTAATTAATAGTTAGTTTGAGACAGATTAATCAGGATTAATAAATTGATTATTGGATTTCGATCGTTCAAGGAAAAAATATTTTCACATTTTTGGAGTTAAAAATAAATTATTTCTAGTTAAAGGGGCTTGGCTAGCAATGGGGAATTTTTCTTTCTTTCTTTCTTTTTTTTTTTTTTTTAATTTGGGGTAGAAAAAGGTTTTGTAACCTTACCTACAACAAATACAATTGAAGTGCTAATCCAAAAGAGTTGTTGAGGAGCTTCCATCTCCCAATCCTCTATGCAGTTTAACATATAAATTTCACTCCTCAAATTAATTAACTCTCTCCGTCAAGTAATATCAACCAAAAGAATCAAAGATATATGAAGACAATTACATATGTTATTCCAAAATCAAATTCATTATTCAGAAAATCTCATAATCTAAAAATCATCCCCAAAGGTGGTAATGCTTCTATCATCAAATGAGTACATAAATCTAAGATGCTTGATTAGGCATTTCATTTTTCTTCTTTTTCATCTCAACACATGAAGCCTCCCCAAAACTGTATACAATTTAAATCTATAGAAAAAACATCACCAAATTGTTAGTTGTTTGCTCTCAAGTATGTAAAATATTGTATTTGTAATCGCCAATGATATTAGTACACACTTCTATTTTGAATAAGTGACGTGTTTATTTAATTTGGAATTAAGTCCATAAATATTTTGGTGGAAGCTTTATTTTGGAGACGGAGAATATGAATAGAAAAACACTAAATATTTAAACTAGTTTATGATCATAGAATTTATAGATTATGTGTCTAAACTATAATCAGTATGAGATACTATTAATTATGGATTAGTGCATATAGGCGTGGCCATGGTTATAAGCGAACTGTGAAATCGAAATGAACCAAATCGATTGATTCACGATTCAGGAATCGAAACTGGAACCATTTTAATAATTTGGTTTTAGTTCTTCATTTTGAAGAATTGGAAATCAGTGGTTTGAATGGCAATTTTTGGTTCGAATTGTTGAGAAATGCTTGTTTGAATTAATATTTTTGCACTTAGGGATAATGTATTGAGGCCCCATTTAGAAAATTGAGGCTGTCTTACAAAATCTTATATATTTTTATAAAAATAAATATTTTAATTAAAAATATTATAACTAAAATGAAATAAAATAAAATTAAATTGTCACAAATTATAGATAGTGAATTCTAGGAAAAAAAACTCGAACCATTTTAAAGATTTGGTTTTAGTTCTTCATTTTGAAGAATCAGGAATTGGTGGTTTGAATTGTCAGCTTTTAGTTTGAACTATTGAGACTGTGGTTTTGAATTGAAGATTTTTTTTTTTATTTTTTTAAAATAAAATTTTAATTTGCTAATTGTAGAATAAGTGACATTAATAATTGAAAATATTAAAAAGCTATTATTATTATTATTATTAGTTTAAAAGTTTCTACGTTAATAAATACTGAATCTCATATAGTCATTAAAATTCAATTATAAAAATGTATATGATTTTTATATTAGAAAATCTAATTTAAATAAATTATTTTAAAATTTTAGTGGGATAATAAATATTTAGTTCTCATGGACCATGTCAAAATTGAATCAATTAAAGGATTTTATCAACAGAAAAGTACAATAGCTTTCCAATAAAATTCTTTATGACATTGATCAGCAACATTTTTTCGTATTTTTTAACAAAAAAAATTGACATTTATTTTTATTTTTAATTTTTTATTATTTTAATTTTTATAGTTTCTATTTTAAAATCGGAATGAAATAGGAACCATTTACAATTGAAATTGGCGGTTCCAGAATCAGAACCGAAGCAGTGGCCACGTCTGGTTCATCCCATGCTTAGAGTTTGCAAAGTTTGTCTTTTTTCAAATTCGGAAAGTTTCTAATTGTAGAAATCATAAATGAGCAAAACAATTTTCGAGATCCTAGATAGAGTCCAGCTGCGGTTTTTTACAAAATAATATTTTTTTATTCAAAATTAAATAAATAGAGTGTTGTTGTTGTTTTTTATTTTTATTTTTTTTTTTTCAATCTAAGTCTCAGATAGTGATATCCATTGTTTCTAACTTATTTTAAAAAAAATTGGTGTCATGGTTGAGACGCGACATCACTAAATTGGAAAAAAAAAGACTTTATTTAATTTCAAATAAAAAAATATTATGGTGCCCTCCATTGGGTATAGCCATGCATGCACCGGCGGATCCAGGACCTAAAGAGTCGTGAGGGCAAATGTTAGGGATGTGGGGGCAATAGAGGCAAATATCAAGATATGAAGGCAAATATCCGAGAAAAGAACGTAAATAATTTTACTTGAAATACAAAATGATAGATTATTTTGAATTGGGACGGGGCAATTGCCCACCATAGTATATCCATGTGGCTCCGCCACTGCAAGCACGTGCTTCATGTTCGTGGCACATTGCTGGCTTGTTTATGAATTTTAGTCTGAATCATTAATTTCATCGATATTCAAATGGGATCATTTGACCCACTCAATGTACTGTACATCTGCCCTCGACTTAACCGGTACTTAACTAGATTTTCCAAAGAAAAATCAGCAAGTCTCCTTCCTCGCATACGTGTCTCTCCAGCCACTCAGGGCTCAAATGTGACTTTCTAGCAACTCGGGGCATCCAAGAAAACCCTAATAAAACACAAGCATGAACACTTTAATATTATCTTAAGAGAAGTCGGCAATCCATGGCAGCAACAGAATATGTAATCATACTAGAGACTTATGCAGACATTATACACACAAGCATTGTTATATACAAAGACATACAAAAGAGTGTTAAATAAAAGAGCATGGGATCTAGAATCTCTTGGCTCTCAGGCTGCTACCCTTTACTCCCAGGATACCCAAAGAAGAGGGAGGAAAAAAGTTTGCCAAACGACAAGGCTAACCAATTTTCTTTGAAAAACCAAGATTAATACATAAGGCATAGTAACAAATGCATTGCATGAAACATGGTAATCATGTACCCATAGTTTAGTGGTCATAACTTTTTCTCTCAATATGGAGATCTAAGATTTAAATCTTGTGTAACTATTGCCATGATTTTGTGATCCTTCATTCCTTTTCTTGTTGTTTATCTTGTATTTAGTGTGAAAAGAGTAGAGTCAGAAATCGAGAGAGGAAGAGAGAGAGAATGTTTAAGGTTTAGGGTGCACTCCTTATGCTTGCTTCCATCAAACCTAGAGAAGAGAATAACCTGTAACATAGCTTGAGCAGTAATTATTTCCCAATCATTGGTTCGATATCTCGAACTGAGGTAATTCTCCTAGAAAACTATATTTTTTAAATTGAGTCTCACAATACATTATAAGCGGTGCTAAAGTGAGAGTTTTTCATTTTTTTTAATCTTTGCTCATTATTTAGTGTTGAAGGTGAGTTTTGACTCCATAGATTTTGGCTCTTTCACTCGAACGGTTGCACCAGGAAGGTGTATAGATACCTGTAAAAGATCACCGGAGGGTACTCTAGCGGGAGAGATTCTGACGTTTAAGTCAGAAAGAACGATTTTTTATAGGAATGAAATAGAGAGAGAGAGAGAGAGAGAGAGAGAGAGAGAGCTGTTAGCCCAGTATTTTTTGTGTAAAGTATAGGGTCTGAGAGAGCGTACCTGAGTTTCAGTGATACGAAGGCTTTTATACATGGATGCCGTAACAGTTGTGTATGCCTGAAGTGTTACAACCCTAGTTTTCTTACGGGAAGGTCCGAGGATCTCGAGAGTCCATAATCAAATATTTGCAAGAGATTCGTGATTTTTATCACTTAGGAAATTTGATGATGCGGAGAGATTATTTTTCTTATCAACTAGATTCTAATGATTTCCTTCCTTGTCCAGGAGATGTGTTCCGTAGTGAAATAGGAAACTAAGACCGGTGCAAGACTTAGTCAAACATTACTTTTGGTAGTTGAGAACGTTCGGTTGCTTAGTGATCTATCGGTCATCGATCGAGGAAGGGCATCGATTCGGGTGAGCCGAATACTTTTACAGATTGGTTAAGTTGTTTTCATTAGGAGCCAACGAAGTGGTTAGCTTACGCTCATCCTATGGGGAGATAAATCCTTCATCATTGTCTTTATATAGGTTTTGTTGTGTATCTTCAGATCTTCAGGCGGTGTCCCATTAGGCCTTTGGGTCATGTCCCATTATTTGCCCTCAACTCATTATGTCGTTTTGCGAGAAAGGTGCGATGAGTATCGACTGTTTACTAGGAGTTGGAAAGGTGCAAGTGTCTTTAATGCGAGACACGTGACCTTCGATTATGCAAATCGCCTTATAGTGCATTACACAAGGCCAGTCATTAAAGTGAATTCCCCTTTCTCTCTCAACCGTTCCCCCTTCTCAGGGCGTTAACGTGTTCAACACTTTGAAAAATTAATTCCGAAGTAAATGCAAGGTGGGAAGTTGAAGGGGTTTGTATTCACCATTTACCGCGCACGATTTTCGTTGAGCCGTTTCGTCCGCCCAGTAATTTGCGAAGATCTTCTTCTTACTCGACGACTATAAATAGGGGTCATATTACTAAGAGTTGCTTCGGAATAAACTTAGTGTATTCATTTCGTTTGTAGATTCTTTTCGCAGAGAGTTAATTCATTTGAAAAATTTTTCCGATGATGTGTCTTAGGCCACGAGGCTTTATTGTATAGAATGTTTCTATTAACATGAGATTTCATCAAGAATAGAAACGTTGACATGAGGTTTCGTCATCTCGCTAGATGTTCGGAGGTCGATATGAATTCTGTTGCGATTCCTATTGGGGTTCTCCATCTTAGAGAGGAGTTTCAAACATACTCCTTGTCTAAGTTGAGTTTGTCGTCCGGCTCGTATTCTCTTGAGTTGGTCGGTTAGGGGGGCCGGTTGAGTGTAAGAAGCTGGGGATGACAGAAAGTTTAAACCCTGATGCATCCTCACAGTTTCTTTCCGATTGTCCCTCAACCCCTTTTTCTTCAGTCTTCTTGTCTAGTAAGGTTGCAGATGGTTTAAATTTTCTTCTTTCCTCATCTCCTTTTACGGTTTTTGTACTCTCCAGTTTTATTGAAGGGACGCGGCGTTGCAGCCTCTTTGTCTAGGAACTATGTTGTAGATTTTCTTATGTATTTCTTTGATGTAATCGGTCCGAATGAGAGACTTGTATCTATCTATATAGTCTGACATGTATTCGTCATATAGAAATGAAAGAGAAATTTTGTTTTACTTGTTGGTTTTTGCTTTTGATTGAACTTCCACCAATAGTATCTATGTGCACGACTAAGTGATGTAGTCATCGGATCGATAGTATGACAGGCTTATTGAACAATGTAGGAGTGATCTACGTATGTGAATGTTTAAATCGGCACCAACCGCAGGTAGACTAACCGGTGAGATCGAGTGTATTCCCATTTGTGGGGTATGTCTCTTCATTATCGATTGTGCTCCAACTGAAAGGAATCTGATAGAGAATTCAATTGTCTAAGACATGTGCACATGTTAAGAACTAGGCAATAGGACAGGCGGTAACTACTCAACTAGGAGTCTTGTCCTTTTCATTATGCTTAGTAGGAATCAACCGATAGAATGAACTATGCCTACTTGTCTGAGTTACATCCCAAATTGGTGACATACTTCGTTCATTAGGAAACAAATAGTAGGAAGCAGGCGATTGGATTGGCCATGCCTACCTGACTGGAAGTTATATCCCGTATTAGCGACATGTTTTGTTCGATAGGAGACATACGGTAGGAAACAAATGATTGTGTAACACCGACACCTCGGTATACTCACTTTTATACTCCTCTTCATTTTATATATGATATTACTTCTGGTTCTATATTAAAAAATCTACTAAGAAATTTTTCCGCTAAAACCGCTTTCAAAAATTTTGACTCAATCGCCGGCAATTCAAAAATTTCCAAAATGACCACCGATGGTCCAATAATAATAATGATGACTCTAGAGTGTATAAGACTCTCAAATTTGGGTAGATCTCACTTCGTAGAGTTAAATCACAAATTTTTCAAAAAATCGCCGGTAAAATCCTAACCGGGTCGAATGTGGCTTGGTAAAACTAAATGACCACATTTTGACGTGGGATAAATTAAATTTGGTCTAATATGAAATTTTGGGTCTAATATGAAATTTTAAAAATTTTCGGGGTCAAATGTAATTTTTATAAGTCAAGGGATTCATTTGAAATTAATAAGAAAATTAAAAGAAAGGAAAATATTGAGAAATAAGTAAGTAATGAAATTGTGATGGAAATAGATGGTTGGAATCTTTGATTTGGGTTGTAATTAGATTTTAATTATTGAATTGAAAAAGTGAGATAAAATGAATTGTAATTTGGTGCAAGGTGATCCAATGGTGAGAAATGACTTTTGAGATAATCAAAGGTTGAGATATAAGCAAATTTGACAATGCTCTTCTCCAAACCGTAAAGCAAACAAGAGTGTAGAGAGTGGGAATGTGAGTGGCCGGCCATGTTGTGAAGAGAGAATAAATGGTGTGACCTTTGAGAACTAAATGCAAGGGTGCAGATTAAATTGAAGAGAGATGAATAAATTTGGACCATTGGATTGAGTTAGTAGGAGACAAGATCACTATTCATTGAGTGGAAGTGTGGGTTTCTTGGAAACAAACCAATGGTGAGGATTGGAATTGAAATGGGATAAAAAATTGTGAGCTCTTGGATCTTGGTTGGTGAGAGACATGCAATTAATGAATGAAGTGAGTTGTAGTGAGTGAAACTGTGTTTGTAGTGTGTAAAGAGAGAAACCGTGACAGAGAGAAGAGTGAATTTTTGCTTGTGACCATTTAATCCAATGGTTTAGAATGAATTTTGAAAATGTTCAAGGGTTAGGATTTAATGGCACAAGTTAAAAAAGCTAAACACTTAGCCTTATTCTTCCAAAAACCATGTGATGTTCATAGCCAAAAGAGCAAGAACTCTCTCCATTTTCCCCTCAAGGCCGTGAGGTTCTAGTAAGGAAACTCACAAATCTACTTAGAGTCTAGGTGGAACCCAAATGAAGTATGAGAAATGTGTGCAGAAAATTTGAACCTTGTGTGGCCGAGAATTGGGATGAGAAAACTATGTTTTGATGAGCTGAATTTAGTTTTAAAAAGGCAAATTATGTGTGCAGAATTTTAATGCAAAAGTGATGAGAATATATGTGGTTATTGATTGAATTGATGTGAGAAATGTGTGCAGAAATTTGGTTATGCTTGGCTAAGAATTTGGAGGAGAGAAAGGTGTATTAGTGAGATAAAAAAGTGTCCTGCATTTTGTGATTTGTATGCAGAAAATTGAATGAGAATTGTGAGTTTGTAATGTGTATATGGGCTGAAAAATAGGGTACTTGTTGGTTGAAGACAATGAGATGAAATTATGTAAGAAAATTTCATTAAAGGCCAAGGAATGTGGTTAATTTGTGCAGAAAGCCATTTTTATGCTAACCGAGGAGTGAATTGTGAAGAGAAAGAGTCATCTAGTGTGCAAAATTTTTGATAAGGTGAATGTGATGAAATGTGTATTAGTTTGGTGAGTAGCCGAGAATGTAAGGAATGCGTATGAGCATAAGTATGTGTAATGATTGTAAAATGTGAAATCTTATGAAGAAGTGATGAATTCAATTGATGTGTTAGTATGCGGGATTTTTTGTCATACCTTGACCCACGGATCGAGCACGCGACAACCGCCGCGATATCTCGATATACAGGTTGCACCTCCCCATATATCAGGACACTGCAAGGCTATCAAAATCAACCTGTAATCCTATCCAAAAACCTGTTTTCCTAAAAAACATGTTCCCAAGTAAAAGTAAACTTGAAACACGACACTTTGTCTCAATGCATGAATAAACAACAATTCGAGGGTTTCAAATACATTTCATAACATAATACAGTCATCCTATTATAATTCATATAATGGTCATTCTATAAATCTCAAAATGTACATATACAACATCCAACATCAAATACAATCATTGCGAAAGAATGGTTGATACCATACCCAAATCCGAGGTCTCCAAATACAAATCAATGTGTCGAACTCTCTCGACACGTCTCATAGTCAAGTCTATAACTAAAATCAAAGAAAAGTGGGGTGAGTATTATAGAAAAATGCTTAGTGAGTGAGGGGATCGACAATATGTTTTCGATAAAAAGTGTGAGCATGGAGTGTCAAAACACATTTTAAAACCATAGTGATATCAAAACCAAGCATGCCATTTCCAGAAATCAAATGATCACATATCACACATAACAGTATCAAAGTATGCATCCATTTACAATTCCAAAATCATATAGAGCTTGCCAATAAAACATTCCCTGCAGTGGTCTACCTCGACCAATGAAGGGCGTATTGGGGGTTTTTTATATGCAAGTATATAAAATTAGCTCTCTACCCCAACGTTGGCACGTACAAGCAACTCCCAGTGTTAGACTGCCTATACTGACGGACCTCCCCATTACATGGTTCAACTGGGCCCATACGGATATCACAATCATGTACAAGCAACTCCCAGTGCTAGACCACCTATACTGACGGACCTCCCCATTACATGGTTCAACCGGGCCCATACATACCACAATCACGACATTTGGGAATACCTCTGGCCAAAGTGTATCCGGATGCACATCGGGCGCCTCTACAAATGTCCTTCGTAGCTACGGAAATCCATCTCATCACATCATCATTTCATCTCATCACAAGTTGGCATCCAGCCCATACATTTCATTAAAACATTTCAAATCCGTGTACCAATACATTTTATCAAGTCATTTCAAATCAATTTACCAATACAATGGTAGTATATAAAAAAAATATCAAGTTCTAAAATAATGGCGCAATATCATTTTAATACAAATCATGGATGCATAGCATTTGAATCAAATCATTTGGGACACTCCAATGAATTACAAAAGCTATCAATAAAAAAAAATATAGTCAAAATCATATGCTTTCACTTATGTTATAAAATATGTCATTTGAAAAGCCATAAAACATAAATTTATTCAATCGAAAGCATTTAATTTCCATCCAAATTCTTGGCCACACAATCTGAATTTTTCTTCCCTTCTTGGAACTTTCGTCCACTCTAGATCCACCTAGCTAGGGTTCTTCTTTCCTTCCAATTTTTGGATACGTTGAACTAGGGTTTGAAAGGAGATGATTTATGTAAAAATATTTAAGGGTTGTTTGAAGAAATCACCTTCATCCTACCTTTGAAGCTCACAGTTTTGGGAGAGGAAATGAGAGAAACTCTTGGTGTTCTTCATTTTCTTCACTCACGGTTTGCAGATAATGAGAGAGTCTAGGGCTTTTCAACTCATTTACTTAACTCACATTGAATCTTGGCCCTCCATTGTTTAAAGATTGATCATAATCCCTGAAATTTATTTATTTCACTTTAAATAAATAAGTTTTACACTCTCTCACTTTCTCTCTCTCTCTCACACGTTCTCTCTCTCTCTCTCCAGCTTTCCCACTCACTTACTCATGTTGTTAATAAAATTTTCACTCCCACAATTTACATTTTCATTAAATGTGTGTGGGTCTCACTATTTTGATCTAAGAGCCCAAATTAATTCTCCTCTCTTCCAATAAATCTCCACCCTTAGATCAATCCCCAAAAGTCAATAATTTCAACTCTCCTAAATTAATCTCAAATTTGAAGAAGTCAATTTGGACTTTTCTTCTTTTCTTGACCATTAATTTATTCATCATCAAATCCTCACCATTGAATCAATTTACTAATATATTTTATTTTCTTTTTAATTATTAAATTTAATAAATAATTACTAATTATAATCCAATTAAATTAACTTGATCATTCATTTTCTTTTCTCTAAATTTTCTATAAATTTCAAATCTCTCGAGTCATAAAATTTATTTTGGATTCTAAAAATTCTCAGAATTTCAACGTAGACCTGAAACCTCATATTAGGTCTAATTAAATTGATCCCGCATCAAAATGAGGGCGTTTAACCTTGCCGTACGACTTTCGTCCCAAATTAGGGTTTCCGACAACTTTTTCAGAAATTTCTAATTTAGCTCTACGAAGTGAGATTTATCTGTATTTGGAGTCTCATATACTTCTAAGGCCATTCTGATTATTATTTGACTCTCAGTAGTCGTTTTGGGAAATTTTTAATCTCCGGCGATTTTAACCAAAATTTTCGGAAACGATTTTATCAGAAAAAATTTCTAAGTTGATTTTCTATATAAGAACTAAGGAATATTATATATATTTCATGAATAAGAGTACAACAGTATGGATACCGTAGTGTCGGTATTATATTTTTTAACCCCCTAAAAAGAAGTTTCGTCCTCGAAACTAAAAGAAAAGTTATACAGTGAAAGTTGAGGGTACTGTCTCCTCATGGCTTCCTTGGGCTCCCAAGTCTCCTTCTCGACCTGGTCACTTCTCCATAAAACTCGGACTAAAGGAACCTCCTTGCTCCGCAACTTCTTTCTCTGCCCATCAAGGATAGTCGCTGGCTGAATTGGTAGGCTTAAATCCTCACGCAATTCAACTGGAGGAGGTTCTAGAATGTGTGAAGGATCAGGTAGGTACTTCCTGAGTACTGAGATGTGGAAAACATCATGGATATGTGAAAGCTCATCTGGCTGCTCTAACTTGTATGCCACATTTTCGATCCTCTCAAGGATACGGAAAGACCCAATATACCTGGAGCTCAGCTTACCTCACTGCCTGAATCAAATCTCCCCTTTCCAGGACGATATCCATAGAAAGACCATGTCTCCCACCTCAAACTCAAGTGGTCTCTGTCTCCTATCTGCATAAACTTTCTATCGATTTTGAGCGGCCTTCATCCGTTCACGGATGATCCTCACATTCTCTTTAGTCTCCTCAACAATCTCAGCACTGCTGAGTCGCCTCTCTCCTACCTCATCCCAGCATAACAAAGTGCGACACTTCCTTCCATATAATACCTCATACGGAGGCATCCCAATGCTGGCCTGATAGTTGTTATTATATGCAAACTCTACCAGCGGAAGATTCGATCCCAACTACCCCGAAAATCCATAACACATGCTCTAAGCATGTCCTCTAGCGTTTGGATGGTCTTCTCTGATTGACCATCGGTCTGGGGGTGATATGCTGTGCTAAAACTCGGTCTAGTGCCTAATGCTTCTTGTAGTTTGGGCCAAAATCTAGAAGTGAACATGGGGTCTCTGTCTGATACTATCAACACTGGTACCCCATGGAGTCTAACAATCATGTCAATGTAGAGACGTGCCAATACCTCTAAGGAATAATCAGCACGAATCGAAATGAAGTGTGCAGACTTAGTGAGTCTATCAACAATCACCCATATAACATTGCGTTATGCTGAAGTCCGTGGTAATCCCATGACAAAACCATCGTGATGTGTTTCCACTTCCACTCTGGAATGGGAAGAGGCTGTAAAGTGCCGGCAGGTCGCTGATGCTCGGCCTTCACCTGCTGACAGACCAGGCATCGAGCAATGAACTCTGCGATCTCTCTCTTCATATCGGGCCACCAATAACTATCTCGGATAGTCCGATACATCTTCGTATCGACCAGATGCATAGCATAAGCAAAAGAATGAGCTTCCTCAAGAATAACTCTCCGAAGATCGCTATCGGCAGGAACATAAACCTGCTCTCGGTATACCACTAGTTCGTCATCACAGACTCGGAAGTCTCTGTCATCCTCTCTGCGGATCCTATCAAGAATACTCCAGATCTCCTCATAAGATCCCTGAAGCTCCCTAATGCGGTCGAGTAAAGTTGGCCTCACCTCAAATCGAGCTAGCAGTGCTTCTCGGTCATCTCTAGCCAAACTGACTCTTAATGCACGGAGTCCCACCAAACAACAGAGGTAAGCACTCTCTATCACTTGCGAAGAAGATGATGATTTCTGGCTCAAAGCATCTGCTAGAACATTAGCCTTTCCCGGATGAAAATCGATAATCAGATCATAATCTTTCAATAATTCCATTCATCTCCTCTGTCTCAGATTCAATTCCCACTGGGTGAATAAGTACTTCAGACTTTTGTGATCTGTGAATACCCTACAGGTCATCCCATATAAGTAATGTCGCCATATCTTTAGAGCAAAGACTATGGCGGCTAACTCGAGATCATGTGTCGGGTAGTTCAACTCGTGCTTCTTCAGCTGTCGAGAAGCATATGCAATCACCCGACTATCCTGTATCAGTACACAACCCAATCCTTGTCGGCTGGCATCACTGTATACTACACACTCTCAACTGCTAGTGGGAAGGGCCAATATCGGTGCTGATGTCAATTGCTATTTGAGCTCCTGAAAACTTGCCTCACAATGATCATTCCAATGAAACTTGACGTCTTTCTGCGTCAATTTAGATAGTGGAGCAGCGATCCGAGAGAATCTCTCAATAAACCGCCGATAATAACTTGTAAGACCAAGAAAACTTCGAACCTCAGTCACGGTCTTTGGTTGCTCCCATTTCAATATAGCCTCAACCTTCTGCGGATCAACGAAAAGACCCTCCGTAGAAACTATATGCCCCAAAAAACCAATCTGCCGCAGCCAAAATTCACACTTGGTGAATTTGACATATAATTGTCACTCGCGAAGAATCTTTAAACAACCCGAAGGTTTTGAGCATGCTTCTCACCACCTTGGGAGTAAACCAAGATGTCATCAATAAATACGATGACGAACCGATCCAGATAATCGTGGAAAACCCAATTCATCAGGTCCATAAATGCGGCTGGTGCATTGGTCAGCCCAAATGGCATGGCTAGAAACTCAAAATGTCCATATCGGGTGCAATATGCGATCTTGGGCACATTCTCAGCCCTAATTCGTAGCTGGTGATAACTTGATTGAAGATCTATCTTCGAGAAAATTCTGGCACCCTGAAGCTGATCAAACAGATTATCAATACATGGTAATGGATATCAGCTTTTAACGATGACTTTGTTCAACTGTCGATAATCCACACAGAGTCTAAGGGTACCGTCCTTCTTCTTTACAAACAACGCCGGAGCACCCCAAGGTGAAGTGCTCGGACGGATAAATCCCTTGTCCAGCAATTCTTGCAGTTGAACCATTAGTTTTCTGAACTCGGCTGGTGCCATTTTGTATGGCGGAATAGAAATAGGAGTGGTCCCTGGAGTCAAATCGATCTCAAAATTAAACTCCTGAACTAGTGGTAATCCGGGTAGCTCCTTAGGGAATACATCAGGAAACTCCTGTACCACCGGAACCTTATCAAGCCTCAGACCCTCTATGGTGGTATCTATCACGTGAGATATGCCGTACATTCTCGGCGTATCATCCGTCTGGCCTCCGTCACTGATACTATACAACGGGGTAATACCCATCTCTCACCCGCAAACATCAGTGGTGGTCCCTCAGATTTCCGGAACTCAACTTCCTTGGTGAAACAGTCCATGAAAACTCTGTGAGTACTCAGCCAGTCCATCCCTAGGATGGCATCGAAATTTGTCATATCGAGCAGAGTCAAGTCTGCTTCTAACACTGTCTTCCCATTTATGACATCGCACCCTCTATATACAGAATCCCTGATCAACTGCTCGCCAAGAAGAGTGATAACCAATAGCTCCTCATCTAGTGGTGATAACTGTCTACCCAATAGTTGAGCCAAAGAAACTCTCACGTAAGAATAATTCGATCCGGTGTCAGTAAGAACATGGACATCGACTCCATTTATTTTCATAGTACCTAGATACGAGAAATTTAAGAAGAATCAATTGAGAGTACTCAAAAGATATATAGATATATATATATTTATCAAAATAGTTAAGCCTCTAGGGCTTTAACTAATCATGTCCGTACATATCATCATGATCAATATGATTTTCAAAAGGAAGAGTATATAAAGACTTCTAAACGGAGAGATCTACTGGAGGATTACCCATGATTACATTTGGGTTCACCTGAGCGTCCTCCTAAGTCATCGCATAGACACGGGCCTGTGCCCTCGGTTGCTATCGTGAAGGGTCTGGTATTGTGTTTCTCCCAGTTGCTGTCTGTGGAGCAATGTGACTGGAATGTGCGGGAGCTCCCTGTTGTCCTACCCACTGACCACTCGGATGACTCGGAGTCAGATGACCTCCGAAACCTATATTAGGGCAAGAACTCCGAATATGTCCTTGCTTCCCATACTGGAAATATCAAATGGGGGCTCTGCAAACTCCTAGGTGATGTAGGCCGTAGTTGCGGCAGATAGGATGCTGCTGCACTGTGGACTGACCAGAGACACTAGGGGTCGGTGCTCTAAACCCATGGGGATGTGGTCTCTGTCCGAACTGTGCTGGCCTAAAGTGAGAGGGGCATCCTTGAAAACCAGACGTCCTACCCCTCTTCGAGCTCTGACTCACTTGTGTCCGAGTTTTCTTCTTATTCTACTCTCTACTCTCCTTCTGTCTACCCTCAGCACAAACTATCTCCCCTGCCCGATAAGCTGAATCAACTATATCTGCAAGGGAGAAGCTGGGGGTGACTGTCATGTATCTCCTAATGTTCAAGTTGAGGCCGTCCTCAAACTTAAACCTCAGCTGCTTTGGCGTCGCAAGATCGGGGACAAAGGCTGCTAGTCTTCTCATCTCAGCCTCGTACTCTGCAACCGATCTGGTCCCCTGTCACAGGTGAAGGAACTCTGTCCTCTTATGGTCCTGCTGAAACTTGGAGAAGTATCTGTGGTCAAACTCCCTCAGGAAGTCCTCCCACCGTAGTGGCTCTGTAGCATCATCACAAATGGCCTCCCACCAAGTGAGAGTATCCCCATCTAATAACCTCTTTGCTACTCACAATCTATACTCCTCGCTCAACCCCAAATCTGTCAAAATCCGACGGGTCCTATTGACCCAGTGCTTAGCCGTAGTGGCATCACCGAGTCTCGAAAAGTCCGTGCATCCCAATTGCCGAGCTTCTTTGACCAGATGAGTCAGCTCGTGGATACGTCTAAATGTAAAAGAGGTAGTATCGCTCGGACCGGATACTGAAGAAAGACCAACTACTGGTGGAGAATCCGGTGTCGCAGTAGTAGGTACTGCTGTAGGCATAGGCATTGTCGTAGGAGTAGGTGCGGTCATCAGTGGTGGAGGTGGCATCTGAACTCCGTGTGTAGTGTACCACTCAAACACCTATCTAAAAGTCTCGGGTGGTGGTGGTGGAACCGTGGCTATAGCAACCGGCTGAAGAGGTACTGGAGTAGGCACATGTGACGAGGAAGCATCCTCAGGTGCTCTAGGTGGCTCAGTAGGTGGCTCAGGGAGCACAAACCTAGTGCTCCCCCTAGTCCTCATAATTCTGCAAGGAATAGATTTCATTAGTCATGTTTCAACGATTAGGGTTAGTTACAAAGTAACTAACCCCCAAAATTGAATGAAGTTATCAGTTTAAGAATCGATGAAAGTGATGTGCTAGGTTAGATACAAACCGTATCTACCCCCTAAAAATAAATGAACTCATATGCCTAAGAACATGTATTGGGATTTCATGACTGTAATGAAACTCTTATATGCATTGAAGACTTTTAAAATATACTTGGGAATATTTTCAAAGCTGTTTTCATAAAACATAGATCTCAAACCTAGAGCTTTGATATCAACCGAATTGTCATGCCCTAACCCACGGATCAAGCACGCGACAACCGCCGCGATATCTCGATATACGAGCAGCACCTCCCCATATACCGGAACACCGCAAGACTATCAAAATCAACCTGTAATCCTGTCCAAAAATTTGTTTTCCTCAAAAACATGTTTCCAAGTAAAAGTAAACTTGAAACATGACACTTTGCCTCAATGCATGAATAAACAACGATTCGAGAGTTTCAAATACATTTCATAACATAATACAGTCATCCCATTATAATTCATATAATGGTCATTCTATAAACCTCCAAATGTACATATACAACATCCAACATCAAATACAATCGTTGTGAAAGAATGGTTGATACCATACCCAAGTCCGAGGTCTCCAAATACAAATCAATGTGTCGAACTCTCTCGACACGCCTCCCAGCCAAGTCTATAACTAAAATCAAAGAAAAGTGAGGGGTGAGTATTATGGAAAAATACTCAGTGAGTGAGGGGATTGACAATATATTCTCGATAAGAAGTGTGAGCATGGAGTGTCAAAATACATTTTAAAACCATAGTGATATCAAAACCAAGCATGCCATTTCCAGAAATCAAATGATCACATATCATACATAACAGTGTCAAAGTATGTATCCATTTACAATTCCAAAATCATATAGAGTTTGCTAATAAAACATTCCCTGCAGTGGTCTACCTCGACCAATGAAGGGCGCATTTGAGGGTTTTTCATATGCAAGCATATAAAATTAGCTCTTTACCCATATGTTAGCATGTACAAGCAACTCCCAGTGCTAAACCGCCTATACTGATGGACCTCCCCATTACATGGTTCAACTGGGTCCATACGGATATCACAATCATGTACAAGCAGCTCCCGATGCTAGACCGCCTCTACTGATAGACCTCCCCATTACATGGTTTAACCGGGTCCATACATACCACAATCACGACATTTGGGGATACCTCTGGCCAAAGTGTATCCGGACGCACATGGGGCGCCTCTACAAATGTCCTTCGTAGCTATGAAAATCCATTTCATCACATCATCATTTCATCTCATCACAAGTTCGCATCCAGCCCACACATTACATAAAACATTTCAAATCTGTGTGCCAATACATTTTATCAAGTCATTTCAAATCAATATACTAATACAATAGTAGTATATAAAAAAAATATCAAGTTCTCAAATAGTAGCACAATATCATTTCAATACAAATCATGGATGCATAACATTCGAATCAAATCATTTGGGACACTCCAATAAATTACAAAAGCCATCAATAAAAAAAAAAAAACATAGTCAAAATCATATGATTTCACTCATATCATAAAACATGTCATTTGAAAAGTCATAAAACATAAATTTATTCAATCGAAAGCATAATATCGAAATCTCACTCACAGTATATGGGAGGGTACGTCACTCCCTAAAATGCTCCACAACAAGTAGAAAGAGTTTCCCTCGTTTGATCAATCAATGTATCACTACAATGGTAATACATATAACATATATAAGTGTCATAGTATTGTCAAATTCAATATTATATTTTATTTTAACAAATCCTTCACTTAGGATTAAAGCCTAAAACATCATAACTAGGTTCCCAAATGTGTTACATACACCGTTTCCTTTCCGGTCATCAAGCCGACAACTTCAATTAGACACTATCAAAGGTACATAATTTAAACCAAACAATGTTATTATAATTCACCAAGGTCACCATTCTCAATTCCACCAAACACACCCTCATACCTCAAAATTTACATAATAATCTCACTTCCAATCTCTTCTACACTCTAGGTCAAAGTTCATATACACACTCATACTCATATACCTTTATTTAATTCTCTCCTTTAACACACCAATACAACACACATGCATTTCTCATACATGGACAAACACATATTCTCTACACTTTTGGCCTCAAATTCACTTACATAAATTCAATAACACATCATAAAATTCTGCACACTTTTTAATTATTTTTCCTCACATTTCACTACATAATTCACATGAAAATGCTTCCCTTTTTAATCTCTATTAGTGCAGAAAATTCTGCACTCAGTCCGTCCTCATTTCAATCATCAACACACAAATATACACACCACATTAATACCAAAATTCAGCACAAACACAAGTATATTAAATCTACATTTTCAACACTATAACACATTAATTTCCATCCAAATTCTTGGCCACACAATCTGAATTTTTATGCATTTCTTCTTTCATAGTTTTTCACCCCAAATTGTGATCATTCAAGGCTTAAATCAAACTTTCCACATGTTGAAATTTTCTGCACACACTCTAGTGTTTGTTTACTTGATTTCCACATCTAAATTAAACTAAAATCAATACATTTATCACACTCATACAAGGTTTTCAAGTTCAAACAAAGTGCATAATTTTTATACCTCAAATTTAGGTTGTTTTAAGTCCAACCAAAGCTTTTCCTCCAAAGATCAATCTTCCTCCCTTGCTCCTAGCTCACGGTCAAGGTAAGTTCACCCAGTTAGACACTTCCTTTTGGCTCCAAATTTATATATGATATACTAGAGGATGAGAGAAGATGTTCTTACCTAGAAGTGTCGGTTGAAGTTTGAAGAAAACTAAATTTTCTTCTTGGAACTTTCGGCCACTCTAGATCCACCTAGCTAGGGTTCTTCTTTCATTCCAATTTTTGGATATGTTGAATTAGGGTTTGAAAGAGGATGATTTATGTAAAAATATTTAAGGGTTGTTTGAAGAAATCACCTTCATCCTACCTTTGAAGCTCACGGTTTTGGAAGAGGAAATGAGAGAAACTCTGGGTGTTCTTCCTTTTCTTCACTCACGGTTTGCAGATAATGAGAGAGTCTAGGGCTTTCCAACTCATTTACTTAACTCACATTGAATCTTGGCCCTCCATTGTTTAAAGATTGATCCTAGCCCTTGAAATTTATTTATTTCACTTTAAATTAAACAAGTTTTACACTCTCTCACTTTCTCTCTCTCTCTTCGTCTCTCCCACTCACTTACTCATGTTGTTAATAAAATTTTCACTCCCACAATTTACATTTTCATTAAATGTGTGTGGGTCCCACTATTTTGATCTAAGAGCCCAAATTAATTCTCCTCTCTTCCAGTATATCTCCACCCTTAGATCAATCCCCAAAAGTCAATAATTTCAACTCCCCTTAGTTAATCTCAAATTTGAAGAAGTCAATTTTGACTTTTCTTCCTTTCTTGACCATTGATTTATTCATCATCAAATCCTCACCATTAAATCAATTTACTAATAGGTTTTATTTTCTTTATACTAATTAAATTTAATAAATAATCACTAATTATAATCCAATTAAATTAACTTGACCATTCATCTTCCTTTCTCTAAATTTCAAATCTCTCGAGTCATAAAATTTATTTTGGATTTTGAAAATTCTCAGAATTTCACCGTAGACCTGAAACCTCGTATTATGTCTAATTAAATTGATCCCGCATCAAAATGAGGGCATTTAGCCTTGCCGTACGGCTTTCGTCCCAAATTAGGGTTTTCAGCAACTTTTTTAGAAATTTCTAATTTAGCTATACGAAGTGAGATTTATATGTATTTGGAGTTCTCATATATTTCTAAGGTCATTTTGATTATTATTTGACTCTCAGTGGTCGTTTTGGGAAATATTTAATCTCCGACGATTTTAACCGAAATTTTCGAAAACGATTTTATCAGAAAAATTTCTAAGTGAATTTTCTATATAGGAACTGAGAGATATTATATATATTTCATGAATAGAAATGTAACAATATGGATACCGTAGTGTCGGTGTTATAATTTTAAAGGATAAAATATACAATGTGTAATGTGAATGAGGACTGTTTGAGTATACAAAGAAATAGAGTGTAAGAGTGATAGTTTTGGTGGTTTAAAATGACATTGTTTTGTTAGAAAGGTATAGGAAATATTGAGGCATACAGGCTGAATTGTATGCCTTTGGGAATGAGCATCGAAGTTGCCGGTTTGGTGATGAAAAAGGGGACAACACTTGTATACATTAGAGGCCTACCTATGATGCCCTTAGCCTTAATCTTAAATGAAGGACAAATTAAAATACAATTTAACATAGTGATTTTCAATTTTTATTTATATATATTATGTGTTGTATTGTAGTGACATACTTGGTGACTGAGCAAGGAGTGCACAATTCTTACACTTCGTGGTACATTTTAGGGAGTGACATACCCTTCCTTATATGGTGAGTGGAACTTTGATGTTATACTATTGATTGACATACTCATGTTTTATAACTTTTCAAAATTGATATATTTTATGACATGTGTGCAAGCATGAATTCTGGGTTATGTTTTATAAATACTTCTCTTTGTGATTATTGGAGTGTCTCAAATGATTGATTCAAATGATATGCATCTATGAATTGTGTTGAAATGATATTGTGCCACTCTTTGAAAACTTGATATGATTTATATACTTCCATTGCGTTGGCACACTGATTTGAAATAGTTTAATTGAAATGTGTGGGCCGGTTGCCTATTTGTGATGTGATAATATGATGATGTCCTTCATGGACTACCGTAGCTACGAAGGACGTTTGTAGAGGCACCAATTGTGTCCGAATACGCTTTTATAGGAGGTTTTCCCAAACGTCATATGTATAGTTGCGGCCGATTGAACCAAATCGGGGAGGACATGTGTGACGCCATTGTCTAGTACCAGATAGGGTTCTATACATGATTGATTATATATATACGCGTAAACACGGGCTAGCTAGTTGAACCGTAAGGGGAGGACGTGTGTGATGCCACTGTCTAGCACTTGGTGAGACCCGTGGCCACAATTGGGGTAGAGAGCTAAATGTGTTTATACTTGCATATGAAAAACCCCCAATGCGCCCATCATTGGTCATGGTAGACCATTGCTGGGGATATTTATTGGCAAGCTCTAAATGATTCTTTTGAAACGTTAATGGATGCATATGCTGGTGTTATGATGTATGATATGTGATAATATGATTTATGGAAATGTCATGCTTGATTTATAAGATTATCATGTTTTAAAATATATTTTGACACTCCGTGCTCACATATGCTATTGAGAACATAATGTCGATCTCTTCACTTATTGAGTATTTTCCTATAATACTCACCCCTTATTTTTTCATAATGACATATATAGTTTTGGCAAGAAGACGTGTTGAGACACATTTGACACACTTGACTTACATTTGGAGACTTTGAGTTTTGGGTGTGGAACCAACCATTCTTCCATGATGACTTTGGATGATGTATATACTTGAGGTCTATAGAATGACCATGTACATATTTTATGGGATGACTGTAATTGTATTATACAACTTATAAATTTGAAACTCTCAAAATAGTTGTATATTCATGCATTGAGGCAAAACATTGCATTTTAAATTCTTTACTTGGGAAATGATATTTTGAGGATAAACAGGTTTTAAACAGGTGAAGATGTTAGTCCTGCGTTGCCTTGGTATGTGTTTCATGTGATAGGCTGCATACGGGATAACGGGCGACTGTTCACGGCCTTCGATTGAGAATCGGGGCGTGACAAATTGGATGGGCCATGCCTACTCTACTGGGAGTTACATCTCGTATTGATGACACATTTTGTTCAATAGAAAACACATGATAGGAAACAAATGATTGAATGGACCATGCTTACCCGACTAGAAGTTACATCATGTATTGGCGACACGCTTCATTCGATAGGAAACATTCGATAAAAAACAAACAATTAGGTGGGTTGTACCTACCCGACTAAGAGTTACATCCCATATTGATGACATGTTTCAATCGATAGGATACATATGATAGGAAACAAACGATTGGATAGGCTACACTTACCCAACTTGGAGTTACATCCTGTATTGATGACACGCTTTGTTCATAGGAAACATTCGATAGGAAACAAATGATTGGGTGGACCATGCCTACCCTACATTGAGTTTCATTCTGTATTGACGACATGTTTCGTTCGATAGGAAACATATGATAGGAAACGAGTGATTGGGTGGGTCGTGCCTACCTAACTAGGAGTTACGTCCCATATTGATGACACAGTTTGTTTGATACGATTGGAAACTTATGAAAGCAATAGGAAATGATCGATCAGAAGAGGAAAGGATAAGGAACTTACTCGATAGGAGATTCTTCCAACCGTAGGGATGATGGGATTCACTGGTAGTAGATACATAAGTTTTCTGAGTTCCACGTCTAGGGCACAACGATTCCATCTAGGTTGCTGGGCAAACAACAAACGTATCTGATAGGGGCCTTTCTAATTGGGTGCTAGCTTGCCCGTGGGTAAAGGTTGATCGGTTGCCTCCACTTTCCTTAAGGCCAGTTCCTTGGCCTTGAATGCTCGGTTCCTAACTCTTTGGTTATAATACTGAGCCACTTGTTACTAGTGGACGACCATTCAAGCGGATGCAGATTCCCGCAGCTCGAGGAGTAGATCTAGTCACTTGCGCAAGGCAGGCTCATTTCGTGTTACGTTATATTGGGTTACTCGAAGCAATAAATTCCTATCTCCATTGGTATCACAGCTTCGCTTTCGTATGTTAAGACTGAATGACGTTTCATCGATTGTCCTTCGGGGTGTAGTATGGTATGACCAGAGGATACTGTAGAGTTTTTCTACCCATCACCCCTTGGATTCATTCAATGTCATCTTTAAACCTTATAGGATTGTTCTGTTGGTTATCTCAGTGAGGCCATTAGTCTATGGATGAGCAACTGATGAGAATCGGTGATGAATCTCTCACTTGCTGCAGAACTCTCAAAAAATAGTGTTGTCGAATTGTATCCCATTGTCAATGATGAGGACGTGGGGTATGCCAAAACTGGTGATAATGTGAGTTCACACGAACAATTAGGCCTTAGATGCTATTATCTAAGCCCGAGGTTTGGCCTCTACTCACTTGGTGAAATAATTAATAGCCACTATGAAGAACTTCTACTGTTTGGTGGCTGGTGCGAATGGTCCAATGATGTCCATTCCCCATTGGGCGAACGATTAGGGACTTGCTATAGGACTAAGTTCAGTTGAAGGCAGCCGTGACATCAAAGGGAAACATTAACACTTGTCAAACCTCTTGACATAATTATCAGAATCGATCTTCATGGTTGGCCAGTAGTATCCTTGATAGAGGGCTTTGTGGACCAGATTCCAGCAGCCAGGTGATTGCTATATATCACTTCATGGACCTCTCAGAGGATGTAGTTTCCTTCTTTAGGAGTTAGGCACCTCAGGTACGGATGAGTGAAAAACTTTTGGTGCAGGTTTTCATCGATGATTTTGTAGTAAGTGGCTTTTTGTTTTAGTTCGGCTGCCTCTATTGGCGAATCTGGCAAGCGATCATGTTTTAGATATGCTTCTATTGGATTTTTCCAACCAGGAGACTGGTCCGCTTTGAGGACCCTCTTGGATTCATTTATGCTGGGGTATCGTAAACTCTTAATGTAAACTATTTGGCTTAACGTGACCGAATCAACCCGAGCATTCTCTAATCGAGAGATTTGCTGGATGTTAACTTTATCTAGCTTGCTCATTGTCTCATGCAACTTGCTCAGGTACTTGGCCATGATCGGATCTTTGGTCTTGTAGACTCCTTCGATTTGTTTGACGACCAGTTGGCTATCGATGAACACCTAAACACTTCAAGCCCCCATGGTCATTGCAATTTAAAGCTACTCCACTTGATTGTTTGTGGCCCTGAAGTCAAAATGAAGAGCATATTTCTCCTTGAAGTCTTTGGACCCACTAATATGAGTCTGACACAACTTCCTGAGGAGTTTGATGATTAATCTACGTGTAACGTCCATTTTGGTAGTAACCAATCATCAGGGTCTTCAATAGACTCATGTTCGGCTGAAATTGGGAGGGTGCACTCTAGTATGAAGTCTGTTAGAGCTTGACCCTTGATTACGGGCCACGACTAATATTGGATGCCGAATTCGTCTAACTCTACACTCCATTTGATGTGACGGCCAGAGGTGTCTCTTTTCTAAAGGATCTATTTTAGCAGTTGGTTAGTGAGTGCTACAATAGTATGAGCTTGAAAGTATGGTCGGAGGCGTCTGGCCAAGACGACAAGGGCATGGGCTATCTTCTCGATTAGACGGTAGTTCATTTTAGACTCCTTGAGTATTTGGCTAATGTAATAGATTGGTTTCTGTATGATCGACTTCTATCTTACAAGGACAGAACAAAGTGCCCGATCGAAAATAGAAAGGTATAGGTATAAGCTCTCGCTAGGGATATGACGGGATAGCAATGGGGGCGACACGAGCCATTCTTTGAGTCATTCAAAGGCCATCTGGCGCTTGAGTGTCTATGCTAATATTTAGGACTTCTTCAGGGCATCAAAGATGAGTTTATATTTTTCACCGACATTCGATATGAATCGGCTCAAAGTCGATATTCTATCGATGATAGCTGTACCTCTTTCAACTTCTGAGGTGGTGACATATCCATTATGGTCTGTATCTTTTCATGAGTCATTCGATCTCTCAATTGATGATCATTAAACCCAAGAATTTATTGGAGGCAATTCCAAAGGTACATTTTGCTGGGTTTAGCTACATGTTGTAACGCTCCAATGTTTGCAAGGTTTCTTTAAGATCGGTGGCTTGAGTTTCGAAACGGATGCTCTTAACAAGCATGTCATCGATATATGCTTCTACATTCCTGCCGAGTTGGTCTTTGAAGATTTTGTTGACCGGTTATTGGAAGGTTGTCCTAGTGTTTTTTAGGCCGAAGGGCATGATCCGATAGTAATACGTACCGAATTTTATGATGAAACTTGTTTTTTCTTCATTCTTTGCCGTTATTCGTATTTGATTATAGCTTGAATAGAAATCCATGAAACTCATGAGTTGATGGCCTGAAAAATTATCCACCAATTTGTCACTGTTGGGAAGCGAATAGCTATCTTTTGGACATGCCCAATTGAGGTCGATAAAATCCACACATATTCTCCACTTATCGTTGGCCTTTTTTACCAGGACCACGTTGACTAACCATTCATGGTATTTGACTTCACGAATAAATCTGGCTGTTAATAACTTCTAAACTTCCTCTTGAATGGTGCGTTGCACTCCATGGCAAATATCCTTATCTTCTGTTTGACAGGCTTGTATCCAGTGTCAACAGTTAACTTATGAACTATAACTTAAGGATGAATACCTAGCATGTCTTCAGGCGACCAAACAAAGACTTTTGAATGTTGTTGTAGATAATCAATAATTTCTTCTTGCTGATTTGTCGGTAGATTAGCCCCGACTCGGAATAGTCTGGCTAGGGTCCTCGGTGAGAGGAATCTCTATCACTTCTTTCATGGACTCGGGCTTGGTCATTGGCTCAACACCATCCCTGAACTCCAGGGTGTCGATAGGTAAGCTCTTTTGTCCACCTTCGATTGCTAGAAGGGCATAAGTGTTAGGGTTGCTACGGAGAGTAACGATTCCTTCTGATATTCTAAACTTGATTTTTATGTGTTTCATACTGGGTAGTGCCTCCAGGTCTTCAAAACTATGGCGTCTGAAGATGGCGTTATAAGGTGAGAATAGTTTCACCACATGGAAGATGACTTTGGTGGCTGTATGATTAGGAGGAGTCCCCAAGATCACAGTGAGGGGATAATGCCCTCGGGGTTAATGCATTCATCAGAAAGCTTTTTAAGGGACTCGGTAGGAGGCTAAAGGTGAGACGAATCAAGACCCATTCGCTAGAAGGCGTTCCAAATGAGAATATCACAGTCTGTCCTTTGATCAACGAGGACTCTCTTGACAAAGTAAGGTTTTACTTTGATGGTGATGACTAACCGATTGTTATGAGAAGGGTCAACTCCGATTAGATCTTTGTCATCGAAGCCAATAACTGGCCTTTTCATCTTGATTGCTATCATATTCTAAGTAGTAGCGAAAGATAAGAAATGTGCTTGTCTAAAGAGTTAATCTTCTTTCCCACAGATGACGCTAATCTGTTAGAAGTGAGTTTTGACTTCACAGATTTCGGTTCTTTTGACTCGAACGATTGCTCCAGGAAGGCATATAGACAATTGTAAAAGACCACCGGAGGGAGCTTCGACGAGAGAGGCTCCGACAATCAAGTCAGAAAGAACAGTTTTCGATAGGAATAAAATAGATTGAGAACGCGAGAGAGAGAGAGAGAGAGAGAGCTGATAGCCTTGTAACTTGTGTATAAAGTGTATCGTCTCAGAGAGTGTACCTGAACTTCGGTGATACGAAGGCTTTTATACATGGGTGCCGTAAGAGCTGTGTGTATTCGGGGTATTACTAACCTAATTTTCTTACAGGGAGGTCCAAGGATCTCAAGAGTCCAAAGTCAAATATTTGCAAAAGATTCGTGATTTTTATCATTTAGGAAGTTTAGTGATACGTGAAGATTATTTTCCTTATCGACTAGATTTTAATGATTTCCTTCATTGTCCAGGAGATGCATTCCGTAGTGAATTACGAAACTAAGACAGGTCAAGACTCAGTCAAACATCACCTTTAGTAGTCCAGAACATTCGATTGCTTAATGATCTATCGGTTATCGATCGAGGAAGGGTATCGATTCGGGTGAGCCTAACACTTTCACAGATCGGTTATGTTGTTGTCATTAGGAGCCGTCCGAGTAGTTAGCTTACGCTTGTCCTATGGGGAGATAAATCCCTCATCGTTGTCTTTATATGGGTTTCGTTGCGTATCTTCAGATCTTCAGGCGATGCCCATTAGGCTTTTGGGTCATGTCCCATCATTTAGCATCCTTTTAAAATTGTTTCCTGATTCGGGATCACTATATGCCGTGTCGATCATCCAGAAACGGTTTCTTTGTACTTGAGGGGATTCGAGAACTTGCTGAGTACTCAACTTGGGTTTTGGATGCAGCATCCACCCCAAGGAGTGAGATACCAACCGCTACTCAACTGGAAGAACAGTTTATTACCTTCTTAATCAAGCAGACCAACTTGTATCTCTCTTTGTTTTTCAGACTATAGCATTCTTTACCCCTATAATTAAATTAATTTTTTTTTTCGGTGGTACTAATCACCTCGATTCAATTTTTGTCCACATATTATATAACTGGAATGTTTTTACAAAAGAAGGGGTTGGGTGCATGGGTTGACTTTGCAACCACATGTACCATGACCGAAAATGGACTGCACCGGAATTTTCTCCACAAAGAAATGCAGAAGTGCAGTTGCTTTGCAGTGAGCAGGCGGCCAGCACCAACACAGTTCGATGCACTTAAGGGAGCAACTTGTAACAAATTTTAATTTGATTTAGCAACATAAATAAATAGAGAACTGAGATAAAGAGGACAACCCAATCATTTTCCCCTATTTTTATTCCCTTGTTATGACCGTGCTTTTCATCCTCGAATTTTGAAAATCCAAGTAAATCTAGGATATAGATTTACAAGGTTCCAATATATTGAGTAAAGGTTCCTAATATAAGAGTGTTAGATTTGTTTGACATTCAAACATAGCAGAAGTATGATTATAATTTTCAAAAAAAAAAAAATCAAATTTCGGGTAAATATCTCGATGTGTGTAGGTCTTCAAAATCTATGAATCGTGAACTCTTGAACAAATGTACAGTCGGGATGGTGATCATGTGATCGAACCACCACCACAAATCCATGACATCTCAACCCATTGTCCAATATATCGAAGTGATGGAGAAATTTTTCTACTTGAAAATTTCTCATTCCCTCTATCGATTTCTCATTTTAGAGAAATTGATCTCTTTCTTTACTAGGCTGTTCTCCATTGCTTCAATTGTTCTTGTCTTAACAAAATGCGTATCATTCTAATTAATTCAAAACTCAATTTGAATTATGCCCTGCTAACGTAAGAAGAGAAGTGGACATTAGATAGAGAGTGGGAGTAGGGAGTTGGGATAATGGGTAACCACGCATTATCCCATTATCCACATTTTAAAATTTAAATTTTAACTTTTGGTAAATGCCCCTACGTGGGCATATTAACCAACATTTTTCACTTGCATACGAGAGCATTTTATGTCTGTTATATCTCAACTCATGCAATTTAACACATCATTCTGTTGGACTTTCATACAGGATTGGGTGTAATGTGACTGGCGAGTACAGCTGCAAGCAAATACTTCTCGATACACCTATTAGGATGACCGAAAAGCCATTGTTAGTACAAAAAGAGCTCGTTGTACCTCAAACTCAATGTAGTTACTTCCATCGAGTCATTTTTCTCATTGAAAGTGATCTCTAATCATTGGTCAACTATATATTCACTATTATATTTACATCCCAACATAGACAAATATAATAGGCTAACCGGTGAATACAATACAATGATATAATACCGATTGGTCTTTTTTTTCTCAAACTCAAATATATCAGTTTCAATTCAGCTGTTTTCCTACACCTATTTCTTAGACCTTATTTTATCTTCCGGGCTATAGGTAAACAGAATAAAATAACAAACACTAAATTAAAACTTCTAGAAACAACCGAAAGTATAAGGTACAAGAGATCTTATCCAATGGATCTCGAGTCTTACACAATGGGACACGAGATTAAAGATCAGATCATTGTCTCATGTAATATAACTCCCACTATCTCTAGTTGTCTTATTACATACGGTATGAAACACATGCCACAGTATTATTTCCCAATATTTCAAACAGATATATGTCAGATTTTTCTAACATCGTGCAGGTATTGAACTCAGTCTACACGTAAAACTTTACCCAGAAATCTCAGAGAGAGTATTTCAGAGATAATATCACTAGATGAAGATGATATTTGAGATCTCAGATTTCTCTACTTATATGCAACATGGATGTGGGTATGTCCATGTCGGTCATATTGCATATGACTTCATTCTAAACATATATCAGGATGACTTATATTCTAGTAGGGCCACTCTCAAAGTCTTTTATGACTAGAAACCATCTCATCCTTGCTCACTTTGAGTTGGAGATGGTCACTCGTGTGAGAGAGTTGACCATTCATGCTTGACATACCTTTTATCAGAACATATTACAGAATATATGACAATAAATAAGTGCAATAAATAAGTGCTAAATATGCACATATGTCATATATATAAAACAATAAGCATCATAATCAGTACATAATGAGAAATGTAATAATACTTATAAACACAATGATTCCGTATGTCTCACAAAGGAATCTCTCATAATGGGTTTGGTGAAGAGATCAGCCACCATACTGTGTAGAAGTATACTTAACTGTCACTTCACCTTTCTCGATGATATCTCTCACAAAGTGATATCAGATATCAATGTGTTTGGTCCTATTGTAATACTTAAGATCTTAGGTGTAGGCAATGACGATCTGATTACAATAAATCATCACTGACCTCCCACTATTTGTCATAACTCCTATGTCATCCAAAAATGTTCTGAGCCAAACATTTTCTTGAACTGCTACTGAGTATCCATAAGTTCAGCCTCTATCATAGACAGAGATGTACAGATTTGCATCTTGCTGTTTCATATGACAACAAAACCTAATGTTGATTTGTGTCTTATATAGATTGCCACCCCAATCGGCGTTTGAATATCCAACGAGATGCAAATCATCTCCTCCATAGCATAATGAGAGATCTGCAGTTCCCTTGAGATATCTCAGAATCCTTTTCACTGCTATCTAGTGATATCTTCCAGGATATTATTTGATACCTACTCACTAGACTAACTGTAAACAAACATCTGATCATGTACATAACATTTCATATACCAGACTGTCCACTACATTGGGATAAGGATTTTTTCTCATCTCCTTTATCTTTCCTTGAGTCTTAGGGTACATGTCAAAATTTAAGCCGTCACATTTAACGATAGGAGTATCTATGAGTTATAATCGCTCATCCTAAGCACTCGAGAATCTCCTTGATGTAGGACTCTTGTGAAAGAGCCAATATCCGTCTCGAGAGATCCCTCTAGATCATAACTCCGAGTAAGAACTGAGCCTCACCCATGTCCTGCATATCAAAACTCGACGATAACCATGTTTTGATGGTCATCAGATACTCTTTATTATTTTCAGCCAACAAAATGTCATCAACAAATAAGGAAATGATCACAAAGGAGTCAGAAAAATGTATAAAATACATCAATGATTCTCCTCGATCGTCATGAAACCACATGATATCACCTTTTTGTGAAATCTTAGATACCACTGTCTGGATGATTGCTTAGGGTCATATATCAACTTCCCTAGTTGACAGGCCTTATCCTCATGACCTACACGAATAAAGCCAGATCGCTATTCTATATAGAACTCCTTATCAAAACTTCTATTCAGAAAGACAGTCTTAACATCTATCTGGTGTAACTCCAGATCCATGTTCACGACAATCACTAAAAGTAAACGGATTGAGATAACCACGCCCTTAGTCTGAGTGTAGCCCTTGGCTACTAGATGGACCTTATATCTCTCCACCGATCCGTCAACTTTTTTCTTGATTTTGAGAACTTACTTATTTCCAATGGCTTTTCTCCCTTTATGCAAATCAACTAGGTCCTAGACCTTATTGATTCTTATTGATTCCATCTTTTCATCTATGGCCTTCAATCAATGGTCCGACACGGAACCCTTGAGAGCCTCCTAGACCATTTTGGATTCTTTATCATCTTCAGGAGTCATAATGAGAGACTTACCCTCAATCGAGAAATGACATTTAGGTACGTATCCTTGACTGCTCCCATGAGGGGGGGAACATCTTTACCTCTAGATGGATCACTCCCACTAGGGTTAAGATCCATAATGGGTTCTTGGATTTCGCCGCTGGACTTAGTTAAGCCACCAGGCTCATCCATCTTATACAAGGTAAAGTCCCAATCGATTTCACCACTATTATGGAAATCATTCTTAAGGAACATGATATCATGAGACTCAATCTCAGTGAAAATATCGTCTATATATTGACAAAAGAATACATTTCTCTTGGAGTGTTTAGAGCATCTTATAAAAATATAACTCTTTCTTCACAGTCTTAACTTTCTGTGTGAGTGCGAAAAATCGTGAATATACGCGACACAACCCCATGTCTCAAGTAGCTAAGGTTAGACTACCTCCCTGTCCAAAACTCGAATGGGGTACTGATTTCAGACTTTGTTGGAACATGGTTGAGGACATAGGTTGTAGTCAATAATGAATCTCCCCAATGAGAAATGGGCAAATTGGCCTATGCCATCATCGACCTCACCATCTCTAACAAAGTCTTACTTCTTCTCTCAACTACTCCACTCCACTGAGGAATAGCAGGAGTAGTCAGTTGTCTTGTAATGTTCTTCTCGAAACAGAGCTCTTCAAGTTGTTCAAACAAATACTCGTGCCCCTATTCAGTTTTGAGAGTCTTTATTCTCAAGTTTAACTGATTCTCAAGTTCACCAATAAATTTCTTGAAACATTCCCATATTTCAGACTTGTGCAAGATTAGATAGACTCAACCGAAACGCATTTAATCGTCTACAAATGTGATTAGATACATAGCTCCATTTCAGACTCTCATGAACATAAGGCCACAGATATAAGAGTGAACCATTTGCAATGGAGTCCAAGCTCTCATTGTCTTGTCAAATAGTTTTCTTATAACTTTGCCAGTTAGGCAAAACTCACATATGGACAACTTGACCTTGGCTAGCGGGCCCAATAGACCACTCACTACTAACCAGTTCATTCTCACTTGCCTTAGGAGAATAACAAGAAACACTATTAAAGGGAATCACGTTCAGTGCATATAGTCTATTTTGGATAAAACCAGAACAAATCAAAGAATTATCATTATGAATAGAAACTGATAAGTTAACATATCCTAGATGGTCTAAACAAAGTACAGAAATGAGATTCTGCTGAATATCCAGAGCATAAAGAACATCATGTAAATACAAAGTCTGGTCACTTTGCAACTCTAAAGCAAGTGCCAATCCCTCTGATGATGACGAATGCTCCATTTTCTACGTAAATCCTCCTAGCATGAGAACTCACTCGGCGGAACTTCATGTACACGCTCTTATTTCGAGCTACATGGCTAGTGATTCCTGAGTATACAATTCACAAACGAGAGGAGACAATGCTCAGACCATGTAAGGAAGAAGGACATATCTTCTGCTCGTCATACTTACAAGCGAAATGACTAAATCTGCCACATGTAGTACTTCACTTTGGCCTTATTTAGCTCATTCTTCTTGCGTTTTTGTACTCTGTAATTGGACTTCTCACATGACTATTTCTTGCCTGGACCTCGAGTCTTCTTCTATTTACATTTGGTGCCTCAAGAGCCCTTGCTTGACTTTGTTGCATAAGCATGACCCGAGTACAACCTACTCGCCTTCAGATGTTCCTCCTCGAGTTTACAGTACCTGCTCATATCAGCAAAAGTATGAATACTCTTGTCATGTGTGAGAAAGGTCTTTATGGTCTTCCGTGAATCAGTTAAAGAGTGGATCACACCAGTACCTAAAATTTATCTAATAATGGCTCTCTCATATTAATCAAAGAAGCGATCATACTCAACACGTGCATGAGATACCATTTCATGCTATGATCCTGCCTCTTCTTATAGGTAATAAACCTATATAGGTTATCATCCTCAGATTAGGAATTGACTAGGAGCCAAAATGCTCTTTGAGAGCATACTAGACCGATATCATAGTAGAATACTGCTCATATACTGAGATCATATTATCGTGCATACTACTCGGAAATATTACCTTAGTCTGGTTATCCTACCTCTTCCATGCACGAAATGTCTCTTGATCTCATCTCGCTTGAGGTGTGGTACCCTCTTTGAGATTCACCATCTTGTGCCTCAGAATCTGAGTAAGATCATGCTCCTAGAAAACAAACTGAATCTTCAGGTGTTAAATGTCGTAATTGTCATCATTCAGTTTATTTTCCTTGCAATGATCTAGTACGATAGTTTTCGAAACAGTTATAGGGATATTAGTGACTCATCAATACTTATTCTTATATTTTGTGCACCATACGAATCAACAAGCCCTAAATAATTCGAGTATAGATCCCAAAGTGAGCGTATCAGTCAATGGACACCATACACCATAATTCGGAATCGCATCTTACCATCTGGACTTGAATTCATAACACAAACTGACAAAGGATCACATATAATGATGTGAGACCCTCAAAAAGGTGGAAAAACACAATCTAGAGTAGCCTTATGCCGCTCGAAGGCCCACATGTCGCCACTCGTCACGACAGCGCTCTACGCACCTGGACATTTCGGCTACGTGCTGGCACATGCACCAGACGCACAACGCGTTGTCCACTTCACGAGTGACTGGGTCGGAACGTGGATCCGGGTTGAAACCGACTCCAATCACCAGACCCAGTTTATGCACCTCACCTGCGCATGAACCTCATGCGTCTGTTTCCTTCTCTGTCACGCGCCTTGCTCGTGCATGACGTGTACGTGTTGCAGACCCAAGTCGGGTCTTCTTGGCCCGAGGGGTCTACAATCGGATCTCTTTGACTTGGCTACCGAAAAATGCTTTTTCGGCCGGTTAAAATGATTTCAACTACAATTCAAAATACAACTTCTACAACCATCCTAAACACAATTTGTTGGGAGTTTTAGGCCCTAATATTGGCCAAACTAACAACCTCCATCACAGCCCTTCACGGCCAACTAGGAAAAACCAGTTTCTGATGATGGAAAACTTAGATTGACCGCTCAAATTGATAGATCCGAGTATCATAAACACATTCAAACAATTTTTATGCAACATTTTTTGATTTTAAAACTCGATAGATCTAAGGTGAATTGCTCATGGTCACCATTTTTTGCTAGAAACTTTGACCCACGGTTTCATGGCCATTTGGTCTAAAAATTCAACAAAAATTATTTTCATGATCCTTGGGCCATGGGTATTCTAGGATTCATGGAAATCATCTGTGATCCAAACCTTAAATTTATACCCAAAAAATTTTAAAAATTTTTAATAAATCTAATTATCGTTCTGATATCAATGTTAGATTTATTTGACACTTAAACACAAGGAAGTATGATTATAATTTTTGAAAAAAATAAAGAGATCAAATTGTATAGTGCAATTGGATTCCTACCTAACTAGCCTTTTGTTTTGTACAAAGTACAAGGTTGAAAAGAGAAGAAAAATATAAAATAACGTCATTTCCTGCAAAATTATAAAATGATAGTTTTTCTTAGGAGAATCACAGTTCCTCCTTGGGAGGTCGAAAACAGTGTGTTTTGTATAGTGCAACCTTGCGCTCCAAATAGGGCTGCAAACGAACATAGCTATTGCGAATAAACTCTTGCTGGACTTAATATGGTTTTTCTTTGTTGAGGAGGGGTTTAGGGGATTTTGAATAATTTCAAACCCCCTTCAGATTTTAATGTAAGATTAAAAGAAATACTAAATCTTTTTCCTCTCTTACTTTATACACCCTCAACTTCCCTCTTCCTCAGAACTCCCAAATAATACGGTAGCAAACAAGCTGACTTTGAGCATTCTCTTTTAACCTGGCCAAGCTGGTAAAGAATTTAGAGTTCAATCATATGCATTATGTTTTTATTTTATTTTATTTTTTATGTATAATATAATTAGTATAAGGATTTTTATTACTTTAAATTAAGCACTTTGACCCTTTGGAAGAGGATCTGACACACTGAATGGTGGGTTATCAGACTACACCTTAGTGTTCTAAAGCAGCGTACATTAGGCATCCACTGGCCAAAGCATATGAATTAATCTTTTTTTTCTTTTTTTAGAGCTCTTCGGCAGCATTCTTTTTAGAGATGGCAACATGAATGAAATGCCTCACAAGCAATAGTCTTTTCTTAGAATCAAACATGCTGAAACTCTTCAATGCCTAGTATAGAACAAGCTTATTAGCTTCTTTAATTTATCCTTACAGCTTTGAATGCCACCGATATGGGTCGTCTCTTCCAAATCGTTCACGGAGAAAGTTTTAGACAACCGAACTATCATTTTCCAGTTTTAATGTTGACAGATTTAATCACGACTGCAGGTGCATTTTGGCAGCGTTAGCCCTGCGCCATTAGCCTAGGTTTGATGGGCTGACCAAACCACTTGTTGGCTAAATATACCGATCGGCTAATCCTCCATGGATTTGGTTCTAACACGTACAAACATTCTAGGATCTATGATACCTCAGATAAACCAAATCATATACAATAAAAAACTCGAGTACAAACACTCCACTCCTTGCAGGTTGGCTCGCTGGAAAAGCTTTACAAATTTTTTGAAAGATGTTAAGAAGAAACATAGGTACCATGTAGAAAATAATTGTAGATGGGGGCTGTCATTTGAGGCTATGGTGCCATTGTACAACCGGACTTTATCTCATCTACGAAAGTAATATTCCCTCTATGGATTCTCGTAAGCATGACCCCTAAAAAATGCATCATGAGAAATTGAAGACATCAATGTGAAATTTGCAAGTTCCCTAATTAAACTGAAACTTGCTTTTGTATAACAATTATGTTTCTTACCTCATCAAGATTCTAATTAAAAAACTGAGCAGAACATTTATTGTACAAATAGTTGCCACGCCTTAAGACTGCTCACCATGAATTATGATCATATACAATAAAACACTCGAGTAAAAAGGACTAGTCTGCACATTTTTAAAATCAGGCTAATTCCTCGCACATATGCGTTATGGTGCTTGGGAAATTTGATCATTCTCCCTGCGAAACCAAGTTTACTTTGTAGTTGTACCTCTCTTGATCAATTACTTCCTAACGAAAACATTGGTTTTAGAGGGGGGGGGGGTTTAATTTGAGGTGGTTTGTTTCCTCACGACAATTATTGTGGTAATTAGGGGAGGGGGGAGATTATAATCATAATACACTTTAGTGAAAAATCAGAAAATGATCAACTGCAGAAAAATTTACAGTTGTACTCTAGGATGCCTTTGAAAGATCCCTAACACTTCTAATGACAAGAAAAAATGGCAACGATACATAAATTTAGTAGGGCCATGACTTAAAACCAAATTACACTAGCAGTTAAAATTTTGCAAATTCAAGTCCACTCGCTCCCTTTGCAGGAGCTGGTATAGGCCGTGACCTTCACAGAAACGAGATGATGCTGGGACATATCGAAGGAGATCATGGAAGTTCAGAACTTCTTTCATAACAGCTCACTCTTTCATTAAACTGCCCAGCACTGAAAGCTATAAATTCAAAGGATACAAGAAAATCAGGACCCAGTCACCCCAGGAAAGAGCTCTGATATTTTGTTGAAAACGTCCATAACCTGCAAAATTGCCAATGGTCAAAGTCAAAGCAAAGGGTCTGGAGACCTAAATCAAATAATGAGTCAACAAAATGGTTCAGCGAGTTCAGTTCCAACAAAGAACCAAAAGATGTAGATTGTAGAACAAATAATTTTAATTCATGTGTCTGAGTGTACATCGTATGTGTATATATGGATTTACATCTTCAAAGATTATCAAACCCAATTCTTTGGGGATCAACTTCGAACAAATCTAACATTTGATTTAAGATTCTGAATGAATTTGCTTCTGTGCCCTCAATTACTCCCCCACTCAACAGTCTAATTGGGGGTCAACTTCCAGCAAATCTAACATTTGATTTAAGCTTCTGAATGAATTTGCTTCTGTGTCCCTAATTACTCCCCCACTCAACAGTCTGTCTCCTTTTGCCTGTGCTGTACAATTCCTTCTCTACTTCTCCTCTTTTTTCCACTTTGAATGGTCTCTTCCCTCCTTGTCCCTCAGTTTCTTCTCAACTCGTTACAACACCAACCCAGCCACAAAGAGAAAAATATCCTCATAAAGAAACACATCAGGTAACTTCAGTGAACCCTCAGTCCATTTATGCACTAATTATTAACGCCTAAACTATTTTTCAACCATCCTGAGTACATGCTCGATGGATTGAAAAGATATGAAGACTTACCAATGAAAAAGCACAGCAAAACTAAACAGTTAGTGCATTCTACTGACTGGAACAGTCAACTGAATAAAGAAATTATCACAATTAGAGAAACAAAGTGTCAATGGTCAAAATGCTTATCTAAGGAATATTTAACATTGGATAGAATAAAACAACTCACAAAAAGGAAAATGGACTCGTGATCATCTAAATCATCGGAAAAATGAAGATCTCAGGAGCGCAGATCCCCATCATATATCACAAACTTTGAGATTGAAGCATTATTTAAGGGACAAAAGATTTAAAGAATCCTAGGAAGGGTGAAAATGAAGGAAAATTAAAAAGCTGAAATCTTCCCAGAACCGAAGGGTGGGCCTGGCACAATGGTGGAGTCTCTTCATTGTGTCCTGGAGGTTCAGTATTCGAATCAGTCTCCTTACAAAAAAAGCAAGAGGAAGGCTATCTAGGTATTCCTTTCCCCAGATCCCACAATGTGGGAGTTTCGGCACTGGGTACGCCCTCTATCTTCCCAGAACCGCAGTGCCTGCTTTGCATTTAAAGAACACTTGGAAGTTGGAATATGCCTCAAATGGTCATACGAGTATCCAACACTTCAATCTTAGCAACACCCAATTTTATTCAATTCAAATAATGTAACAAAATACTAACTCAGAGAACAAAGTGGTCTTGTGAGTAAAAGATGAAGTCTGAAATAAATATTAAAAAGATTCCACAAATGGAGTATCTGTACTTTGGTGAAATACCAATGGCACATTTAACAATATACCTATATGTAAAAAAAAAGTGTATATAAAAACTGAATAGAAACTTATTCTTGTGGGTCCCCCTATCCTTATGTCGTTGAAAAGCCTAACATAAAGTTGGATGTAATTTTCTATTGCAGCTAAGAAGCAATTTTCACTCTAACATGGCAAACGATTACCTAGATTAGAGATAAGGTAAAGTGCTTCTGAGTGGGACAGGAATGTTGGGTAATTTTATGTGGCTGTAGTAGCAGGTTTAGCTTTTCCTACCATTTTCTTTTTCTTTTTAAGCTTTTCTTTTCCTACCGTGTAAAGACCCCGCATGCAGTCAACAAATGCTTAGATGGAACTGGTTATGCAGAACATAGTCAAGAATTATATTTGGTTATAATTTTATTTAACAATGTGCCCGTAGGTTGCTTTTACTATATGGATGCTAGAATCTGTGTTTCTTTTTTTTTTTTGGTTAGGATCTGTGTGTATGTTCTTGCTCCTCACTTCTCTCTCACTCTCATCTGATTATTTCCAGCTCTACTCCCTCCTTTAGTCCTACACCAAGCAGCATTATTGTAGGTTTTGTAGTGTTTTAAAAGTTCACGTGCAATCGATCATATTCCATTAGATTTTTGAGGTAACAAATGCACAAGCTTACCAGCACCCGCACCCACACCCCAACCTCCACCACCACTAAAAAAAGGAAGTGGTAAGTTTGATATGAAGTACCAGTGTCAATAATTTGCAAAAATAGGACCTTCAAAGAGTCAACAGGATCATTCTTGTAGATATGAGAGCACAAATTATCGCATAAAAATGTTAGTCCAGCACTTCTTAGGACTTGCCCAAGATTATGTAGCATAAATAAGAGAAAAGAGAGGCAATATGTCGCACTGTTGGAAAGAAAATAAATCAGCAATTCAGGAGCTTTAAATTAAAGTCAATGTATATTCATTTTTGGGTTTGAGCAATACCTCCTTATCATTTTGATACTTGGCAATACTTAGAGGATTCTGTGAACACTGCAGAAGAAAAATGTTAGAATATATACTTGCAATATAAATTAAATCACTCTAAAATTAACATACATCCATAATAGCTGCTTGAACCCTTGGATTCTGAAATGCCATGGCAACTTCAGGGTTGGCCATAATCTTAGAAATAACTTCCTCAGGTGTCATTCCAATTTGATCTGTAAACAAAAGGCAAGAAGCATGGTAAACTAGATCCTCAATTATTCTTTAAACGCATGTAAAAAGGTTGTGGAAATAATTTTTGGCAATCCACAAATTGGACATATTATGCACACGAATATAGTGCATTGGAGTAGAATGCTTTGTTTCTCAACATTGAGCTACTTAATCTGCTATTTTGCAAATATCTACAGAAAAAGGGAAACGGATCAACTAATGGGATGGGGCCAATTGCATAATACATTTTGAAGTAAATGACTTCCTTCTGGGGTACTGGTTGTCCTTAGTATCGAATTAAGAAAAAATAATAAGTCTTGGGGTCGTTGTTAAAGAACAAGTTCTTTCAAAAACCTAAGTTGAAGAAATATGGTATATTAAACCTTAAGAACAGCTGTATTCCTTGGTTTGAGGTTTTCACTTGGTGCAAATGATGTATTGAGTTGCTCTTTAGAGGTGGGGTGGGGACCAAGTGGAAGAAATATTTTCGAAGTCCGGAAAAGTTCAATGCACAAGGGTTTTACCAGTGGCTGAGTGTCTCTGGGCAAGAGAGAAGCTCTCAGTTCATGTGGAAATGTGAGTGAAGGCTTTGTTTGCTTGGGACAATTTTGGGGTTGGATTCTAACAGCGCAATCTGTAAAGGAGAGCAATGGTGATGGCAAACAGATGTCAACATTGCAAAGAGAAAGAAGTCCCGGTGGATCTTGTCAATTTGTCTGAATGAGTTTCTTCTCCTTTGTTATTCCACATATATAGGAAATTGTACAGAAACAATTCAGGAAAGCTTTTGAATTACAATCGTGATATTCTCTTATTCCTAATCTATATATTATAATTTTGGTAGTCTAATTATGTACATGGTATGATTAAACAAATTGATGGAATCCCTTTATTTCCGAATTAACTTTTAGATTGATGGAATCCCCTTGATTTCCGAATTGACTTGATTTCCGAATTGACTTGCTCAATTTGATGTTGATTCCTTGATTGACTCCGTTGATTAAATCTCTTACTAACATCCCCCCTCAAATTGATGCGGCTTATCAAGAAGCATCAATTTGTTTATGAGAAACTAGTGACGAGGCCGAGGTAGTGCCTTGGTAAGGGCATCAGCCAGTTGAAGATCTGAGGTAATATGCGGTAGGGAGATAACCTGATTTTCAAAAGCTTCACGAATAGAATGACAATCCACTTCAATGTACTTAGTGCGTTCATGAAAAACAGGATTAGCAGCAATCTGAATAGCACTAGTATTATCTGTATAAAGAGGTGTGGGGTCCGATTGAGAAAATCCAATTTCAGTCAATAAACCGCGAAGCCAAATAATCTCTGAACAAGCAGTAGACATAGCACAATATTCCGATTCGGTGGAAGATTTGGATACCCTAGCTTGTTTCTTACTTTTCCAAGAAATGAGTGCAGAGCCAAGAAACATACACCAACCAATAACAGAGCGTCGAGTGTCAAGGCAGCCTGCCCAATCAGCATCACTGTAACCAATTAATTGAAGGGAGGATCCAATAGGAAAGAATAAGCCACGACCAGAAGTACCCGAACCGCAGCTAAGTGAAGGTGTCGAGGGGTATGCATAAACTGACTGATTTGCTGAACAGCGAAAGAAATGTCAGGACGTGTAATTGTTAAATAATTAAGACTTCCGACCAACTGACGATATATCATAGGATTAGGAAGAAGGTCACCCTCATCACGACTAAATTTCACATTAACCTCAAGAGAAGTATCAACAGGAGAAGCAGATTGAAGTACAGCTAAAGAGATAAAGTCCTCTGTATATTTGTGTTGATGCAAAAAAATACCCTTCCAATCCGAACGGACCTCAAGACCCAAAAAATAATAGAGAGAACCAAGATCCTTCATATGAAATGAAGTTTGGAGCTGTTGTTTAAGCTGTTGAATCAAAACCCTATCTGTGCCAGTGATAACAATATCATCAACATAGACAAGAAGAAGAACAACACTATCCGTTGTTTCGTGAAGGAACAAAGAAGAATCATACTGGCTCTAGGTAAAAGAAAAGCCGAGTAAAGTAGAACGAAATTTCTCAAACCACGCCCGAGGTGCTTGTTTCAAGCCGTAAAGAGAACGTCTAAGTTTGCACACTCCAGAAGAGGAAGAGAATAAGTCTGGAGGAGGAGTCATAAAAATTTCTTCCTTAAGATCACCGTGCAAAAACGCATTTTTAATATCCATTTGATGAAGTGACCATCCCTTAGAAGCAGCAATAGCAATAATAGTTCGGATAGTAGTCATTTTGGCGACTGGAGCAAATGTTTCATCATAATCCATCCCATATTCCTGCCTATTGCCAAGAGCAACCAACCGAGCCTTAACGGTGAAGAGAATCATCAGAATTCAGTTTCACAGAATATACCCACTTACAGCCAATAGGTTTAATACCAGGAGGGCATGGAACAATATCTCATGTATGATTTTCTTGAAGTGCTTGGAGCTCATCTTGCATCGCTTGTTTCCAACACGCATGTTAGGCTGCCTGAGAATAACAAGTAGGAACAGGAATGCTCGATAAAGTTACATTAAGAGATGTATGTGAGAACCCATACCTATCTGGTAGATGGGAGACACGTGTAGATCTTCGAGGTGCCGGAGGTACAGGCTCAGGTGGCGGGTCAGTATCAGAAGGAGTTAAAGTGGTTTTACGTCTCATATACACAACACCTGGTTGAAACGCTCAATAGGACACGGAGCATCATCAAAGTGAGGAAGTGTAGGAGGAGCAGTAGAAGATACCACATTAGACTGAAAAAAATAGTGATTCTCAAAGAAAATCACATTTCGAGAGGTTCGAAGACGATTAACAATAGCATCATAACATACAAATCCCTTTTGAGTGGTACTGTAACCCAAAAAAACACACTTAACAACTTGGGCACCAAGTTTGTGACGTTCAGTAGATGGTAAGTGAACAAAACAGACGCACCCAAAAGTATGAAGTGTGTGATAACTAGGATGAGTGTCGTAGAGACGAAAAAATGGTGAGTCAAAGTTCAAGACTTGAGATAGAAGATGATTAATCAGATAGACAGCTGTGGACATGGCCTCAATCCAAAATTGAGGGGGAACAGAAGATTCAAGTAGTAAGGCACGAGTGACATCCAACAAATGTCGATTTTTACGTTCAGCTATACCATTCTGTTGAGGTGTATAAGGACAAGAGCGTTGTGAAATAATACCTTTGCGCCGTAAAAAAACTTGGAATTCATTTGACATATATTCTCCCACAGAGTCAGATCGTAAGATTTTAATATTAGTAGAAAATTGATTCTCAACATATGTCAAGAAACTTTGAAATACGGAAAAGACCTCAGCTTTCGAGTGAAGAAAATAAATCCAAGTAAATCGACTGTGGTCATCAATAAATGTCACGAAATATTTGTGATTTGTATGAGAGAGTACATGAGAAACACCCCAAACATCACTATGAATAATATCAAAACATTTTTTTGCATGATGACTAGAAGAAGGAAATGGTAAAGTTTTACTCTTAGCAAGTTTACACGTAGAGCAATCAAAAAATAAAGATGAAGACTGATTTTTATTGCCCAAGAATCCATGTTTCAATAAGTGAGACAGGACAAGAGAATTAGGATGACACAAACGTTTATGCCAGACCTCACTTAGATTTGTTACAGTGTCACAAGCCAAAGAACAAATACCATAACTAAGGAAATGTATAGGAAACAATCTTCCCACTTTAGGCCCCATCGCGATCACTTTTCCGGACCCCTGATCTTGTACAAGACAACTATCACGAGAGATGCACGTTACAATTGTTATCTATCATTGACCAACTGATATTAAACTTGATGAAAGCCCAGGGGACACAAACACATTACAAAAAGATTAATCAATATCACCAATAGCAGCAATAGGAAGAGAACTACCATCCGCAATTTGAATATGTTGTGCGCCACAATAGGGTCGAACATTGTGCAAATAATCATAAGTACCAGTCATATGATTCGAAGCCGCAGAGTCAATAAACCAACGTTGAAGAGTGGGTTTAGTCTTACCTTGAATGCCCAAAGCAGAGAATGCTGAGTTAATCATTTGTTGCACCATTTCTGGAGTCAGGACAACTTGATTAGAAACTGCCGGAGGTGCTGTCATGGGACCCTTATCTGCTGGCTCTGTAGGGGAAGATGAATGAACCGTAGCATGGAAGGTTTTGATTGGACGATTCTCTGGCCGTGTTGGACATTCTTTAATAATGTGACCACGTTGTTTGCAATAGTTGCAGAATTTTCGGCTGTAATTTTGAGCAATATGCCCAAAATCCTTGCATGAATAGCATTGAATCTGCTTCATATCTCTTCTTTTTTCTTTTCCCTTGAGCAGCGTAGGCAACTGTTACAGACTCTGAGGTGAGTTTGCTTGTACGATAGCTTCTTGAGTAATTAATCGCTACTCTTCTCGAAGTAGTTCTCCAATACACACGTCCAAAGAGGGAATTGGATCTCGGTTCAGCAAAGCAGCCCTTGTAACCTCAAATTTTGGTCTAAGTTTCATGAGAAACTGATCCCGTCGACAAGTATCATAAACTTCTTTGAGGACAGATAGTGCCTCTCGTGGTACTTTATCATGTATAATAGCAGAATATTCTGTCCATAAATTAAGAAAACTAGAATAGTATTTTTGAATTGAAAGATTACCCTGACTGTAATTTGCAATGTCCAGCTCCAATTGAAAACGCTTTGCATTGTTATCTTGATTATAAATACGTTTCAAATATTCCCACATTTCCTTGGCTGTTGTAAAAGAGCGCAAATTGTTGACCATGTGTGGCTCAATAGATCCGAGAATCCAAGAAATAATCTGAGCATCTTTTGTCTCCCACGTAGCAAGGCCAATTTTGTCATTTGGTGCAATAGAAGACCCATAAATGTCCCCACAGTCCTTTGCCTTTGACATACATCCTGAATTGAAACTCCCAAGCAGAATAATTCTTTCCGCTGAACCGAACAGAAAAGTTTTATGTTGTCATAGTGATCTAAAAAAAACTCAAAAAAGTGTAAATAATTGTAACTCTCCGAAATAAAACCCACAATATGTGATCTGGAAATAATTCCAAGATCAGAACTACTAAAACAAAAGGAGAAGACCAAATATTCGAGAGCCCCTAGGGCTGAAACAAGGACACTAAAGTCTCTAGAACTGAACCAAAGATATTCAAGAGCCCCTAGGGCTAAAGCAATGACACGAATATTTTGATAGAAGGCTCTGATACCATGTTAATTTGTCTGAATGAGTTTTTTCTCCTTTGTTATTCCACATATATAGGAAATTGTACAGAAACAATTCAGAAAAGTTTTTAAATTACAATCGTGATATTCTCTTATTCCTAATCTATATATTCTAATTTTGATAGTCTAATTATGTACATGGTATGATTAAACAAATTGATGAAATCTCTTGATTTTCTAATTGACTAGCAAATTGATGGAATCCCTTTTATTTCCGAATTAACTTTTAGATTGATGGAATCCCCTTGATTTCCGAATTGACTTGATTTCCGAATTGACTTGCTCAATTTGATGTTGATTCCTTGATTGATTCCGTTGATTAAATCTCTTACTAACAGATCTCCCTCTCCATTGTGACAGGACTAGAGTCATTTGGAGTCTAGTTCTGTCTCTTCTCCATAACCATTGGGCACCCACAAAGTCTGAGCATTTTGAATTACAGCATAAATGGGTGTAGGAAAATGTACAGCAAAGAGAAAGCTCATTCATTTTATCCTCTCAAAATCTTTTGTTGGTGTTGAAAAACCCCCCCGGTACTTTTGTGGATATCTTGTTCCATGCTTTATCGTTTGGTTCTTATCAATTGTTTTTTTCCCCTCATCTTTAGATGGTGTTGCTTTACTTATGGATCTTTTATCCATTCTTTAAGTTGTATTTCTTTAGCACTACCTCTTGGCCTTGTTGATATCTGCTCTTTTCTATCCAAAAAAGAAAAAAAAAATGTAGGCCCCCTCCAACTAGTTAAACAATCAATGGATAACATCTCAGTTTGAGACCGAGTGGTGGCGTGACTTGTTTTGAGTCACAGATCATTCTTCAAAGGCACACAGTCAGAGCCCTGGATTTCTTTCACTGCTTTCATTTTATATTCAAACAATTTTCTTCCTTGGACTTCAATTAGATTGAAGATCAGATGAAATCATTTCCAGCAATGTTTCTCTTCTGAAGAGGATTTGGACGTTTCATATAATAAATTTAAGTGCCCAGTAGCAATCATATGGTAGCAGAATATGTTCTTCAGCAAATCACTAGTCCTGCTTCACACTCACAATAAAGATGTAAAATTCAGAAGTTACCTGAAATTGTGAATGGCTTTCATTCAAAGGACTGCAACAAATCTAAGAATATCTTATTCTGAAAGACATGACAAAATTCTTCACAGAGATGTAGGAAAGGGGAGTGAGGAGAAATGTTTTCTGGGTATTGTCACTTGCAGATATGCGACTTCAAGTTAACCTCTTTATCTCCTCAAAAAACTGTAAACAGCCAGCTGATATTGGTATTAATTGTCCAATAACTACTCTCGTAACTTTCACAGACTGTTCAGTTTTTTAGGTACTCATCTTTGAAATCCACATGGAGAGAACTATGGCACTTGTTTTCGCCCAGTGTTAAGAGGGCGAAGCCCATAAAGGCAGATATGGATTTGCAAAGGCCTTTGTTGTGGGACTTCATTGCAACAATACCTATTCATATTAGGAAAGTAATGTGCACGTGGGTAACCCTCTACTTCCTCGGCAGCAACAAGACTTTTGCTTGAAGGTGATAGATTGTTTGAAAAGATATCTAGAATTACCAATGAAAAAGCACAGTAAAACTAAAACATCAGCAAATAGTACTCTTGATAAAATGGAATGCCCGGTTTTGCCATTATTCCCAGCTAAATGTACATGTTAGAGTACTATGTACAGAGTGGGTTAAGGTGACGTCAAGATCGGTGCAGAGTGGGTTAAGGTGTGGGAGATGAGAATTTGTACACCAAAGAGGAGTCCATATGATGATTCCTCCAGCCGTGTTGTGCTTGGTTTGATAGGGCGAGAATATGAGGATTTCTGGATCTCTAGAGGCCCTTGCTTAATTTTGTAGACATTTTATTTCAGGGCCAGAAATTTTGGTATTCCTAAGTATTTTGTAGAGATAGTTAATTGAACAGTCTTTGTCTATGAAGCTTTGAGCTTCCCCCCCCCCCAGAATAAAATATTTATTCTTTTTATTTGAAATATATATATATATATATATATATATATATATATATATATATATATATATATAAAAGATTAGGATTCTAGCATAAATGTGCATGATGATAACTTTGCTTTTTGGGCAGCTGGGTGAAGCTCTCTACAGTGTCACCATCAAATGATCATTAACAACATCGTTACCATAATTGGAAAAATTAGCACTCACCAAATTGCTGCTTGACCTCAGGACTGCTAAGATCAAAATTCTTGAAGGAGTCCATCATACGATTGTCCCATTCAGTGCTTCCACCCATATTATTTCTGAAAGACAACATCAACAAAAGAAGACAAGTCATGTACAAGCTTTAGACTGCTCAACTATCTGGTTTACACCCGCCACAAACAATTAGTGAGTAAAACTTTCTGCCAAAACTAAGAACAAGAAGTACTTCATGAGTTATACAGTAGACGCATTGAAGACAATGCCTATTAGCATGATCATAATCCTCCAATTCAATATCAGATCATATAATGTAAGGAAAAAAGAGTGACCATAGAGATATTTCTTGTATAGACTTGCATTCAATAAAAATTTGCAAAAGGAAATATTCAGATCCAAAAGTAATATGAAGATGATATCACAGTTCTAAATCACTGTTTGCATGCCAGGTGGAGGGACCACTTTTACAGAGGAGGAAGGTTGAATATTAATCATGAATACTTATTCAACCTTCACATCAAATCTTTGTAAATTTGAGGCCTATTCTTTTATGCCTTTCCTTTTTAAAAGCTTTATCATCTTATAAATGTTACCTTTTATACAGTTGTCTTGGGATCAAGTGTGTTGCTCTCTCTCCCTTTTTTTTTCTTTTCTTTTCTTTTCCTTTATATATAACATGCAAGGAATAAATTTGGTGACTTTTACAGTACAAGGACAAGTTCAGGCATGAAAAAATAGCACTCTATGAAAACTAAATCAGAATATGGGGGCAGTGCATGAGGATCCCCAGATGGCATGGCATAGGGCAGTAAGACATACATGATCACATACATGGAAAATACAGAGGCTTTTCGTGATTTAAATCCATTGCCTCCATGTTACAATGGAGCAACATATGGTAAGCATAAATGTCAATCCATCATATTTACTAGCAAAGTTTGCAAACCCGGACTGGATGCTGAACCAGAAAAGAGAGCTGTTCATGGTTCAACAGTTCAACCGCAGTTGAACGTGTGGTTGAACCAATGCCATCATGATTGTGTTATAATATTTGTAGTTAATGATTTTAAGCAATAGCTATTGGTTTATACACGGCAATTGAGGCATTTTCCATCTACTACCAAGACAATCAAAAACTACAGGATTGAGCAAATTTAATTCCAGGAAAATTTTAATATTGGAGAGGTTCAAGGTTTGGTAATACATTCTTCATTTCTCAGTAGTAAAATTTTGCCCATAAGTAAACATCAACTTCAAATCTCAGTACAATGACCAAATCAAAATTGGTTATCAAGGAAATTTTTAAAAAGAACAAAGTTAAGGTGATGAAGGGTAAATAAAAGATTGAATCTAATAAGAGGAATTAGCTAATTTCCCAAGAAGTACAATCAACAAAATTATTTAAAAAGGGCACGGATAGGTTGTGTGGAGTTCAAGGCCCTAGACTCAAAAAAGGAAGGGGGAGGGAGAGAGAGAATGGAAGCAGAAAGTTTATTGTAAACTTCCTATCATCAACTGCAAAGTGAAAAGATGAAAATTTGGGAAGAAAGGCAAGTGAAAATGAGATACATTCAGTAATGTGGCAACTAAGGAAAGGAATAAGGAAAACAAAGAAAAGAATGACAGCCACCAAGTAAAACGAAAGGGAAGGAAGCACAACTCAACCAAAAATTCTTACAAAAAATGTTCAATACAAAATAATCTCTCATCTTCCTCCCCAATCCCCTTACTTTTAAGAGCTAAATTGTTAATAACAATGTGACTATTCATCTAAATGTTCCCATAACTCCTCCATGAAGCTGCATCCCTGCTTGTAAGGGTAACCTTTTAATTTCCATGAGTCACCGATATGAATACTCTTTATATATGTTTTTACCTCATTTTACTTAGTTTTGAACTTGTTTTGCATGACTTTTTGTTGCATTTTAGCTTTGTATTAAACATTTTTGTATATTCAGGAAAAGACAAATCAAATGGAGAAAGATTGAAGACAAGGTAGCAAGTGAAAGAAATTCAGAATTCAAGGCAACACGCAGGTGTGCAAGTGAGAATGCAACTGCAACAGATGGAAGGCAGCTGTGGTGTGAAGGCCTTGTTTCAAAGTGAAGACTGCAGCTGTAATAAACAACAGGTTGATGAGGATTTGAATGCAGCTGGTGGTGGACTGAAAACTGCTGTGGTGCGCACGAGAAGTTTGTATCTTCCTCAGATCTTATTCTAACTCAATCAGGTTTTCTCTAACATGGGAGAGACTATAACACCATATTAGAGAGAACTTCTGGGAGACTTTTTGACTAATGATGACTCAGGAAAGAAGGAATGCAAAGAAATTTAAGAGTAGTTTTTTTTTTTTTTTTTTTTTTTTTTTGGTTAAAATTTTTAACCCTGGATTGTATCTTTTTCACCATGAATGGCTAAATCTTATTATCACTAGGACTCCATTGCACTAATATGTTGACTTCAATGATTTAATCCAATTGATGGTGTCAACTATCATTGATATTCATGCTTCTATTTGATTGGCCACCGAATAGATTGATTTGACTTTTGTAACAACATTGAGAAATATATGTTACAAATTAGATCAAATGACAATTAACATATGTTCAACGCATAAAGTGATTTGGTTCATGACATGCAACCTTGTTTAGGAACTTGATCTTAATGTAATTTTCTATGATGAAATTCATCCTAGAGATAGGTGGATTGATGTAGAACAATAGGTTTAGTGATATTTGAAAAGTAAACTACGTAATTTAACGTTTCTAGTTGAACATTTATAGAAGGCATTAAAACATCAAACTTTAGAAATCAAGTCACATAGAAAGTATAATTGGATATCTTCATGGTGTTTCTCTTTATTGAATCCTTTCGTATTCATTTTTAATTGTTAGGTTTAGTTTAGACTTAGTTTGAATTACTCATCTTTTGGATGTTCATTCTAAATGCTACAAGTACATAGTTAGATTAGCAGTTAGACAACGATCGTGGAACGATACTATATTCATCATTATATTACTTGATACGATTCGTGTAGTTGCAGAATCAGACATCTAGTTAAGAGCTAAATTCTTGTTTAAAAAAACAAAAAAAGTTCAATACAAAAATAATCTCTTATCTTCCTCCCTAATCCCCTAGTTTATGAGAGCTGAATCATTAAAACAAAGTGACTCTTCAGCTTGATTCTCTCATAACCCATTTAAGAAGCTACATCCCTCCTAAGAAAGGTATTAATACCTATTTATTCCAAAAAGTCACCAGTATAAACTTGGGAGGGAAATAGAATGAGAGTTCTCTAGCTCTTCTCCCTGAATGCAAGAAAACTTGTTCACAAGTACAGTTCCTAAAAGAAATGCACTGATTTCCTGCACAAACCTCTGTGTTGTCTTCATCTCCATGAAACTCTGTTAATTCTAGCACACGGAAAGTAGAATGGGCCTGAATCCCAACATAAAGGTCAATCTTATAAGCATTATCATAATTTTCTTAAGAATTCAACATGGACCAATCTTCCTTTCACGAGGTTATTTGTAGGAGTCGGAAGAAAAACGATCCTTCTACAAATAAACCTACACTAGGCCATCCTCTTTGAAACCTTTTACCTCTCCATGAGCATTCACAGTCTGTTCATACTTTTTGTTGCTCTCCTCAAGCTTCCGTGTAACCTCTTCATGAGTCCTTGTCACCGTTAAAAATAAATCTACAGCCTTTTAGACAGAGGAGAGTCAGGAATAGGAGCAAGGTTCAAATAATGCTTCGGAACATAAACTTAAATTTTCTCAAAAGGGCTTTTACCAGTTGAGCAATTTCGCACTGAATTATAAGCAAATTTGGCTTGAGGAAGCACCACATCCCATTGTTTAGGTCTCTTTGCTGCAAAGCTTTACAATCTGTTTCCTAAGGTGCAGTTGACAACATAGTTTGCCGGTCCAACTAAGGATGGTAACTTATGCTGTTAATGACTTAGGAATCCCATGATGTTTGACTACTATGCCAAAATAAAGGCTAGAAACACATAGAAGCATCCATAGTCTTTTTACAAGGTCGAACGTGAGTCACTTTAGAATATAGATCAACGGTAACAAAAAGAGATTCAAAGCATCTTTGGGTTTTGGGTACACCAACCACAAAATCCATACTATCTCCTAAGGACCTTTAGGAATACATAGTGAAGGATAAATATCAATATTTTGAGCTAGCCTTTTGCAGTTGGCAGATTCTGCAGCCTCTGATAGTGGCCTCTCATAGTGGAGGATAGCAAACATAATCTTTGTAGTGGCCTTTCCATGCAAGGAGCATGTTCCCTTGAAAGGAAAATTAGCATGTATAATCTCTTAGTTGACCCATCATTTGGTTTCCATGACACCTTGTGCCTTGCTACTATTAGATAACAGAAGGAAAAGATTAGACCAAGAGCGATGGCAAGGCTCTGAACACCAAATAATGCATCCACTAAGGAGAGGAATAAGGAAAACAAAGAAAATAATAACAGCCACTAAGAAGTGAAGGAAAGAGAGTCTAGCTCCACCTAAGATCTTATCAAAGAAATTCAATACAAGAAATCTCTCATCATCCTCCGAATCGCCTTATTTCTAAGAGCAGAACCATTAATAACAAGGAGACTATTCATCTTAATGCTTTCATAACTCCCCAAAAGAAGATACATTCCTCCTAGTAAAAGTATCACTACCTACTAATTCCCAATAGTCACCAACACGAACTTGGTAGAAATTACGACATTAGTTTAGTGTTTGGAACATCACTGAGAAAGAGGGGGTGTGGGAGAAGAAGACGATCTTTTCTTGTATGGGTTGGAGGAGGCCTTTTGATGGTTGGAGAAGGTAGCTCACTGGCAACGGCTGTGGAGGGAGATACAAAAAGCCATTTAGGGCAATGGTTTTGAGAGAGAGAGAGACCACAGACAGTCAATGACTTTCTTCCAAAACATCAAATTTTTTCCTTTCTTCAGTTTTCAGACTTCCAGATTTTATGTGCACCCAAGTCCAGATCATTGGAATCGCGCAAATTTGACAGTTTATCCAATGGACCGCAAGAAAAATGTGTTAAAAAAAATATATTATCTATTAAAATGACAAGGGCATTTGGTTTTTTTTTTTTTTTTTTAGTAAATGGAGAAACATATAGACAATTAAACTTAATTACAATATATATATATATATATAGACACACACACACACACCTTATACATATTAATAATGGTGTTCAAAGATGAGAGAATGTGCAAGAAGGAGTTGGCATGTTGTTGGGGTTTGTCTACTGTAAATTGAAATAAGGGCAGTTTTGGCATTTTAAACATAATTGGGAATATGCAGTCTTTTACCAGGTACTCTTATTTCAAGTAGTTTGGTTGACATATAATCCAAATTTAACACCTCTTCACTTCTTAGTTTCAACTTATAAGCTCGTTTGACTAACTTACAGCCCAAGCCAAGCATGCTCTTAATAGGTTTTAAGCAATTGATAAAATACGAAGCACATAAACCCAAAAATTTTCTTTATCATTAAGGACAAATATGATATTAAATACTTGTTTTTCTTTTCTTTATTTGTTTTAATATTTTTTAACATTTATTTTATATATAGTTTCCCATCAAACCATGGATAAAGTATTTATTGAAAGCAAACTACCACAGAAAATAATATTGTAAGTGTTTTAAAATCCTATGAACTGAAGGAAGGTATTATATTTTGTTCCCATCCCCTGCACCGTAAATGAACAATGATCAAGGTATCATTCTTTCCATATTAGTGAGATATATATTGTGTCTGAGTTCAAGTTTTTTAAATGTTTTCCAACAAAATTCAAATGTGGAAGAGTTTGGATTTCTGGAGGGAGGGAAGCGGATGCACCATCCCCCTCTATGGTTTGGTGAAGAGTGAGCGACAAGGTGGAGAGTTTTATTTACCAAATTACAAAAATGAACACCATTATTACTTCTGATTCAAAGTATTGACAAACTTGGAAGAAGAGTTTTAATCGTTTAAAAGTTCTTTATTCCCTCCACCTCATCCCCTCTAAAGTAAAGGATAAGCATATTTTATGTTTTAACCCCAACCCCTTCTTCAACACTTGTTAAAAAGCCAACCCAATCCCAATGGCAAAGATCATCCATTCCACTCCCTTCTTAATCCCCACAAATAAAAGATCTCTGCAAACATGATAATCTACCACAAAATCAAGTTTGATAACATTTTTTCTTGCTTTTTTTTTTTTTTTTTTTATTTAAATAATAATGGAACCTTAACCACTTCTATTTGAGTGTGCAGAGATAAACTCACTCAGCATTCACCCACAAACAGTGCAAGCTCGACAAGCACAAAGAAAAATACTTCTATTTGAGTGTGCAGAGATAAGCTCACTCAGCATTCACCCACAAACAGTGCATGCTAGACAAGCACAAAGAAAACTATGCATTGGCTTGATAAAAGCGAGGCTTAAATTTTAGTAATTTCAGGATTAATGAGGCTGCTTCAAACAGGTGTTTAGTAGTGTGTAAGAACTAATAAAAATGAGACCAACACATAAGAACCGATTAACTTACAACATGTCTTGCAGTTGTTGACGGTATTGTGGATTTTGCAACATCCCTGAGTAATCAAGTCCATTTCAATGGCTAATCAGATGGAGTAGAAATAGAACACAAATATGCATTATATCAAATTCACAACTTCAAGGCTTGAGGGAGACAAAGTAACATGCTTTTTATTCCTTTAAGATAACAACAGATAAATGGTCAAGCCATCAAAATAACAGCCACGTTGCCTATAAACTGGAGCAGTATGGTGAATATAATGTAATTAACAAAACAATGCAGCATCATAATAATGCACAAGAATGTAAGGAGGTTTCCACTATTACTAAATGTTTCTACATATTATTACCCAACATGCTGATAAAAAATAAGAATACTAATTGTTACATTCTGTTCTAGCAAAATAAACATTCTGATGAAAACATCTAACATATGAGGACATAACGGGGGTATGTAAAAGAAGCTAGAGTCATAGGCCAAAAGAGTTCGTGCATTTTAACATGATGTGAACAACATTTCATGAGTACTAATCAAGATTAACAAACACTTCAATTTTTTACCATAAAAAGAAGGTATAAATTGCGTAAAATATTTCTAACAGGAACAATTATATGTTCAATCTTTTGCATGTAATATTAAAATTCTAAGGCAGAAAAAGAAACCAAACTTGTGTTAAGCAATGAAAGAATAAAATATCATCATAATGGTTACTTCAATAAAATGTTAGCATCGATCTTTCAGTGATTAAACTTTGTCCGAAAGCAATTTCAAAAGCTTTATGAAGAAATTATGAAAAAGATAATTTAATATGATAATAAGAAGGGGTGAACATTTCACTCGCCAAAAAAGGTGGGTGCTTAGAAGTAGGACGACAACCTTCTGATTCTGCATTCTACAACACCTACCCTTGGTCTTTGGACGATGTTTTGTCTTTGATGAAGCTACAAACTACCCTTACATGATTGAAAGGAGCCGCCTGGGGGGTGGGAGGGCATATCATGATATCCTAATTTTAGATCCTTATTAACTGAGTCTGCGTCTCCAAGAGACTCGCTGTAAGCTAAATCTGACTTTTGGATTCATACTCATATCCCATCCCATACATTGACTGACATTGAATAACATAGCTTTCCTCAAGAAATTCAAACAGTGTTCCGGTGATCCTTGTTGCAGATTGTAAATAGCTGTTATTTTGAGATTACAACTTATACGTCCACTGTGATACTAACAACCCAATTGTCCATGTGATCCATGATACTATTATTATTTATTCTTTTAATCAGAGTCTACCGGTACTATTATGCAAGTCTCTTCGTAGAAACACATCATTCAAGTCATTAGTGACATTCTGCAATCATGTGGTTTCAAATACTAAATCCAGCAATCTTCTGATCAAAATGTTTTAAATGATTCGATTAGACCATACTTCTTGAAGGTTACCACAGTTAGATGGCTGACACCCTCTGTGCATGTTTTTTCTTCCAATAAGCCTCATTATCATCGAAGACTCAAATTTTTGAATGTTATCAACTGGCTTCAGTTGAAAGGGCATTTACAGTAACATGCAAACAGATGTGGAAAGCACTCTATAGGTGTCCGAAAAGCAAAGAAAAAAAAAAAAACCATATTTCTTTCATGGGAAAAGAATATTGCTGTTTGAGATCAATTTAAAAGTAAAATTCACGTCTTGCCACATTTGCACAGCATTGGGAGGCATCTTGTGAATTCTACCGCAATCAATTTAAAATAAAAGTACATTACAAAAAATGCTAAGCAACATTAAACTCACATTTGAAGGTAGTAGGATTTCTCATCTCCTCAGGTAGATAACTGCAAAAAAATAATAAGAAGAACAATAATAAATAAAATAAGCACAGGGGTTGTAAGCATCATTCAAGTTGTCTTAAATCAAATAACAATGCTGAAATAATTCTGATTGTGACAAAAATACAACAGAAGCACAATATGTTTAGGATTATTAAGAGATGACATCAAAGGGTCACAAGAGATCTGAAATGACCTTAGAAATAATGTTTAAGGAAAAACCTGACAATAGAAAAATGGAAGTCAATCCTAGCCAAATAGCCCAAATAAATGGTGTGAATAAAATGAAATGTGCAAAGCACTGCATTTAATGACATGACAGAAGCCCTCCAAATTGACGAAAGCAAGTTGAGCAAGAGATAAGATGAACTAGATATATATGATTGTGGCTCATTTGACTTCGCCATCGAGATGTGGAGGGGTGATGAGAACATCCACCTCACAAAGTGTGGTTTCAAAAGTAGGGGATCAATATTTCTATACTTCGACCGGGTTGCCAAGACTTGGTCTGAGTTCTGGAATGAGAAGGGGAAGTCTCCCTGGGATAAGAAGGCCACAGGACATGATTGAACTCCGACTATGAGCTTAAAGAGAAACAGGTTCGGAAGATTCTCTAGCGAATGGATTAGGGGCAAGAAAGATCATTTTTTGAGAAGATTTCAGTGGTAGTAAGCCAGAGAATGACATCAAAGGCCTTTTCTGATTCAGGGGACAAAGATTTAAGGCTTTTGAATGATCAGTTGAAGACCGGGTGATGTGAACCTGTTGGGTGTAGAAACCCTAGAATCCACGAACAAGTTAATTTAGCCCAAAAATCGTCCCAACGAATTATTTGAACCGGTGGAATTAAAGATCTCAACCCTTACCCTAAAGGAGGAAGAACATAAGGTATATGAGTTTAGACTCGTTTCTCACTTGAACAAGAACCTTGGTATAAAGATGGAATGAATGATGCCACAACCTAGATGGTTCGAAACCTAGATTGATAAGTCAAAGAACTAAATAAGACCCCTATCTTGAATAAGTTCAAAAGTTCTCAAAAGAATAAGACTTGTGTGAAGAAATTTCATATTTTTATTAATTCTCTCAAAGTTGTCATATTTTACACAATGTGTAATGGCCTATTTATAGGTTAAAGGTAAACACTAAATTGGTAACTAAAAATTTAATAACTCCCTAAACAATTAAAAAATAGGAAACTAAAATATAAACTATAAAGAAGAATTAGAAAACTAAATAAACCAAACTACTTTGACCGAGTCTTGCTGCTATTTTTCTTTATTTTCGTCCTCCCTTGGTCTTGAGTAGTTTTGAACCCTTTATTCTTCCAATTGGGCTTGTACAAGCATAATTAAAGCCCATTTTGATTCTTCATTCATTTGGACTCCAATTTCTTATTATAAAATCATCTGAATTAAGTTATTCAATACTTCTTTGAACCTTTTAACTCGAACCTTTGTTACCGGCCCATCTGAAACTTGAGTTGGATCTTGTGAATTCCTTGCAGCCTTAATGCCCGCATTATTGGGCCTTGGCAGATTTTTTATAGTGGACATCCTTCAAGCTGCTTGTTTTTGGTCATTCTAATGTGATAACAGACGCGGAGGGGAAGAGAGGACCTTGACCTGCACATTTGACAAGGAAGAAGGATTTTGTCCAAGGTGTAAATGCGAGTTTATAGTTGATTTGGTCAAGAGGAAGGCGGAGGATAATACCTTGAATGTGCGGTGGGCAGTCACTTCCGTGGAGGACTATGGACTGGATCTTGCACGGCTGCTCCATTTCACTTGCCGCCACAACAAAAATTACTTTTGCTTTCTTTTCTTCTGGCTACTACATAGACTAGTAAAGAACCGCTCTCCAATCATTTTATGACTCCTGATGGGACGTGGTTCAAGTAACAATGGGTGCAGTACCCGAATGATCGAAGACCCGAGTCAACGCCCAAGACAACTCCCGAACAGAATGACAAGCAATGGATCCATCGGTCAGAGTGGTCCAACCGACCCCTGGATGTGTTCGGAAAGCCTGAATGGTCGTCTCCACACGCTCGACTGATGACTAATGGATCCCTGATGGACAAATCGCCTCGACTCCCTTCAATTAAAGGTAACATGCGACCGAATCTTACCATAATTATTGTTTCCTATTTCAGTACATAACTTATCTTCCGGATAAGGAAATAAACCCTTTGGAATCTGATCAATAAGGAGAAAATCTCCCCAATGTTCAAAACTTTCTAAATGATAAAGATCGCTAATCATAAGCTATCAAATTCCAAAAATTTCGAATCTTCTCATATGGAAACTAGGATTGTAGCGTCCGATTGCACGTGGCTCTCACAGCACCTCATATAAAAGCTTTCGGTACATCAAAACCCAGATACGCTCTCTTGACCTAACATTGGACACAAATTATAAGGAGACTCTCTTTCTAGCTTTCAGTCTGTTTTTTTCCTCTCGAAAACTGCATTTTTTTATTTGAACATTGGAGTCTCTTCCGCCGGAACACCCTCCAGCGATCTTTTGCAAGATCAAGCCAATCCAACAGCCAGCCGTTCGAGTCAAAAGGTGTCGAATTCTGTATAATCAAAACCCACCTCCAACAGATTGGCGCCGTCTATGGAAAGAGAGACTGATCGCCTGCCCTTTATCGCTGCTCAGAACATGACAACGGCCAAAAGAAAAAGGCCAATTACCGATTTCAATGACGACAACCTAGTCGGAGTCAACCCCAATCATAACGATCCACTAGTTATCACTATCAGAATGGAGTCCTACATAGTCAGAAGAGACCTCATCGTCCTTGGTGCGGATTGTGACCTTCTCACTTGGGACGCTTTTCAACAAATGGGCCTCAATTCTTCCCACCTTCAGCCCCCAGCCGGATCCCTAAAAGGACTTTCTGATGAGAGTATCTACTCAGAGGGGATTATCCCCCTCACCGTAGCGTTGGGAGCTCCTCCCGACCACCCAACGACCAAAATTATCTTCCATGTGATAAAACTATTTTCCCATACAATCTGATTCTCGGCCACTTGAGCTTAGATGAACTGGAAGCACTATCCAACATGAGACACATGAAGTTGAAGTTCAGAATGTTAGAAGGGGTTGCTACCATTCGGAGTGATCCTGATCCTTACGCCCTCCTCGCGGTCATAGGCAGACGAGAACTTTCCAATTGACACCTTAGAAATCAGGGGTGACGTTGAACTAACAAACAAAACCGAATTTGTGGAAGAGGTGATTGAGATCCCTTTGACTGATAACCCTAGATAGACTGTTCGAATCAGAGTCGGTTTGCCGATGCCCCTATGAGAGGCAATCATTGGTTGTCTATAAATACAACAAAAAAGTTTTCGCCTGGTCCCCCAAGGACATGCCAGACATCCACCCTTCAGTCATTGTCCTTAAGTTGACCGTCAACCCTGGTTACAAGCTGGTCAAAAGAGGGTGCTCACCCTTAAGTGTTAGCGTGCCATTCAAGAAGAGGTTCAAAAACTATTGACCATCGGATTCATATATGAAGTCAAGTACCCCGAATAGTTAGCCAACGTGATCCAAGTAAAGAAAACCAATGGTAAATGGAGGATGTGCGTGGATTTTACAGAGCTCAACAAGGCATGCCCGAAGGATAGTTATCCCCTTCTGAGCATTGACAAACAGGTGGAATTTTTCAGGTCATAACTCTTGAGTTTCATTGATGTTTACTCGGGTTATAACCAAATATGGATGACACCAAAGGACGAAGAGAAAACGAGCTTCATTATTGAATTCGGCACATATTGTTACCGAGTCATGCCCTTCGGCTTGAAAAACGCGAGAGCAACCTTCCATCGGTTAGTCAATAAAGTCTTCAAAGACCAACTTGGTAGAAACATAGAGACATGTTGACGACATGCTCGTCAAGAGCATCGATGCAGAGGCTCATGTCGCCGATCTCGAAAAAACCTTCCAGACGTTGGAATGCTATAACATATGGCTAAATCCGACCAAATATACCGTTATGATTGCTTCTGAAAAATTCTTGAGTTTCATGATCACCAGCCAAGGAATCGAGACGAATCCTAAAAAGATACAGACCATATTGGACATGTTATCACCCCATACGCTGAAGGAGGTGCAATGCCTCGTCGGTCGAATATCGTCTTTGAACCGATTCATGTCGAAGGTCGAAGACAAATATATGCCCATCTTCGACACCCTGAAGAGATCTCAGAAGTTCACATGGATAACTGAGTATCAAATGGCCTTCGAGCAACTCCAGGAGTACCTTGCGACTCCTCCACTGCTTTCTCGCGCGACTTCTAATAAGAAACTATACTTATACCTCTCTATTTCTAATCGGATGCTTTGTTCTGTCCTCATGAGAGAAGAATCGACCGTACAAAAGCTAGTCTATTACATCAGCCGAATACTCAAGGAGTCTGAAATCAACTATCGATCGATCGAGAAGATAACATACGCTTTAGTCGTTTCGGCTAGGTACCTTCGGCCATACTTATAGACCCATACCATTGTGGTACTTACCGATCAACCATTAAAGCAATCTTTTAGAAGAGAGACTTTCAATCGTCTTATCAAATGGAGTGTAGAATTGGACGAATTAGCCTCGACCTGCGATCAAAGGCCAATCTCTGGCCGACTTCATTCTCAAGTTTACCCTTCCAGTTCCAAGCAAGCTAAGTTCACCAATAGCCAAAACTAATGGTCATTACCGAATTGGACAATACATGTCGACGAGTTCTCTAACTCTTTGGGAAGTGACGTTGGGCTCATACTGATGGGTTCACTGATGGGTTCGGACAATTTCAAAGCAGAATATGCCATTCATTGACTTCCGAGCCATCAACAACCAAGCGGAATACGAAACCTTATTGACAAGGCTCCGAATCGTAATGAACATGAGGCCCGAAGCGTTCAGGTGTTTACCGACAGTCAACTGGTTGTCAAGCAAATCGAAATGGTTTACAAGACTAAAGACCTGATCATGGCCAAATATCTAAACAAGCTACGTGAGACAATAAATAGACTAGACAGAATCGATATCTAGCAAATCTCTCGATCAGAGAATACACAAGCTGATACGCTCTCCAAACTGGCCAGTTCAGATTTGGTTGCCCCTAACCGGACAGTTTGCATCGAGAGCCTGCCATACCCCAATATAGATGAGCCCAAAAGGGTCCTTGCAACATACCAATTCCTAGTTGGAAAGACCCTATAAAGACGTACCTAAAACACGACCGATTGCCAAACTCACCTGTAGAGGCAATCAAACTGAAAAAGAAAGCTGCTCACTACGCAATCATCGATGGGAGTTTGTACCGGAAGTCCTTCACTCATCCGTACTTGAGATGCCTAATCCCAGAAGGAGACTATGTCCTTCGGAAAATTCACGAAAGGATACGGGGAAATCACCTGGGGGCTCAAAACTTAATCCATAAGGCCCTACGCCAAAGGTACTACTGGCCGACCATGAAAACTGACTTCGATAGCTACGTCAAGAGGTGTGACAAGTACCAACGTTTCTATTCGGTTCCACAATTTCCCTCAACAAAACTTAGTCCTATAGTAAACTCATGGCCGCTCGTCCAATGGGGAATGGATATTCTCAGACCATTCTCAACAGCCACCGGACAACGCAAGTTCCTCATAATGGCAATCGACTATTTCACCAAGTGGGCAGAGGTCGAACCTTTAGCCGAGATAACGGCAACCAAGGCCCAATTGTTCGTGTGGACACATATCACCAGATTCGGAATATCTCATGCTCTCATCATAGACAATGGGAAGCAGTTTGACAATGCTAACTTCTGGAAGTTTTGTGACAAACTCGAAATCGACTATCGATTCTCATCGGTCGTTCATCCACAAACCAACGGAGTCGCTAAGATAACCAACAAAACAATCCTTTGGGGACTCAAAATGATGCTAAACGAAGTCAAAGGACGATGGGCAGATGAACTCTACAGTATTCTCTGGTCATACTGCACTATACCGCAAAGGGTGACCGGCGAAACACCGTTCGGTCTAACATATGAAAGTGAAGCCATCATCTTGTGAAGATAGGAATTCATTCGCTCCGAGTTGAACGAAACGAACCCACCTTACGCGAACGACTGCACCTACTCCGAGCTACAGGAATCCGCCTCCACTCGAATGGTTGCATACCATAGCAAATGACACAGTACTACAACCAAAGGGTTAGGAGTCGAATGTTCAAACCAAGCGAATTGGTGTTTAGGAAAGTGAAAATCACCGGTCAACCTCAACCCGGGGGCAAGGTAGGCCCCAATTGAGAACTCTATCAGATATGTTCTATAGTTCTCCCGAAAACTTATCGTCTTAACAACCTAGATGGATCGGCTCTCCCCAGAACTTGGAATTCAGAGAACCTACATATCTACTACAAGTAAAACCGATCGCCTCCCGCGGTTGGAAGCGTTTTCTATCAAGATCCCTATGCTTTTCCCTCTCGATTATCCTATCGATTGATTTCTACCGTTTCCATCAATTATTACCTATCGAAGGGATCTATCTCCTCGGGTCTGCGATGCCCCAACCTATCGAAAAGATCTATCTCCCTAAACGGGCCTGCAACGCCCCGACCTACCGATGGGATCTCTCTCTCCAAACAGGCCTGTGACGTCCCAACCTATTGAAGGGATCACCCCGACCTACCGGCGAGATCTATCTTCCCAAACGAGCCTGCGACGCCCTGACCTATCAAAAGGATCTAACTCCCCGAGCAGGCCAGCGCCGCCTTGACCTACTGAAGGGATCTAACTCCCTGAACATGCCAACGCAATCCTATCCTATCGAAGGGATCTATCTCCCTGACTGAGTTCGTAGCGCCCACAGACTAAGCACACTCCGTCCTACATATCAAGCAAACGTGAATATAACTCTCTGAGTCATTTGCATACGTGAACTCATCGCATGGACACCACAACAGTAACACCACATGGCTGAACATACAAGTATTATTTGGCAAAATTCGATCGAAGACAAAACAAGAAGATGAAATTTTCCTTTTATTTCCATACGAGTACATAGGTGAATAAACTTTACAAGTTTCTAAGTCAGACCAATAACATTGAAAGAAATACACAAGAAGTCTACAACATTATTCGTGGACAAAAAGGCTACAACACCCTGATCGTTAGACTACCTTGAAGAGTACAGAAACTATAAAATACATGCGGCCAAACTTGGACAAGAAGACCGCAAAAAAGGGATCGAGAAGGGTGTGAGATGGCCATAGAGACAATGAGGATGATCAGGACTCAACCTTTCTGCCACCCACAGCTCCCTACGTTCAACCAGCTCCTCTTGTCACCCAACCAAAGACAATGCCAGCTGGACGACGAGCTCAACCAAAAGGGGGAGTTTTATCTTAATCTCCCCACCGGAGCCAAGAACATCGGTCGGAGCCTTGACAGTCCATCAGGACGTCCAAATATCGAACAACATGACAACACCTCATGTCGACAGTTCCAATTTTGACAAGACCTCACATTGAAAGAGATAATATATGCTAATGGGCTTGGCAAGCCAAGAAACCCCATTCGGAACCTCTCAGAGGAAGGCGACAATCGTGAGAAGAAGAAAACTCCCAGACACGAACGAGCTCAAAAGATTTTCTAAGGGATTGCAAGGTCCTAGCATCGCTACTTATAGTCGCAAAGGAAAGAGATCTTCAGATCCCTAGGCAGGTGTAACGTTCCTGCGAAAAGCGTGCGAAATAAAAAGAAGGTTTAAGCCTCCTCAACTTCCCGCACTGCATTTACTCCGGATTAAATTGATTCGATACATCAACGCCTTGAGAAGATGGAACGGTTGAGGAAAAGGGGAGATGCAACTCCTATCCGCTTTCACTCCGCATTAAACGAAGTGTTTCAAAGACAATCTGCATGATGTTGAGGGACACATGTTGCGTTAAAGGCCTTCGTGCTTTTCTAACTTCTTGAAAACAGAAAGCACTCATGGCGTCTCTCTTGTAAATTGACATCATAAGTCGGGGGCAAATGATGGTGCAGTATTCGTATGATCAAAGACCCGAGTCAACGCCGAGGACAACTCCTGAACAGAATGACAAGCAACGGATCTATCGGTCAGAGTGGTTCAGCCGACCCCTGGATGCATTCAGTAAGCCCGAACGGTCGTCTCCACACGCTCGACCGATGACCAATGCATCCCTAATGGACCAATCGCTTCGACTCCCTTTGATTAAAGGTAACATGTGACCGAATCTTACAATAACTGTTGTTTTCTATTTTGGTATGCAATGTATCTTCCGAATAAGAAAATAAACTCTTGGGAACCTGATCGATAAGGAAAGAATCTCTCTGATATTCAAAACTTTCTAAATGTTGAAGATCACGAATCATAAGTTATCAAATTCCGAAATTTTTGAATCTCCTCATATAAAAACTAGAGTTGACACGCCCTGATTGCATGCTGCTCTCGCAACACCTCATATAAAAGTCTACAGTACATCGAAACTCAGGCACACTCCCTTGACCTAACACTGGACACACAAGTCACAGGGAGACTCTCTCTCTAGCTCTCAATCTATTTCTTTCCTCTCGAAAATTGTTCTTTCTGATTTGATTATCGGAGCCTCTCCCACCGAAACACCCTCCGGCAGTTTTTTGCAGGATCAAGCCAATCCAATAGCCAGCCGTTCGAGTCAGGAGGTGCCGAATTCTGTGGAGCCAAAATCCACCTCCAACAACTCCTATAAACATTAGATTTTACAAACACATGAGAGATGAGCCTATAAAGAAACATAAACAAACCTAGTCCCAAAAAAGAGAAAGACCAATACTCCATCCTCTAAAAACTTTAGTGCATTGCTCCATCTAGATTCACTGAGTAAGAGCCACAAAGCACACCTCCAAACTCCAAAGCAAATAAGTAACTTCCACCCTACCTTTAAATTTTGTTAGAAACAACTGAAGGCAGCCTGTAAGAGAAAAACACTTATTATCACACAAAGCCAAGAGGCGGATTCCACGTCTTCTACATAATTGACAATGCAACACCATTGTGGTCTCTAATGTCAGAGTCTTGTAACATATCACATAAACATTTAAAGCCTAGCTCTAAGATATCTCTCCTTTCAGATTAGATTATTTCTATTTATCTTGTTAAACACCATAAACCAAGTAAAAGTTTTAACATTGGCAGAAATCCATGCCTTCCAAATGAAATTGGTTAAGGAAAAAGGAATGTTATAGGGAAAGCAAATAAGATGATACAAAAATGATTTGCAGGAGAAAACACCCAAAATATTACAATTTTAAATTCTAATACCAGGAGCAAGTGAGATGGTCTATTTCTTTCTAGCCATTTAGTTTTTTCTATCATTAAAGTTTCTTAAGAAATTAGGGTGAAGACTCTACAACTTCTCAATTATGGAGATTTATTAAAAATGAAAAGCCCTAAGACATCAAAAGTCAATTCCGACTATAAAAATCTTTGACAAGAGCCAAAAGAAACATAAACCAACATGGTCAACAAAAAGTGATGAGGGTAGAGTCCTCAATCAAGAATCCTCCCAAAAGAAAACACGAGAACATCACCAAGTTTGAAAGATATAAGAAAAAGCAAAATCAGATATAACCGAGAGATGTATTTCCAAGGTCCACGGGGAGAAGCCCATGCTTTAATATTAACATTCGATCCACTATGCGAGAGACTACATTAGCATTAAAAAATTGGGTTCTACGGGAAAGCTCCAAAACCATTTGCATACTAGAAAAATGTTTTTGGACACTAAATCACCAAGACCCAATCCTCTTTCCGATGTAGGTTTTGAAGCATGCTTCCAATTCACCAAATGATACCTTTTAAACAACCCACTTTCCAACAAAAGAAAAACAATCATCACCTTATTGATTTTCTTTCCTACACAACAAAAAACTTAAAAACAAAAACAAAATAAAAAGGATCATTAGATAGACGTACAAGAATAATGGTAACACACCCACCTAAAGAGAGAAATGCACCCTTCCACCAATTTAATTTGTAGTTATTCTATGTACCACATGATCCCAAAAACAAACAATTCTGGAATTTTCTCCCAAAGGAACTCCTAACTAAGAAATAGGTCAAATTCCTTTTCTCACAATTGATAATGGCTAACAGATTGTCACCGAACACATTCATGCCAAGAAGAAGCTCACTCTTAGCCATATTCAGCTTAGGCTCGGAAACTTTCTCAAAGATGTTGACAAGGGTGATTATATACTTTAAACCATTGTTGTCCCCTTCGAGAAAAATTATAGTATTTTCCACAAATTGAAGATAAGAAGTGTGAACTTCGTCATCTCCCACCATAAACCACCCATGAGAAGCCGAAAACCAACTTTTAGGCTTTCCATTAATAATGACAAAAAAGTAACCGGACTCAAACCTCCTCTTATCCACTTTCTCCACCGATGTCAAATCCTTATTTTCCAACATTATCTAAGAAAATCCACAAAAATCGAACTTCAAAATGACACCCTTATCATTCTTGTTACCATAATCGAACTTCAAAATGACAGCCTTATCATTCTTGTTACCATACTCAACCATGTAATTAGCTACCCAGATTACATCTAGAATTTGTATACCTCCTCAGAAAGCACTCCAATTGCAAGAGATGGAAAATCAAGAGCGTTACGCAATTTATTAGCTAAATCATAGCCACAATTTGATAAAGATTAGGATAAAATTATTAGGTCCAAAATCCTTCACTTTAAAGAAGCAAGTTTTCTTGGAAATAAGGGTTATAAAAGTGAGTTCATGCTCTTACCGACCACCTTATTCATTAAAAACCCATTGAAGGCTAAACAAATTCTCACAGACATCTCAAAGATTCCGAAAAAATGTTGTGATAAAGCCACTGGGACCTAGAACTTTATCGATAACAAAACGAATGACCGCCCCACGAGTCTCATCTATTTCAAAGGGTCTCCCCAGCAAAGAGGCTCTAAACATCTCCATTGGATGCTAATAAAGACCTTCAATTATTAAACAGTCTCTATTGTCATCGGTATAAAAATTTCTGTAAAAAATCAGTTGATAATCCTCAATAAAAGCAGAATTTGCAATTAATTTTCTCAATTACCATTTAATACTCTAATGAAACTCCTTTACCTCCAACCATTGGCAACTCAAGGGAACAACCTAATGTTACAATCACCTTCTCAACACACTTCATCAGAGAGTTTTAACACCGACTAATCTCCTCCTTAAGAAGAATCATCTCAAAATCACTCCTAAGATTGTCTGTACAGCTAGAAAAATTCTCACACAAACTTATCTCAACATTAAGCCTATCTATCTCATCAATCACACAAAGAATAGCACTTTCTCTATAACATAAGATTATCTATACAACAACAACAACAACAATCAGTGCCTTAATCCCAACAATTGGGGCCAGCTTTGGAGTGGGCGTATATGTACGCAGCCTTCACCTTGCATTTTTGCAAAGAGACCGTTTCCACACCTCGAACCTATGATCTCAAAGTCACTAAAGGAACAACTCAACCGTTGCACCAAGGTTCGCCCAAAAAAATATTTCTTGTTGAAGTAATGCAAACTAGGAGAGTAACAGTAACAACAATCAAAACCCAGAACACCCATTTCTTGCCTCCTTTTGTCATCTGATTCACATTGTAAAGACTGTTGGTTCCTCCGCTTATACCCATACTAGCATCCTCCACATTAAGCTCAATCTCCTCTAACTCTTCGCCTTGTGTGTCAACTATAACCACCATATCTAGAAACACTTGATGAAGCCAAGTCAAACTCTTCCGAATATCCATCACTGCTTCATACCTCGCATTGGTCTCCGAATCCTGGTCATTTTTTTCAGAAATCCAATCTCCTCAACAAAGAAGAGAAGACGGGAGTGTAAATAAAGTACAAGGATACCCATCAAGAACAGATCTTGAAACCCTTAGATAAGGGTTGAATATTGGAGGTGAAATGACAGGTAAACTAAAGATCTATTGCGCTGTACTTTATGCTCAAACGATGATGTTAATCTTTCTTCTTCGTCGTCTTCTTCTTCTTCTGATGGCCTTTTGTTTGACCAGCATTTCTTGGAATCCATAAACTTTCAGCTGGGTATATATAACTCTGTCTTGATCTCATAGACGAAGAAAATTGATATTTTGATCTTAAAAATGATTTAAGAGACTGATCTGACATCTCTCCAGTGGTCAAAACCACAATAGAAAACATAGCAGGAGCTCAGTTACCACTAATGGATGATTCTGGACCCATTACATCATCAAGATGTTTTTTCCTTTCTTTCACGGGTTTTTGTGACATCTTCGGATTGTGTATTGCCTAGAGGATTATAACCCAACCTGTATTTACTTAAGTCATTGGGATTGGATCCCTTTTTTATTTAGCCACTTGGCCCTTCACTATAAAAAATTTGTGCCCTTTTTATTGCAGACACTCAATCCAATCTTGCAAAAAGCTCTGGTCTAGAAGGCTTGGCCATATAAACATACCTAAGCCTATCATCTTCGAAACTCACCTTCAGCCCAAATATTCACTTAGGCCAATTACTATTCATCTTCTCTCTCATTGACTCCGATAATTCATGCCCAAAATCCTGCCATTGACCAAATCCCCCATGTTACCCTAGTGTTTCAAATGTGACTATTGGTTTGAATTGGCGGTTCAAACACCTGATTCCAGCCATCAAATATGGTGGAGATCTTTGGATCTTTGATTACTTTGCTTCTTCTGCTCAATTTCAGAAGATGCCGACTTGCCTCAGTCCTTCTTCATGACTCTGCTTTTCCAGCCAGACCCACCCTTCACCATATCAACCAAATATCTTAGTTGCAGCATACTTTAACTTGAACTTCCCGCTTCCTCTTTTCTCTAATTTTTCCAACTCTGATCTTGCCACGAATGCCTTTACAAGAACTTTTACTTCTTCCCCCTTCATAAAGGCAAATTTCTCTGAGTTTCTACCATAGGACATGCCAACCTTGATACCCATCACCACAAGGCACACAGAGCTTTGCTTTTTTCTTATCTACCATAGTAACAGGTGATTTCCAGGAATGGACCACGACTGCAGCAACATCTACTCACCTAGATGAGCCAACTTTGTTCTTTGAAGAACAATACTTGAAACTAAGTTTCCGAGTTGCCTAAGATTTTGTCCAATAAGCCAACCAACCATTGGATCCAATCCAGGCAAAAGGAAATCAAGCCATGGTGTCTACACCCCTTATTCTCCACCAAAACATTCCACCTATGAAATGAATCTCAAACACTTCTTGTTCGACATTGAACAAATGCAACAAATCCCAATAAAAGGCCAAAATTTTGGACATGTAAACAAGGCTATATTCTAATAGCAAATCAAGACGATCTTAAGTGGATGGAACCCATAAACAAACGTAAAATTTTGAGAGGATCTAAATAGCTAATTAATTTTCTTTTTGCACCAAACTTAATCTCAAAATGAATTTGGTCTTGACTCTTGCTTTTAAGTTTGGTTTTAATAGCTCAAATCTGCTTAATAGGAGCAAAGTGAATGTCTGCGAGCGCAGAGGACTGAGAGAAAATGGAAGAATTGAAAAACAAGAAGCTTTTTAGGTGTTTTCTTTTGGCATTACAGGTTGATATCATACACTCTGTTAAGCATCTAGAAAGAGATTCAAAGTAAGACAACTTGTGGAAGGCAGTGACTAGAAGGCAAAATCTAATTCAAACTTCTCTCTTCTGATTATGTGAATCTGCAAAATTCATTTTCTTATTATATCCTTGTTCCTCAACCTCCCTGTCAAGCTGGAGTTATGGTGTCAATCATTCCCCTAATATTAACCACTTTCAACAATCTCTTTTCCCTGAAGCAGCCCTAAAATCTGAGCTCGAAAATAAAAGCAATGATAGGAGGTTTCAGAAAACAAGGATAAGAGGGTTAATGCAATAGTTTTCTGAAATATGGAGCCTGCTTGAGGGAAAAGAGAAAGTTGAGCATGGTAATATTAACGCCAATTCCTTATCTGGACACAATGTTTTTTTAGCATCAATGTCTGCAACCTCAATGTTTTTTTAGCCACATAAACAAGTTCCATCCACTTGAATAACAAACATTGAGATCTAGGGCTCAAGTTGTAGGATGAAATGGAAACTTTTACAAGTTTGGGGTCAAAATTAAAATCTCGGTGAAAGTTTAATGATTAATGGCGAAACTTAAAATGCAACGGCAAATCTGGAGCAGCAGTATCCTTTAGTTTTTCGGTTCTATGATACAATGGACAGAAAAATAACAATCTATGGTCCTAAATGTGTAACTTACTCCTAGAATCACCAACAGAAAAATTAAGTCTGGGTGAGACAAATTGAACTTTAAGAAATTTTTTGACTACCAAAGAATACGACACTAAAAGAATTAGCAAGATTATTACATAGTAGAACAGTGGCCACTGTTTTAGCACCATTATAAGAAAGATGGCTTAAAAGGGGGGGTTAATAAGGAGGCTATCTTACGGGTAAACCATCTTTTGCACAGTTGGATCATCCATCATTTTCTCCAGTGCTTCCACAGATAGAACTGAACTCGCCTTTCCTGTCAATTGATAAATTTGAGCAACTTATGCAACTCATAAAAATATAAGACACAGATAAATCAAATTTATGTGAAATACTACTCAGTCAAAACTTAATTGGAAGTATCTGAATCTACAATGCCCTTTAATTCTATATTGGAGGGCTAGGGCCGATAGCTGTACAATGTCATCTCTTTTGGAGCTGATTCTTATTATTAATCTTTTTAAGCCCCATGAATCAAGTAAAATCTCTAACCTTAGAAGGAACTTTTACCTTCCAAATAAAATTATTTAAAGAAAAAAAAAAGACTAATGAGGAAGATTAAAAGACTAATAAGATGATGAAACAAAGATTTGAAAATAAAAACACAGATGTATCAATATTCCTAGGCGGACCCCAAATTTTTGAGACTAAGGCTCTAGTTGTTGTTGTTGTTGTTGTTGTTGTTGTTGTTGTTGTAGAGGCATCAATATTCCTAATCATTGTGTTAGAAACATTATCGGAAGGGTCGTTTCCCTGTAAGAGGGAAATTAAGGAAAAATAGACTACAAATTCTCTATCATAAAGAGTTTGTATAAAATAAGTCCCAAAAGATCGAATGACCCTTTCCATCACAAAAGTCTCTGATACGAGCCGAATGAATTCTAGACAACCTATGAAGATGAGGGAAAGAATATGATGAAGGTGAATCATCAATCCACGAATCCTTTCAAAAACAAACATGGGAACCATCACCTACTGTGAAAGACACGAAGAAAAAAATAATATATATCAAAGATATATGAATCTATAAGTAACTGCAATGAGAAACCATCGCTCCAGCATTGGTATCTAACTCATTCTAATGGAGACCATACTTTTTATAACCTTATGCAAAAGGAAATTGGGTTCTAAGAAAAAATTTTAAAGTCGTTTGTTAACTAGAGAAATATTCTTGGATACCACATTTGTGAGACGAACTCAACCTTAGACCTAGGTTTAGAAACTGGATCCCAGTTCACCAAATGGCTAGTCAACTCACTCCCACAACACAGGAAATCACACATCAACTTTTCAATCTTATTCGCTAACCCAACAGAAATCCTAAAAAGAGAAAATATATATATATATATATAAGGAATTAGCACGGCACCCTCAAATAAAGTGATACATGCATCTGAGGAAAAAAGAACTCCAATCTATCCATCTAATTTCTTACAAATTTTATCCACAGCTGGATCCAAAACTGCACTCCTAGGATTATCCACTTCCCCAGCCAAAAGAACACCTTAAAGAGATAGGTCACTCCCTCTTCGTACAACTAATAATCCCTGTCTAGTGATCAAGAACCTCACTAGCCATATTAATACCGACAAGCTTGCTTTTTGCCATATTTATCTCAAGCCCGGCAACTCTCGCGGAGATATTAAGCAAAGTGGTCATATCCCCAAAGCCATCACTATCCCTTTTCAGAAAAAAAGAATAGTATCATCAGCAAACTGAAGATTAGAGGCATAAATCTCATCCCCACACTCTAATTCCAGAGATAAGATTAGCACGAACCCCTCTATTAATCAATCCACCTAGAGAATCAACCACAAGAGTGTACAGAAAAGAAGGAAGAGGATCTCCTTGCCTAAACCCAGTAGCGTTTGAGAACCAAATCTTCGACTCTCCATTAAGGATGACCAAAAAGCTAGCCGAACCCAAGCACCTTCAAATTTATCTTATTCAACGGTTCTCAAAACACTTAATTCCTCAACATATTAGCAAGGAAGCACCAGCTAACCCTATCATACGAGTTCTCAAAATCAAAGTTCAATACTATCAACCTATTTTGCTTCCAAGATATTTATAATCTCATTAGCAACTAGGGCAGCATCCAAAATTCATTTCTCTGATAAAAGCACTATGATTACAAAAAATTGTATCGTCTAACACCATGCTCAACCTATTAGCTAACATCATAGCCACAATATAATAGAGAGCACTAATGAAAGTCTTTCACTTTCAAGAAAAAAGATTTCTTATGAATAAAGGTAACAAAAATAGAGTTCATAATTCTGTTTATCATCCCATTAGCATAAGGTGATCATGTCCTCCACAGAGGCTAGATTTGTGATCACATTACCTTTGTCATCATCTAATTCTCTAATAAAGCTACTTTGGTTCCTACCATTAGCAGCCCAATAGAAAAACATCGTGTCACAATCCCCCTCCCTAACCTACTTTATCTAAGTCTTTTGGCTAACTATTCTCCCCGCAAAGGATAAACTCCCCAAGATCAATCCTAACATTCTCATTACGAATCGAAAGATCCTTAAGCAAAATTCTATTAACTTCAAGGCTATCGATCTCATCAATTTAAGTTTTTTCCTTTCTCCAACATCACCAAAGACCTCCTTTAACCAAATTTTGATTCAAAATCTTCGATTTCCTCATAAACTTAGTCCCTTCCAATCCTTTTACTTTAGAATCTCTGCCAGAATCCTCATCCACTTTCGTAAGATATATGTGAAAGAGCCACATGTTCTCAGATCTAAAAGGCAAAGGGCCCCAACTACTATGATTAGACCCAAAACAATAGGAAATGATCAAATGTGGTTCGAGTAAGGATATGCCTAAGGTTAGGGAAACAGGGCATACCACCATTAGAACAGAGAAAACAATCGATGTGGGAGGCAGCTCTATGCTCCACAAATGCAAACCACATTAATTGAGCATTAGACAAAGGAACGTCCTGCAATTCACACTCCCTAATAAAAGCATCAAAGTCTGACATAGTAGTAGCAGTCCTAGTCCCATTAAGCTTCCCCGAAGGAATCTAACCACATTGAAATCCCCACCAAGACACCAATTTAGGGTACATAAACCACACACGGCATACAACTTCTAAAAAGACTCACAAAACCTGGGGTGTTATGGGGTGTTATGGAGAGGGTCTCCTACACTCACCCGTACTGCCACACTACACCTTCAAATGATACATTTCCCGACCTTTTTGAGATTGCCACAAATAAGGATGCTATAGTGAGTGCTGTTACTTCTTATCAGGGAGAAGGCGCCATATGGATGCGACTTTGATTAGCCAGCCAATAATTTTAAAAAGCCTCACTTTTTTCAAGTTATTGTAGAGATGATTAGATGGTATGGAAGGAAACTTCTTCAGGATCCTTAAAAGTGAGTAGCCTGTGCAAGCCTATATGGATTATAGAATATGTTCAGGAGAGGAACCCATTCTCTAGTTCTCCCAAGAGTTTCTTCTCTGATTGGGAAGATGTTGGGAATAAGGGTCCAAGACAAAGTTCAGAGAAGGGGATTTGAGGAAGAGAAAGCATGAATCCGTTGAATACCTTCTCTATTTCATTGGAACCCACGTGTTGTAGGAGAATGTTCTCTATAGTTTCAATATTTATAAGGTTACTTCAAAATTAAGCATAATGAACTTTGGGCTTGGAGCAACCTTGAAATCTATATAGCCATTTTTGGTTGGTACATAAGAAATTAAATAGGAGGATTTTCAAGAGGTCAAGATATCCCTAGTTTTTTTTTTTTTTTTTTTTTTTTTTTTTTTTGACTATATCTTGAAAAATCTCCACTTTTGGTGTTCCACTAAATCTTTCTCTACCTTTAACCTCTGCTTGTGCAATATCATGGAATTGCACCCTCTATTTGCTTCCTTTTCTTTTCAGGAAATAAAACCTCTCCTATATCAAACAATGAATCCTTTGGGCCACAGTTGATAATGTTACTGTTACAATATAAACTTTTAGATAAATATCTTTAATGGAAACTACTACACTCATTTTATACCTACATACCCTTCGCCCTCTACAATTTCTTTAAATAATAATGACAGATAGACAAAAGCCGATCATTTTTTTTTCAAACCCCTGAATTTTAAAACTCGTGAGAATTATAATGCTTTGAGTTCCACCAGCATTAACCTCCATAAATGTCTTGTAATGACCAACCTTAATTCTTTTGCATTCATAAAATACAACTTCAGTCTTAATCTCAAATTTCGAGATCAAATTTTGGGGTCCACCATTTAAGAGACAAATATAGGATAAATGAAAAAAGAAAAACATAAAATTAAAGTTTAAAAGCCAATATAGAGAAAATAACACTAAAAAAATAAAAATAAAAATAAAAAAATGAAAAAAACTATTTCTACAAAACTTAAAATAATAAAAGAGATGGTTCAACTATTTTGGATTTTTCTGTCATTTATTCCTATGTAAAGTCATCTTCTTAACTAAACTCTTGATACTCATATCCTTACAGATAATTTGCTTTCAGATTTTCAACGGCCTACCATGACGCTTTACTAAATTTTCTACATTTAAGGTCTCGCATTTCCTAATTAGTGCATGTTTGGATTTTCGTTGCACATATTCAAACTACCCTAAACGATACTCTCACATCTTATCCACAATTGAACTCACTCCCAACTTAGCACGTATTTTTTTATTTCTAACCCTATTTTTTCCAGTTTTAACACATATCTATTTAAAAATTCTCATTTCAATTACACTCATTTTATGCTTTTATTATTATTTAATAACCCAACATTTGGTGTCATACAATAATGCAGGTCTTAACACAGTTCCATAAAATTTTTCCTTCAACTACAGTGGCATCATGTGATTGCAAAGAACTGTAGATACACTTCTCTATTTTATCCAACTCACTTGAATTCTATGATTCACATCCCCATCTATGTTGCAATCGTTTTGAATGATGGAACCAAAATATCTAAAATATTCACTTTTTGGTAATTTCTGATCTTCTAACTTAATAGGTTTTTATCATTTTGATGACTGCTACTGAACGAACATCTTATATACTCAGTTTTTGATCAACTCAATCTAAATTCTCTAGATTCTAGTGTGTCCTTCTATAATTCCAATTTAGTACTAATACCCTTTCTAATTTCATTGAACAACACTATATCATCTGCAAAAAATATATATCATAGTATTTTATCCTAAGTACTATTTGTGATTCATCTATCACTATTGCCAAAAAAAATAAAAAAATATTTAATGTCAAATCTTGATGAAACCCAATGTTAATTGGGAAGTTATCACTTAAACCCCCACAAATTCTTACATTGGTAACAGCTCTCTCATACATATCTTTAATGAGATTGATGTATCTTAAGAAGATCCCATTTTTTCATCAATGTCCACCATAATGTCTTTAGGTACCCTATCATATGCCTTTTCTAGAACAATGAATACCATATGCAAGTATCTCTTCTGTACTCTAAATTTCTCTGTCCAATGTCTTGGTAAGTAAATGATTTCGGTGGTGGATCATCCTCTCATAAATCCAAATTGATTCTAAGATAGAACTGTCTTATCATAAATCCAAATTGATTTTGAAACATACTTACCTCCAATCTCAACCTATACCCTCTCATTCAACCCACTTGAATCCTATGATTCACATCTTCATCTATGTTGCCATCATTTTGAATGATGGACCTAAAATATCTAAAACATTCACTTTTTGATACGTTGCAATCTTCTAACTAAATAGTTTTTTATCATTCTAATGACTGCCATTAAACGAATATCTTATATACTCAATTTTTGACCCACTCAATCCAAATCTTCTAGATTCTAATGTGTCCTTTTATAATTTCAATTTAGTGCTAATACATTATCTAATTTCATTGACCAACACTATATCATTTGCAAAAAGCATACACCATGGTATTTCATCCTAAATACTCTTTGTGATTTCATCCATCACTATTGCCCAAAAAAAAAAAAAAGATTTAATGTCGAATCTTGATGAAACCCAATGTTAATTGAGATGCTATCACTTAAACTCCCGCAAATTCTTACATTGGTAATAACTCTCTCATACATATCTTTAATGAGACTTATGCATCTTAAGAAGATTTCTTTTTTTTTTTTATCAACATCCACCGCAATGTCTCTAGATACCCTTTCATATGGCTTTTTTAGATCAATAAATACCATATACAAATATCTCTTTTGTACTTTAAATTTTTTCATCAAATGTTTTAGTAAATGAATGGTTTCCGTGGTGAATCATCCTCTCATAAATCCAAATTGATTCTGAGACAGAATCGCCTTCTCATAAATCCAAATTGATTTTGAGACATATTTATCTCCAATCTCAATCTATACTCTATCACTTTCTCCCACAACTTTATAGTATGACTCATAAGTTTAATTTCTCTATAATTGAAACAATTTTATGTCTCCTTTACTGTTATACAATGGTACAGGTGTGCTCTCCTTCTATGATATTTTCTTCTTTTTTCAGATTTTGTTCAAAAAATGCGTTAACATTCTCATATCCACTTCATCTAAAAAATTCCACACCTTAATAGGGATATCATCGGGTCTTATGATTTTATTATTTTTCATTTTTCTTAAGGTCTTTTTTACTTCATGAGTACGAATCTTCTCCTTTACAGATACCATGATATCGCCGATATCTCTTGTATCCTTAATGTTAAAGAAATTATCAAAATAATCCCTCCAACATTTTCTAATATCATCATTACTTACAAAAACACTATTGGTCTCACTCTTAATATATCTAACACCATTTAGATCTTTTCCCTTTCTCTCCCTTCGTTTGCAATTCTATAAATCTTTTTTTCTTCATTCTTAACTTCTAGTTTCTTATATAATTTGTTATATACCTTACTTTTTGATTCATGAATAATATTTTTCACATTTTTTTTGACAATCTTATACTTTTCAAATACATCGTTACCTCTCTTACTTTTAAGGTTCCTATAACACTCGTTTGGTTCATATAGCAATTTGGATTTTTTCGTTCCACCACCACGACTCCTTACCTATTGGAATCCAACCAAATACGCTAAGAATCTCTATCTATATTTTTAATATTATTAGACAGTTTTACTCACATAGTTTCCAAATCACTAGCGGACCAAGTTGCCACTTGCATTAATTTGTTTCGAAAAGTCGCCACTTTTTCTTCTTTCAGATTCCACCATTTAATTCTTGACTCCATAAATTGATTATACTTCTTTTGCCTTTTAAGCACACACAAATCTAAAACTAAAACTCTATGTTGAGTTGCCACACTCTGAATAATTAATTTGCACTCAACAGTTTTCTGAACCAGGAGTCTCTTCACCATCTTAAAGCATTGATCAAACACTACGAAGAAAGTGCTATCTTCTTCACAAAAGCAAATGGAGAGCGTTTCCTGAATCCTGAATATGTGAATCTGAGAATATATGGGCATAATCACCTCCCGACAAGAAAATTAAAAAACATTTTACCTATTGTAAAATTCCCTCGACTGATGATCAAGACTAACAAGACCAATGAGAACGGAACCCCAACATAAAAGAAAAATCGATCACCAGAACAGAAGACTTGTATCGGCAGAAGAGTTTGATATCTCCTTCATCAGCAATGACATGGTGCTCTTCTAGCACTTGTTTTTGTTCTTGTTAGAGGAGGCATTTCACAAATGACAGAACTAGAGAGCTCAACTAGTAATAAACAGAGAAATACTAGATTTCAAATAGGAAAAGAAAATGATTGACAAACTATGGACGGTTATACTTACTGGTCGATTGAGAGCTTCCAGAATCAGCCGTATCCTGCTTGGGTGCTCCATTCTGGGAAACCTTACAAGGTAAGGAAAAAAGGAATATTTAGTAGAGGGAAGACAAGGCCATAGCAATGACATGAGGGAAATAGATTCCACTTTTTGCAAAACCAACTACTTAAAAACAAAATACACAGAGAATGAATTATAATGGGTAACACTAAAACAATCAAGTTTATTGTAATTTTAATCATTTGAATGCCCCCAAGATAATTCACCACAATGATGTAAAAAAACATTATTATAATCCTTCAAAGTTGCAAGGAAAATTTCATATATCCACAATAAGATAAAACAGTACCGGTCTTCGGCCATAACTTGACACAGACTTACCTTTTCTGCAAACTGAGCATCATTTGAGACATTTGTATCCTTCAATTCAGCAGAACTTTCAAAAGGAGAGCTTTGCAATGTTTCATCCGAAGAAACATCAACAAAAGCTGCAAGGGCAGGTATCATTAAGCTTCAAGGCTGAAATTATTCAGAGTAACTAAGGCATACCTCACACAACAAAGACAATACAAGCAAGCTATAAGTACCATCATCTAACAGCTTTCCAGGAAAAAGCAACAGCTAAGATAATCTGTGTTTAAACTCATGCATCATCAGTGAACTACCAATTATTCCACTGACTGCTTTTTTAATGGGTAAAAGAGATAAAAAGAACATAAAAAATAAAATAAAATGGAGGAGGCAAATTGCAACCTGTGGAATGGCAAAGCAGAAGAAGCAAAAGAGCCAACAAAATCATGAACAGTAAAAGCATCAACAGAAACTGATACAAAATCGTAACTTTCATATTGCTTAATAAACTACTCATCATAACAGTGGGTTCCATTTTATACCACTCATACATACATGCATACATATATATATGATGAATGTTATTGTTTCCACCTCTAACACACCAATGGAATGCCAGACTCGTCATACAAGTAGAAGAATTTATCTTGTTTTTACTTAACTGCTTTCAAGAGCTCTAGGAATTTATGAGCTAAAGCCTCAAACAAGACCTTCTGGACAATTCAGCCTACAGAAAACTCAAGTTTGTCCTTAAGAAAGTTGCTTTATCATTTGCATGAGATGGTAAGAAAACAGTAATTGGCAGTCCAAGCTTTGAATAGACTGTAGTAACAAGAGCAATTAAGCAAGAATATAAACCTTAATAGAAAAATATCAGTCTAGGGGACTATAGAACAGTGATGTCCAAATTCAGCTCTTAGATGCCGCCCTAACAAGGTCGTTGATTTTGTCGAGACGAATGATAGGGGAGGGTTGAAACTGGATTTGGAGAAAGTTTATGACTGTGTTAGTTGGAGCTTCTTAGATGTTGTGATGGAGAATAATAGGTTTGGGACTCATCAGAGATGGATCACCACCAATTTTTCTGAAATTATTAATGGGGAGTCCAAAGTTTGATTCTCTGTATTGCTAGGTTAAGGCAAGGTCATCCTCTTTTTACTCTTGTGGTAAACCCTTTGAATCAATAGATTGAGGGATTAAATATCCTATGATTTTAGAGTAGGAAGTGACAAGATTTACATGTGGCATTCTTCAGTTAGCAAAAGACACTATCCTCTTTCTTAAAGAGGATACAGAGAGTTTTTGAGATATGTTCACTCTTCTTAATATCTTTGAGAAAGTTTCTAACCTTAAAATTAATATGTCCAAAGTGAACTTCTTCGCACAAATGTTTCCAGCAGGACTCTTGACCATCTGGCGAGCATTTATAATTGCGCAAAAATAGAGTGGTCTATCTTGTAGCTAGGGGTTCTTTGGGGGGTAAGCTAGGAGTGTTCAGTTCTAGGATAGTGATGTGAATAGAATTCGTAAGAGATTAGAGAGATGGAAGGGAGCTTTCTTTACCTTAGGCGGGCATCTTACCCTTATCCTGTATATCTTTCTAGCATTCCCTTATATTCTCTCTCCCACTTTAGGATTCCAGTTTGGTTTGTAGACCAGATCAAAAAGTTTATAAGAAAGTTTCTATAGTCCAGTAGTGGGTTAGATAAGAAAGAGAATTTGATTAGGTAGAATCAAGTGTGTATACTAAAGTCTAAGAATGGGTTGGGTCTCGATAATATGGTATCAAAAAACATCTTTTTTGCAAACAAACGGCAATAGAGATTTTCTTATAACCTAGTTCTCCATGGCATAGGACTACAAAGAGCAGGTATGATCTCTGTCAGAATGGATGCAATACCAATTTTGGAGCGAGTCTCTTATTTCATCCCTTGGAAGTTCATTTCTCAATCATACAATTCTTTTTTTCCTTTGGTATCTTTAATATAGGCAATGGTTCTCATATATTATCATGGAATGACACATGCTGAGGATTTACCATTTTCCATTTCTTTTCCATGCCTCTAAAAGTTATCCAAACTTCACTTCCTTCCTAACAAAGAATTCTATAATTTCTTTTTTTCTGGAGTGGGGGTGACTCATCTTCTTGAGATTTTCATTTTTTAAGAATCTTAATGACAAAAAAATAGTTGAGTTTTCTTTTTTAATTTGTCTTCTCCTGGGAAATAAACCTTCTATTCATGGTCCTCACAGAAGGATTTAGAATCTTGATTTTTTGGAATTTTTTCCTTGTTGGTCTTTCTATATTTGTCTGTCAAGCGGCCGACCCAAAATTTGGGATTAAGATTAAGATTGTTGTTGTTGTTTTACTTGTTGGTGTCTTTTTCATCATCTAACCAGATTTCCCCTAAATACTCCTTTCCAAATTAATAAACTTATTTGGAAAAATGTTTCTAGCAAAGTTAAGGCTTTTATTAGGTCCATGGTGGTTAATAAAATCAATCACAATAATCTTTTAAAAAAAAAAAAAAAAATGAGACCTTATAATCCATCACTCCAAATGTTTGTCCCATATGTTGTACTAGCTCAGAAACAACATATCACCTGTTTCTACATGCTCCATTACGAGATGTGGAATCATCTCTTTGCTATGTGTGACGATGATTGGGTTTCTCCTAGAAGTGTTCCTGATATATTTCTTACGAAGTTTAAAGGTTTTAGAGGGAAGAAAAATGTTTGGTTGTGAAAATAAGCATTATTAGCCATCCCATAAAATATATGGAGGTAGAAGAATTCCAAAAATTTTTCATAATCAGTCCATTGAACCTCAAATTGTTTTTCACATTTCTCTATGGGTTCATGCCCCGTGAATTTATAAAAATTATAGTCTTAAAATTTGAAGAGGAATTGGAGGGCAATTGAGCATTAATTCTCCTTGTAATTCTATTTTTTCCATCATTACTTCTAAGCGTTTCCTATCCTTAGAAGCTTTTGTAATTTTTTCCTTCATTTATTACAATCTTCCTTTCCTACCAAACAAAAAGGGCGGAATCACCATCCACCTACATTATGACCATTGTAGAAAGGAAAAAGTTCTTTGGCCCCCAAAGAAAGAAATTTGGCATGGAATTCCCCCCATATCACAATAGGAGGATTAGGAATCTTGTGAGCAACCATTCTTTTAGAGTTTGCTCTTCATGAAAAATTTGGAGTCTTGTGATTTAATTAAAATATGTTGTTCTTTTAATGTTGTTATTGTTTTGCTGTAAATCACATGATTTCAGAACTATCGTTCATAAGTTTTTAAAAATTAATAAAAATGAAATACTATAATGTTCACAATTCAGATTTAAAATCCCATAGTCAAAAGAAATGAAATTATAATATTTGCAGGATTTAAAAGTTCTAGATTTTGAAATACCATGACTTACCAAATCATATAACTTCCAACTAATGTGAAAGAAGCGATCTAAGTGATTTTACTTCATGAAACAGAATTACTTCAAGACCAAGTGACATATAATGTACTAACACGAAGAGCAAGTTTAAACTAAGATATGCATTTCCATCTAGTTGTGGAGCTTTAAGAACAAAATGGAATAATCATGTTTGACATTTTTCAAGAAAAGTTTTTGATTGATTTTTCTGCGCAATCTGAAGATTCAGTAACAAGAGACAAGACAAGCTATAAAGACAAAAGTTACAAATAAATGATAATAAAGAGCAACATGAGAAATGCAACCTGCCATATCAATCAACACATCCTTTTGTCAATCAACTCTAAGTTATACCTCAGTTCAGCCGCGGAAAAAAAAAAAGGCACTTGGTTTACCATATTTTTTAGTTTCCTTCTTGGTTTCTTCATCCGTGCTAACCGTAGCTGATGCAGCTTCAACTTTTGTTGGAGGCACATCAATGGTCAGAGGCTGAGTTGGAACTGGAGGGGTGGCAGATGGTGCTGCAGTTGATGGAGCTGGAAATGGAAAAGCTGACCCAGACGAAAAGGCAGGATTATTGAATTGATGATTTTGTGATTCCATCTGGCCCATCAAATTCTTGAAAGCTTGTTGCATTGCATATTTCTGATCACGCCAAAATTACAAAATTATCTAAATTGGATGGTTAGCATAGTTTGATACTATCAAGAGTACATGCTGATGAAATCAAGAAATGACATTTATAGCTAAGAGATGGTGAAAGCATTATACACAAAATCACTATGAACAGAAACAACAGAATCATGCACGTGAAAATTACTAGTCTCCACCTATTAAGCACTTCAGAAACAAGACATGGTCCCAAGGTCACCATCACTAACAATTACAGCTTTGCAGCCAAGCACTTAGCCAGGAAAAGAAAAGATATTTCAAAGGGATGATTCCTGCAATTAAAAGATACATTTCTTTCTTTTTCCTTTTCCTAGAAGTAGAACTTCTTGACCTCAGCAGCAAAAATGCAAACAAGTTACAAAACATGAAACAACTCATTAGTCATTCTTCTACACCTTTATAGAGAGAATCATCAAGCCCCATTATGAAACAAATGTGTACACATAACTTACATGAGGAAGGGTCTCACCTTTAGGTTAGTAGCAGCCTGTAATTTCAAGTAATGTGTCAAATTGGATACAGGAAAGAAAAGACATCTAAGAGCATACAAATAGCTTTGGGTGAACCTTTTCCTTACCCAAGAAAACAATGCCGAGAGGCCAACTCCAACCCCAATCCAAAAAAGAGGAGACCCACTACAAATACAATTTGAACAACAAAATCACAGCAATAAGTTTACTAATTTTCGAAGAACAAAAACATAAATACATATATAACTGAGAACTTTACACATTCGATGAAGCCGATGATGGGACTGTAAGCTGCGGACTAATACCAATCGAAGAAGTTTCTTTGCTACTAGAAGAAGAAATGCTCGCAACATATTCCGTCCCTAATTAAGAGCAAAAACCTTAATTCAATTCAACTATCACCAAGAGAGGAATAACAAATTAAACCCTTCAAAGCAAACAAGCAATGAATTTAGACCTGGCTTTCGAGCCTGGCAAGAAGTACGTGGGCAAGGACCAGGACGAGTACTTCTCCTCGAGGTAGACAAGAAACCTCGTTTGTAGAAAGCCGATTCGATCTTTAGACCACTCAACTGCGGGACTGGAACCTGTCTCCGCCCCGAGTAGGTGGATGAAGGACGAAGTGAGTAGCGAGGAGCTGCGACGTTCTCCGGAATTGTCGCCATAGGAGAGAGTGAGAGAGTGAGAGAGAGAGAGCACAGCCGCGTCCGTGTCAACCAAATGGTCTTGTGAACCGATGTGCTGGGAACAATCTTTTTGTCGGCTCTTTTTTTTTTCCCGACTCTTAACTTATTTTTTTGACGTTTTTTTTCAATTTTTATCATTATACATTTTAAAATAAATATGACAAATTAAAATTTTATTAAATGATTAATTAAAAGTAAAAGATGATTAAATAAATAGAACTGACCATAATTTTAACAAATCAGATAATTATAAATAAATAGATGATGGAACTATTAATACATTTCAACTATTATATTAATTTTTTTATTTTATTTAAAATATATATAATTTTTATTAATCATTTCATTAAGATTTTCTCGAAATATGCGAATCAAAAGAAAAATTTTAAATAAGAAAATTAATATGTGAAAATAGAATTCAAATGTGATCATTATCATGTAATTCTTTATATTTATGATTTAAACTATTCTTATTTTATCATATATTCCTTTATTTTTAAATTTTTTTCAACTCTTAACTGATTTTTGACCTTTTTTTAATTTTTATCTTTATAATTGAACCCATTTTAAAATAAATATGGCAAATTAAAATTTTATTAAATGAGTAATTAAAAGTAAAAAGATGATTAAATAAATAAAACTCATCATAATTTTAGCAAATCAAATAGTTATAAATAAATAGATGATGGAACTATTAATACATTCCAACTGTTATATTAATTTTTTATTTTATTTAAAATATATTTAATCTTTATTAATCATTTTATTAACAATTTCTCCTGTGAATCAAAAGAAAAATTTTAAGTATTTGTGAAAATAGAATTCAAATGTGTTCATTATCATGTAATTCTTTATATTTACCATTTAAACTATTCTTATTTTATCATATATTCCTTTATACTTTCTTTATCTCATCTTATAATTCCATACATAAATTGTCCATAACATATAAAGAAAATGTAGAAAAATTTAATAAGTAATATAATTTTCTTATTTGCATACTACCATAATGATATCAACGGTCAATTGATATAGTGGGATGCAATGTTTGATCCCTTAAGCAAGATTTTAAATTTGACTCACGACTTGAGTATAAAATACACTATGTCAAGAAAGTAACCCTTTAAATGAACTACTATAAATTCCCGATCATATTAATTAAAATATGATTCTGAATACCGATTGATATAATAAAAAAATACTATCGTAATGATGGGATAAAAAGTGTTAATATTAATAGAAATATTTATGTTGTTATCACTAATTTAAAACCAATGCATACACATGCCACTAATTATTCCTGTAGGTGTTAACAATCATTGCCAAACACGTATTCTCAGTTGCGTCAATCTTGATAATGAAGCTGTTGACACCTATACATGGCTATTGTAATCTTTTTTCATCCCATATAGGACACACAACCAGTGTCTATTATCACAAATTATGACAAATCAATATCCATTGTTATTAGAAGAATAAACCTTGACGCAATGGTTAAAATGCTATTTTATGACATTGAGGTTATGGGCTCAAGGCGTAAAAATAACATGCGTATAAGTTCACTCTCTCTCTATCCTCACAAGTGAGAGAGCATTTTGTGTATGGGGTAAACTAAAAATTAGAAGTGTAAATCTATACTCCAAACATCTACCCTCACTTTGCATATTAAGAGTGTTAGAAAAAACAAAATAAAGCAGAAAAACTGAAAAAATAAAGAAAAGCAGGCTAAGAAAAAATAGCTTGTGTATATTGTATATTCAATAGATTGTACAATAACCCTATAAATAGGGTGATTCTATGAGGCTAAACCCTAGAAATATAAAAGGAAAGAATACATAGAATATTTACAAGATTGTAAAGAATAAACTAAATAATTACAATATTGGAATTTTAGAAAGTCAATATTCTAAGACTTCTTTAATATGGAAATCTCCAAAATTTATTCCCAAAAATTTATTCCCAATACTTGCAATATTAATTCCCAAGATTTTTTTAAAATCTCTTCAATTTAGGAATTGTCAATATTCTTTACACCCCCCTCAAACTCAGGATGGGTTTAGAGAAGTCATCCTGAGTTTGTATAATAGATCATCATGACGTCCAGGAAGATGAGTCTTGGTAAAAAAATCAGCAGGTTAATCGACAAAGCGAAGAAAGAATAGTTGAAGATCACCATTAGTTATATGTTGACGAATAAAGTGACAATCAATCTCAATGTGTTTAGTTCGTTCATGAAAGACATCATTATGAGCAATCTGAATAGCACTCTGATTATCACAATATAGAGGACTTGGAGAAGAAGTAGGTATACCAAGGTCACAAAGAAGTCTCTGAATCCATAATAACTCTGCAGTAGTGTCAGCAAGTGCACGATATTCTGCCTCTGTACTAGAGCGAGCTGTAAAAGTTTGTTTCTTACTACGCCAAGAGATTAAAGAATCACCTAGAAAAATACAATAGCCAGTAGTAGACCGTTGATCAGTAGGATCACCAGCCCAATCAGCATCAGAATAGGCACGTAGCTGTAATGAGGATGAGAAAATGAAGTCCATGAAATAAGGTGCCTTTAACATAACGAAGAATTCGTAAAACGGCAGCAAAATGAGGAGATCGTGGTGTAGCCATAAATTGACTGACAATGTAAACAACATAAGAGATATCAGGACGAGTGGCAGTAAGATAAATAAGACTGCCTACTAATTGCCGATATAAGGTAGGATCAGAAAGAAGGTTGCCATCTGTAGGAGAAAGTTTAACATTATGCTCAAGAGGGGTGGAAGTAATTTTATTATCTGAAATGCCTGAACGGGAAAGAAGGTCAGAGGCATATTTTGCCTGAGACAAATAATAACCAGAAGATGTAGGAGTAACTTCCAGTCCTAAGAAATAACTAAGATGGCCGAGATCCTTCATTTCAAATTTGCCACAAAGAAAATGTTTGAATTCGGAGATTTCAGCAGTATCGCTTCCGGTGATAATCATATCATCAACATAAAGAAGGAGTAAAACAATACCATGATCAGTTTTCTGAATGAAGAATGCAGAATCATAAGAACTAGGAGAGAAACCAAAATCACTGACAGTACTGCTGAAAGTAGAAAACCAGGCACGGGGAGCCTGTTTTAGGCCATATAAAGCACGACGAAGACGACAGACTTTGTTGGCAGGATGTGAATAACCCGGAGGTGGTTTCATATAAACTTCTTCCTTTAGAACTCCATTGAGAAAAGCATTTTTAACATCCATCTGATACAAGGGCCATTGTTTAGCTGCAGCAACAGGAAGCAAGCTACGCACAGAGGTAAGACGAGCAACAGGAGCAAATGTTTCTTCATAGTCAATGCCATATTCCTGTGTAAATCCCTGACGAGTCTCTTCTGATATCAACTCAGAAACTGCAGTTTCAATAGTAGGGAGAGGATGTCGATGAAGCAGAGAAGCTCTAACAGGCTCAAAATCTGATGTTAGAGCCATAAGAAATTGGACCAGACGTCCTTGGTCTCGATATATTGCATATTTACTTGCGTCAGTTGTGCATTGCCAATGGGGTTCAGAGAGAGCAAGTTGATCCCATATTGACTGTATACGAGAAAGAAAATTATTGATTGACTGACCTCGTTCTTGTCGCAAAGAGTGAAGTTCTGTGAGCAATTGATACTGATGAGCCAGATCTGATATAGTATAGCGACTTGCAAGAAGGTCCCAAACTTCTTTAGCCGTCTGAAAATGACTAAATTGCAGATGAATAGAAGGTGCAGATGTGTTACGAAACCAAGTAAGAATTTGGTGATTTTTGCTATCCCAATCTTCAAGACGGTTACCAAAATCATCATCCGATTCGTCATCAGATTTTATAGGCAATTTGATATCTCCTGTAACATAACGCCATAGCCTCCTTCCCTTAAGAAAACTTCTCATCCCTTGAAACCATGCTTGATAGTTGTATTCATCAAGCATAACTGATATAGGTTGAGAAATATCTAATTTCTCCATAACTCGACAAAAAAGAAAGTGTTTAATTGATAAAATAAAATCAGATCGAACAACTAGTGCTCTGATACCATGTTAGAAAAAGCAGAATAAAGCAGAAAAACTGAGAAAATAAAGAAAAGCAGGCTAAGAAAAAATGGCTTGTGTATATTGTATATTTAATAGATTGTACAATAACCCTATAAATAGGGTGATTCTATGAGGCTAAACCCTAGAAATATAAAAGGAAAGAATACATAGAATATTTACAAGATTGTAAAGAATAAACTAAATAATTACAATATTGGAATTTTAGAAAGTCAATATTCTAAGACTTCTTTAATATGGAAATCTCCAAAATTTATTCCCAATACTTGCAATATTAATTCCCAAGATTTTTCTAAAATCTCTTCAATTTAGGAATTGTCAATATTCTTTACAAAGAGGAATACAAACAAGCATGTTCATGGTGAGGAATTTCTAAGTGAATTTAAAAAGATATATGTTAGAGATTGAATCATTTGATTATTCTTAAGAGATATGGTGCAATTTAGTAGATCGGTTTAATCTCATGGACAACTGATACACTGAAGAGGTAGACTGAAAGCATAAGTCATGGGCACATGCATATCTTCATAGGCATTTTTGGGTTGAGCTTCAAAATACACAGTGATATGAAGGTATAAATGTTTATATAAAGATGTTGACAATAATAAATAAAAGGTATAGATGCCATGATCTTATATGAGAGTTTGGTAGGGTAACTGCGAGCATCTACATGCAGAGTTGATGGCTGATTATATGCTATGTACCTTTGAAAGCCATACCAAAGGTATTTAAATGAAAGCATCATTTAGAAAAGTTAGAATGCAGATCCTACATGAGATATTGCCACATGATGCACAGAAACCTTTCAATATTGATGTTTTCTCATTTATGAAATATTTTTCATTTTTAAAATATTTCAACGGACTAAATTAATTAATATCTATATAAAAGTTCTTATATTTTTTATATTTACAAACTTTTCCATATTTTATGAATTATTCGTTTATTTAATTATAATTATAATTTTTATGTTATTTGCCTTATAATTAATAATTACATATTTAATTATTTTAGATTTTTATTATAAAAAATGACCATTTTATTATTTTCAAAAAATAATTAGTATTTATATAAAAATTATTATACTTTTATATTTATGTGTTTGCCTACATTTTCGTTTCTTATATTCTTATAAAGTGTTATTTTCCCTTATCATTTCGTATCCATTTCTATTTTTCCATTTCTGTTTTTGTGCAACCTAGACTATTTGTTATAGACCAACAATGCAAAGTGGGCATTTGACAATATATAGTTTGTTTCCAATAATAATTTGTGGAAATGCTAACCATTCTGACCTTCAAAACTTGGGATTATTTAACAAATTGTAGTTTCTTGTTCTTCGAGACCATGGATTACCCTGCCATGCATGCATTCCATGTTGCAAACATATAGCTCTTGTCAGATATGTTGGCAAGATATGTTTTGATCAACAAATCTTGTCAGATTTGTTATAAACCCCACTTCAATGTGTTTAGTTATTGAGTGATGAACCGAACTTTTAGTTAAGTTAATAGCACTAGTGTTGTCACATATAATTGAGTGATGAATTGGATTACGATGAACAATACTACGTTTGATAAATGAGTAAAGCTTAAGTTTGTTAATGAGCAAAATATATTAGACTAATAAAATATTAGTTTGAGAGAAAATAGGTTGAGTTAGGAATAATGACAGACATAGACATAAAATTTAGATCTAGAGTAGTCGACTTATCCTTGAGTACTATTTGACTCACTAAGTTTAAAAAAAAAATCCTCTAAATTTAGACAAAATTATAAACTAGTCGACTCATAAAAGAGCATTAGTCGACTCACCATGTTATATAGGCAAACTTAACTTAGACCAAAGGAAACTCAAAGTGGACACATAGCTAGGCACAAGACTCTAGGATATGTCATTAGACACAACATATGTTATTGTGACACACGATTTTAATATTACGATTTCGAGTAAGTACACTCTATTTTAGTGTTGTGTATAATATGAACAAGTGTCGTTATCATGAGAATATTTTATATTACTGACTATGAATTACTCTATGTAAGTTGAACAGATCAAAACCCAATTATGAAGTTATTAAAGAATTAATAAAAGACCCTAAAATAGCTGAAATATTAAAGAATGAAATTCCATGGAAAATAAATCCTAAAACATCAATTTCATCTATTTTTAATCTTTCACAAGACTGATATTTCGAATCCCTAAATTTATTGGCTAATGAATTATTGCAGATGATAACAGTTTCCTAAAATTAGATTTTGTCCAATGGTTATATAATAAAATCTCTAATTCGATTAATCAAAACCAAATAGTCATACAATTTTGATTAATTCGGATTGCATTAATTCTGTGAAAAACTATAATCTAGGTTTTATCCTAAATTTTCGCAAACAAAATTAATTTTTGATCGATTTCATAACTTCATATGGATTTTGTTGTATTGGGCTAATATCCTTCAATTATATTGGCTATGTACGTATTCAATCAAATCATACAAACGAATGTACCTATACATTTGAAGTATTAAGATCAGCAATAAAATCTAATAAAACAATAATCATGCCAATAAAATTTAAGGAGAAGAAATAAATTTAGTCCATACAATTAATTAAATAATAGAATCTATCTGGTCTTAGGAATAAGAAAACCAGCAAAAAATTATAAAGAAAATAAGAAAAGAAAAGAAATTCGTGTATGGAGAAGTGGTGGTCTTTTGCCCTTGGGATGCCCTCATATTTATAGGATTAAAACCCCAACTCTTAAGATCTAGGAAACTTGGTATTTTTCTTTGATTTGGAGATTTCTTATTCTGATAAGAAGCATTATTTTCTTGATTTTCTAAGATTTGGAAACTTTCTTCTTATCCTTGAAATTAAAGACTTCTAAAGTTTCAGCATCTCTATCCCTTAAATCTCTTAATAGATAAGCTCTTTTAGTTGTCTTCTTTAACAAGGACTTATCTTTTAAGCAGCGTAGCAACTTTGACCCAATTTTCAGATAAGTTTTGGTCTGAATTAACTTCTGGACTCTTCATAAGATTCGTTGGCCTTAAAGTCTAGTTTCCAACTGAATAGAATCTGTAACACCGGAAAAGTCCAGATTTCTAAAAATATACTCTAAATGTCATTATTTGAAAATTCCTACATTTTGTAAAATTTTGGAAGAATGGTTAAATTTAAATATAAGTGTGAATTTTTGTTCCTTGGGTTGTTCAGGAACTTTTCTAGATATTTGGTAGACAGACTTTAAATTTTTAAGTTACCGATCATTAGAGTCCGAATCATCAGAACCATCGGTTACTTGAGTATTAGGTGATTGATACTTTGTAGATTTTAAATGTTCAGTATTCAGCAGAGTTTTAGTATTCAGTGAGATAGTTTTTTAGATTTTGATTTCTTTGTCGGTAGTTTGGAGGTGACCATTTATTATTTTATAAGTGAAAATCTTGTCGATATATTGTTGGACTCATTTTCATATATCGTTTGGTATAGTGTATTCCACTCATATTATCTATCGGTACTATCCCATTGGTCGATACATTTTTCCTATTATCTCACTTTTCTATACGTTCGGTGACACACAATTTTGAATCCCCATTTTTATTATGAAATACCTATGAAATTCCTAATTGGCTATTTTGTCACCGATCGATAATGTTCTCAGCTGTTTGGTATAATCATCCATCGGTAATGTTCTTGGCTATTCGGTACAATCACCGATCAACAATGTTCTTGGTCGTACGGTACAATGTGTTTCCAATTATCTGTTCGGTTTTCATTCCCTATTTTCATTTTCTTGTTCGGTCATTGCATTGCTCTTTTCGATATCGGTCCTGCATATGCAATTCTCTCTTCGATCCTTTTCATTTCTCTTCCACTTGACCAAACATCTATGCTCCTTGAAGGTCTGACCGAATGACTATGCTCCTTGAAGACTTACCGAACACTTTTGCTTCATTTGATCGAGCACTCTTCTTCTTGACCGAACATATTGCTTCCAACAATTTCAATTTTCCTCTTGTCGGTGGACACACACACATATTTAAGATTTCAAATTCCTTCCTTGTCATTACATGCATTTGCTTGGAGTTGAACCCAAGACTTTGGAGTGTCCAGAAAGTTATTCCTCCACCATGCCATTTAATATCTCTAATTGCATATTGCATAATTTATTATATAACCTATATCTTTTGGATATATATATATTTTTTTAATTTAATTATTTCTAGTCTATTTCTCTTAAATTTGAGACTCCCCTCGGTGAAGCAAATATAACCCATTGGTGAATAGTACTTTCTTTTAAATTATGTTGGAATATTTGCTTTTCTTTGTTCATTAACTATTGGGAATTGAACCCAAACATCACTATCTCTCATTGGCACTTTGTCTCCCCCTTTTTAGTAATTGTTGCTAGAAAATTCAACTTGTTTCCACCGGTTCCAAGTTGCCCATTTGCCATTCCTCATTACTAAGAGCTCATGGGTCAATGCTGAGAGCTCATCGGTTAATGCTGAGAGCCCATCGGTCAATGCATTCCCTTTGCACACCTTTCAATTTCCTTACAAATTTAAGTCTTGTAGTATCAAGAAGACTTGATCACTATTTGGTATCTCTCATCATCGAACACTCCTTTCTCTCAACAAATAATATTTCAGGTATTTAAACCTATTGGGTTGAGTTTCCAAATTACCAAAAAGGGTATGATGCACACTTGTGTAAGGTGGAAGAAAATAAGGACAATTAAGTAAATTGGGAATACGAGTTGTAAATAAAAAAGTGGAGTTGGGACTTCAGAACCTACGAATGCCAAATTTTACCTCTTCTTTTACTTCTCTTTCTCTTTGCTCATACACCACATCTCTCTCTCTTTCTCTTCTTGTTATTAGCAAAGATCAATTAAAATATCATAAAATCCACATTCTAAAGACTTCAAAACTCATAATCCAATCTCTAAAGAATTAGATCTTGTGAGAGATTTGAGATTTTTTAATGAGAGAAAATCTAGAGTTTGATCGTGACTCGGCTTGAGGCGAAATTGAAGACTAAAAGTCTAGGAGTAGGTGAAAACTGAATGAAGCAAGACGTTCGCTGCAGAGACATCTGGGAGTGACTATCATCTCTAGTACTGTGAGTGGTTACATGTTTGCACTTAAATAAAATAAATATTTTTAATGGATTTTCTAAATGATTTTCAATAGATTTTCTGAATGATTTTGACTCTTGATTTTATACGTTTTAGTGTGTGTGGAATATCCTAAAGAATGATTTTGAAATTCCTATGCATCCTAATGTTTTGAATGAATATCTGTGTCATATTGATTTATTGATGTTAAGCACATTGTGATGTTGGTTATTGATGAACAATTATTTGTTTGATGGCACATAGAATGGATTGTTAAATTTTCATGAAATGGTGTACAGTGTGGTTACTGGGGGAAGAGTCTGAACCCCGAAAAATGGCTAGTCATTTCCCACCACGGTGTGACTCGACTGGGTGACGTGGTGGGATTACTATTTGTAGACATAATATATGGCCGTTCACGATGACACATTCATGGTCGAATAACGTGTCGCTTAAAGGGCGTGGGATAGTTGGTTGCACCACCAATGAAACACTATAGCCAACGCCAATAAATGAGGTGTTTGTAAACTGAAAATTTGCTAAAACCTTAGCGGTTCCACCCTAGGTCGTGGTAAACCTTTGTTGGAAAACAATGATTTTGACTGTCCTATGTTTGAAAATGTAAAATAATTGAATGCATATGAGATTGAATTATAATGATTGGAAATTTGTTTTATTGCTAAATGATCTTCAGACTGATACGGTGATTTGAAATATATATATGTTTGGTATGTCCACAACATAAAATCTTATTTTTGTTCAACGTGTACATCACTCACTGAATATTCCCGTACTCACCAATCTCTCTCCATTTTTATAGAGGAAGGTCAGTTATTTCGTGAAATCGTTTAGAGCCAGAATCTTTTGGGAAGACTTCTGTCAAAGATTCCTTTTGGTATAGATCTCATTATTGCCTTTGAGGTATCGATAGATAGACCCATGGAGGGCATTTTGTATAAGAATCTATTTGAATATTTTTGAAACTCCGTATTTTGATTTCGATTGGATTTAACTATGTGTAAACTTTTATCGGAAATCCTTAATTTCCTTTTTATGAAATTTTCTTGGGAATTATTACTAATTTTGTTTTATATTCCTAGAGAGGGAATTGCGTTCTGATTGGTTGATGGCATTTGATGACCGGAATGGCCTATGGCTTTAGTTGGTATTTTGAATGCCTTGCGATGTCTTGGAGTTCAGGGTGTGATTCACACGTGTTCAAAGTAGCGTGACAGTAGTCGCATGCTCGGATCTGTGGGTCGAGGCATGACACAATCACCTCAATTGAATATCAAAGTAGAAAGATATGTCCAAAGTATTAACAACTATCTGTCTAGTCTGACTTTCTTTAAATAAGTCTAAAGTTTCCTAAATCATAACCCAATAATTTAATCAATAAAATATCATAAAATAAGGTTTAAAATAGTTTTAAAACTCATAAATAATTGTTGAAATGATATAATTTAAGTGTATAAAATTTATTATTATCAAATATCCTTACACTTGAATATTTGCTTGTTCTTAAGTAAGAAAAAAATTTCTTCAAACCCAATTCAACTTGCCCAAGAGCTTAACCATGCATATGACAAGTTTTAACCAGAATTACAATCAAGACAATCAATATTTCATAGTATTTAGTACTAGACAACTATTACATCCCTAGCAGTCTCCTTAAAATCAAGAATAATGCAAAATTCAACCACCTTCACAATGAATTTACTCAATGCACTCAACCATATGTATATGTAAGTGATACGTATATCACTTAAATTAACATAATAAAATGGCATTACTATAGATTTGCTAATATATCAAATCTCCAGCACTCAAATATATGAAATCTATACACCGATCAAAATGTCTTATATTTGGTTGTAACGTGGTTATGGTAAATAGTAAGATAAAAATAGGTACAAAAATAAGGTTAAAAATTCACTAAAAATACTCAAGTATCAAACATGACATTCTTTACACCAAAATAAAGAAAATGCTAACTTCTAGAACTTCCAATCCCAAAATACATAATATCACTCCAACTTCAAGTATATAATGTAATATCTCACTTATCCCAAACAAAGAATGTGTAATGAAATTTCATGCAACCTTTTTCTTTAACTTTTGTTGTTGTTATTGTTGTTGTTGTTTTTTTTGTTTAAATTTTTTTCAACCTTTTTTTCTAAATTTTTTTCTTTTTCATCATTTTTTTCTTTTTTTTTTCCTATTTTTCTCTTTTCTTTTTTCATAACTTAACATGATAATTCTCTTCTTTTCTACTGTACTGAGTCACAATTTGTCACACTACCAAAATTAAAAAAAAAAAACTCCAAAACATAAAAACATAATACTATGCTATCAATTGTAAGTAAATTAGTGAACTTGCATTCAAAATCTAGAGCCAAAAAATTAGATCATGGAGAAAAATTATGTGGATAATTCAAAAAAGAAAAAATTTAGACTCAAATGGGTTAATTAATGGATATAAGATTTTAGGAAGTATGTAAATCTAGGTAGCTTAATCATTAGGTACATAAAAAAATGTGATTTCAATATACAAAATAAAGTAAGTTTTAAAATGATCATTTTATGTGTAATATATGCTTTACAAGAAAATGAGAGCACAAAATTGCTCTACAAGGCTCAAATCCTACATTCGATAAATTTTATTTCAAATCTTACATATCTATCTTTCAAATCAACTATTAAAAGATGAATAGCTAATTATGTACCAAATAAACACTAATATCAATCATTTTCATATAACCCAATTCAATTCAAAGAACATATAAGAACTAGGAAACTCGAGAAAAATTTGTTAGGATGAAAAAATTCAGCAACAACTTAAAAAAAAATACTTTTAACATTTTTCAATTTTTTAAAAAAATTTTCAAAAAAAATGGAATGCTCCCCTCACAATGTGCAAAATGGAATAATAAATGAAATAATAAAGTTAAAAGAAAAAGAACAAAAAACTCCACTGATAAAACCAATGAACCTGCAGTCTCCTCTCTACCAGCAACTTCTTTCGTCCTCGTAGATCTTCACATTATACCCATTCATAGAATCGTGCTATACTTTTGTCATTTTCTTATCAATTTGTACATTCTCATATGTCTCATCCCGCCATTCCTCTAGTTCATTTATCTGCAATTTCCTTTCTTTACCTGTATCAAGTCTCCTTTGTGATTGAACTTTGCTTAAATTCATTCCCAAAATAACACATGCATCAATATATTCATTGTCTAGGATGTCATGATTTACATGCAACACATTAATAATGCAATTTTCAATAGGATCAATAGAATAAAAAACATTAAGATCATGTCTAGCAATCCTATCAATACAATCAATTCTAAAAACTTCTTATTTATCAGAATTTCTCATAGAGTGAAAGACATTAAATTCAATTTTTTCATCATTAATTCACCAAATCAACTATCCAGCATAAACATCTATCAAGGCTCATGCAGCGGCAAGAAAAAGTCGACCCAAAATTAATGAAATGCCCTTATCATCATCTATATCCAAGACAACAAAATCGATAGAAAAAATAAATTTAGCAACTTCAACTAGTATATTCTCAATAATGCCTCTTGAATATTTTATACTTCTATAAACTAATTGTAATAAAATATTTGTAGGTCTACACTCCTTGAGCCCTAATTTCAAAAATATAAAATATGGTATGAGTTTTACATCAGCATTGAGATCACATAAAACATTAGAAAAGTCAGTGGAACCTATAGTACAGCGGATAGAAAAATTCTTTGGATCCTTGAGATTTGGTGGTAGCTTTTTTTGCATAATCATGGAGCATTCCTCTATAAGTTTGATGGTTGAAACCTCATTGAGCTTTCTCTTATTAGTGATCACATCCATGAGGAATTTCCCATTACTCGGCATCTGTCTAATGGCATCCAGAAAAGAAATATTATTATCCAATTTTATACAAATTTTTAAAATTTTTAAAATTCTGCATTTTCACAAAAAAGACGCCCAAGAAAGGGGATAGAGGCCTTATATTCACTTAAACGTAAAGTATTTCACTATGTATAATCCATGCCTTAGCCTTCTTATTTGTAGGCTCTTGGACTTTTTCCTTGGCTTATTGTTTATCATCTTCATCATTGGATAGATCTGGAACTTGTAATTCTTTTCCACACCTTAATGAGATTGCATTAGTCTACTTTATAGGGTCCTTCTCAGTGTCACTTGGCAGTTTACTTGAGACATGAAATAAAAGGAATTAATCAATTGACGAATTTTATTTTCAAGTTTCTTGAACCTTTCATTAGTCACTGTTGTCAAACGTTCAATTGTAACCTTCCATGATGCCTTGCTCTCTCTTGGATGTGGATTCCCTGAATTAAAGTCTGGTGGATTCATTCTCTATGATGCTTATTGACTCCATAAAAAGTTGAAATGATTCTTTCATCCAAGATTGTACATGTTGGAGTAAAGATTATCTTGTGGCCTACAAAAGTTTGAAACAAAGTTTGCTTGCTATACGTACGGATACTCAAAAACCATATGACTAGAATTTTCACATGATTCACAAAATAAAATTTGATTATTCACCATATTGATTCAATTAGCTTTCATAAAATTAATTAATGAATTGAATTTTGCATTAAGTATGGTAAAACTATCGAGTTCATGCATACCAACTCTTTGTCTAGGAATTTCACATTTATTAGACCAATCATATAGATTAGAGCCCATATCATCAAGTGATCACATGTTTCATTATAAGATTTGCTCATGAAAGTACCTCCTGCTGTAACACTGAATTTTAAACGAATGTATAAGACCAACATAAAAGGTTTGTAAAATCAACCAATCAAATATACCATGATGTAAACATCTCCTAATTAGATCCTTAAAATGCTTTCAAGTATTGTATAAAGATTCACCTTCAAACTGCATAAAACTAACAATATTATTACGTAGCTTAGCAGTCTTACCCATGAAGAATTACTTAGCCAAAAATATTTAAGCTAAATTCTCCCAATTCATAAAGTGATTTACAGGGAATGGGTTAAACCATACCTTTGTGTTATGTGATTTTGATGTCGTGATTTCGAACAAATATATTATAGTCAAATGTTGTGTGTAGTACAGTAAGTGTCATTCTCATGAGAATATTTTGTACTACCAACTATGAATTACCCTATCTAAGTTAGACAAATCAAATCACAATAATAAAAATATTTAAAATCAAGAAAATATTAAAAAATTTGAATTAATAGATAAAAAATTCTAAGACGTCAATTTCATCAGTTTTCAATCTTTTTACATGACTGAATCTTTTCAATCCGCTTAAATTTATTGACGGAAAAATCATTATTGATGATATTAGATTTTTCTATATTAGATTTATACCATGGTCATGCAATAAATTCCAATTCGACTAACCAAAACTTAATGATCATAAATTGAATTGTATTAAGTTTTATAAATATTTATAATTTAAAGTTTCCCTTAAAACCCCATACAAAGAATTAGTCATCCGTTGTTCTCATAATCCTATGTGGATTTTATTATATTTGACTAATCTTCTGTAATTTTATTGATCATGTATGTATTCGATCTCAAATCATCAAAATATAAGATCTTATACGTTTGAAGCATTAAAATCAATAATGAACTCTCATCAAATAATAATCATGTTGATAAAGATTTATGTAAAAAAAATAAATTTAAATCATACTATTAATTAAAGAGTAGAATTCATCGAGTTCTAGAAATAAGAAAACTAACTAAGCATACTAAAGAAAAATAATAAAATAAAACTCTAAAATCTATGTGGAGAAAATTGTGGGGAGGAGGAATGAATGCCCTGGAGGTTTGCTTCTTATTTATAGATCTAAAACTCTAGATCAACGAGGATTTGTGAGTTTTTGGAAACTTGGTTAATTCGGAAAGTTATTTTTGATAAATATTATCTTCTTTCTTCTCCAAGATTTGGAAACTTAATTGTTACCTTGATTTTCAATACTGTAGTAAATTTTACTCAATTTTTAGATATCTTCTGATCTAAATTAGTTTCTGCACTCTTTATATGATTTGTAGACCTCGAAGTCTTCTTTTCAATCCAATAAGAATCACTTCAATCAAATATCGAAGTAGAGAGTTATGCATAAAAAATTAACAGTAGTTTGTACAGCCCGAATTTTTTTAAATACTTCTAAAAATTACCTAAAACAAAACCTACAAAAATAATTAAAGTAAATTCATGAAATAAAATCTAAAATAGTCCTACAAATCATAAATAAAACCTAAAATAAAATAAAATAAAATAAAATAATTCAAGTATATAAAAATATTGCAATCAAATGCTTCCATACTTGAATGTTTATTTGTCCTCAAGCATGAATAAATTTTCTCCAAAATTAATTTAACCTCTCAAGTCCCTAACTATACATATAGCAAATTCAAATCGGAACTACAATCAAGACAACCAATAGTTCGTAGCATTCAACACTAAAATAGCTATCGCATTTTCTATAGTCTCATCAAAATCAAAAGCAATGCAAAATTCATCTACCCTTACGATTGGTTCACTTAATAGAATAAAGGAAACTAAGTTCAACCAGTCAATTCACTCAATTTTATGGAAGGGGTAAGTATAGCATTACCATAAGTTTGTTAATATATTAAATCTCTATCACTCAAATATATGAAATCCATACATCAATCAAAATGTTTTTTATTTTATTGTAATAGGGCTAGAATTAAGGGTAGGATAAATAGGTACAAATGTTGAGTAAAAAATAATTCACTAAAAATACTCAAATATCAATACATAACATTCTTTGCATTAAAGTAAAGAAAATACTAATTTTCACAACTTCTAATTCCAAAACGTGTAATAGCATTTCAACTCCATAGATGTAATGAATCATATCTCCCCAAACAAAGATTTTGCAATGAAACTCCACTATAAGAGTGAATAATATCTAAGAATCAATTTTTTTTCTTTTTTTGCTTTTTCTTTTTTCATTTTTTCATTTTTTTAACCAACACTTTTTTCTTCTTTTTCTTTTTCTCGCATTTTGTTGTTTTTTTTTTCACTTTTTTTTCAATAACTCAACATGATAATAATTAAAAATGTAAATAAAACTCCAACATAAAAAAATAATACCTAAAAATATTATATCATGCTATCAACTATAAATATATTAGTGAACTTGGCTTTAAAATCTGGAATTAGAAAAAATAGGTTATGAGATAAATTATGTAGGTAATATACGAAAGAAAAGATCTAAATTCAAATGGGTTAACTAAAGGGATATAAAATTTTAAGAATGATATTTTTTGAAAGCCAAAATATGTAAACCTAAGTGTCTGAATCATTTTGGTGCATAAAAATAAAAAAAAATATGGTCTCGAAATGTATAGCAAAACAAGTTCTAAAATGACAATTTCATGTGTGATATGCATTCAACAAGAAAAATGAGAGCAGAATGAATTGCTATTTAAAGTTCAATTTCTCACTTAGATAAATTTGGCGTTAAATCTTACATATCTATTTTTCAAATCAATCATAAAAAGATAAATAACTAATCATGTACCAAATAGCTATTAATACCAATCATCTATCATGCAGCCCAATTCAAAACAGTGACACACAAAGACTAGAAAACTTGAGAGAATTTAGTTGGTAAGATAAAAATTCAACAAAAATTTTTTCTTTTTTTTAGTTTTTTTCCAAAATTATCTAAAAAAACTCCTAAAAAATTAGAAAAATTCAATATGCAATATTTTTCCACATTTAAACCAAACATTGTTTGCAATATAAAAAAAATGAAATACTAAAATCAAGAAAAGATAAAAAAAAAACTCCCTTAATAAAGTAGATAAATTTGCAGCCTCCTCTTCAGCAACATTTTTCATCCTCATAGATCTTTATATTATACTCATTCATGACATCATGCCATGCATTTGTCTCTCTCTCTCTCTCCGTTTTTTTTATATAAATCTGAGCATCCTTATATGCTTTATTTTGCTATTCCTCCAACTTAGTTAACTGCAACTTTCTTTCTTCACATGCATTAAGTCTTATTTTCGATTGAAATTCAATTAATTTCACACTCAAGACAACATATACATCAATATATTCATTGTCTAAAAAGTCATGATTTGTATGTGTAGAATTAACAATGCAATTTTCAATAGGATTACTAGAATAAAAGACATTAAGATCATGACTATATTCAATAATCTTACGAATGCAATCCTCTCCAAAAACAGTTTGTTTTTCACAATCTCTCTTAGAATGAAAAAATTTGAATTCAATCTTTTCATCATCAATTCGCAAAATTAACTTTCGAGCATAGACATCTATAAAGATTCGTGCAGTGTTTAGAAAAGGCTTATCTAGAATTAGAGAAGTGTTCTCATCATCATTCATATCCAAAACAACGGAATTGATAGAAAAATAAATTTATCAATTTTAACCAATGTATTTTGTATTTTTATCAGCTAATTGTTAACCAATATTTTTTATCAAAACAATCCCTCTTAGATATTTTATATTTTTATTAGCTAATTGTAAAGAATATTAGTAGGTCGATAACCTTTTAATCCTAACTTCAAAAACACAAAATATGACATGAGATTGACACTGGCACCCAGATCACATAAAATATTAGAAAAATTAGAAGAACCAATTGTACAAGGGATAAAAAAGCTCCCTGAATCTTTGAACTCCTTCGTAAGCTTGATTGTTGAAACCTCATCCAGGCACCTCTTGTTTGTGATCACATCCTTCAGTAATTTTTCATGGCTCGGTATCTGCTTAATGGTATCCAAAAGAGGAATGTTAATATGTTATTTCTTAAAAATTTCTAAAAACTTTTCAAATTATTTTTCTATATTATCACACAACAAAAGTCCAAGAAAAGGAACACATGGCTTATACTCCTCAAAGGCAAAGAATTTCCCTATTTTGGATCTGGTGTCATGGACTTTTCACTTATAGACTATTTGATCTCCTTTTTAGCCTCTTGTTTGTTCTATTCCTTGGTCTCTTGTCCATCCTTTAACTAAATTGGCTCTTCCTATAGTTGCTTCCCTCTCCTTAATGAAACTGTCTTGACTTGCTCTCTATGATTCTTTTCAGTATCACTTAGCAATCTACCTGACACACAAAAATGAAGGGTGTTAGTCAAACCTTTCATGTGTTGTTGTTTCCAAACGTTCAATTGTAATCTCTCATGATACCTTTCTCTACCTTGACTATTGACTCCTCAAAGTAAAATTTTGTGGATTGTTTGGTCGTGGTGGTGCTCATTGACTCCATGCAAAGTTAGCGTGGTTCCTCTATCCGAGATTATATGTGTTAGAGTAAGAGTTGTTTTGAGACCTACCAAAGTTTGAAACAAAGTTTGCTTATTATACTTGTAGACACTCAAAAACCACATGAGTAAGATCTCCACACGAATCACAATACTAGACATAGCTAGTTATAGCATTAGGTTGATTAGTTTTCATGACATTGATCAATGAATCAATTTTAGCATTAAGCATGGTTAAAGTATCGATTTCATGCACACCAACTTTTTGTCTAGGGATCTCACGTTCATTAAACCAATTATACTGATTTGAGGCCATATCATTAAATAATGCACATACTTCATCATATAACTTGTTCATGAAAGCACCCCCTGCCGCCGCATTAATGGTAATTTTAATAGAATTTAAAATATTACTATAAAAAGTTTGCAAAATCAACTAATCTGGTATATCATAATATGAACATATGCTAATCAAATCTTTAAAATGCTCTCAAACATTATACAAAGACTCACCATTGAATTGCGTAAAACTAGTAATATCATTGCATAGTTTAGCTGTCCTACAGGATGGAAAATACTTAGCTAAGAATACTTCAAACAAATTCTCCCAATTTGTGAAATGATTAGCAGTGAATGAATTTAGCCATACTTTTATCGTTCCCCTAAGAGAAAAAGGAAACAGTCGTATCCTTATTACATCAGGACTAACTGCATTTAGTTTGATTGTGTTGTTGATCTCCAGAAAGTTCTTCGGATGGCCATTTGGATCTTCAAAGGTCTCTCGGCCTAATTGATTTGTCTATGCCATGCCAAAAAGATTATGTTTTAGTTCAAAATTATTCGCCTCTATTGTAGATTGTGCAATACTACTCTTCGAATATTTTGAAGTTTAGCATCGAATACTCCCTCATAGCTCTGTTATTTTGATCCATTGCTTCTTCTTTGACCTCCTTAGTTTGTTTACAAATGGATTTCAAAATTCTCTCTATCTCAAGATTAAATTCAGATAGATCAAGATTTTTCAATCATAACATGCATTGTATCTGCACCAAAAAGAACAAAAAATTCGATCTTCAAAATAGTCTATAGGAACTACTCAAAAAAATATGTATTACCTATATAAAAGTAGAAATAAAAAAAAATAGCAAAATGATGCAAAATACATCTAAGAAGACAATCAGAAAACCCTAAAAATCAAGAAAAAATAAAAGAAAAATAGAAAAAATAGAAAAACCAATGGATATTACAAGCAAGTATATCTTAGTCGAATGTTGTGTATAGTACAAGCAAGTGTTGTTCCCACGAGAATATTTTATACTACCAATTATGAATTATCCTATCTAAGTTGGACAAATCAAATCACAATAATAAAGATATTAAAAATCAAGAAAATACTAAAAGATTTGAATTAATAGATAAAAAACCCTAGGGCGTCAACTTCACCTATTTTTAATCTTTTCACATGACTAAATCTTTTAAATCCCCTTAAACTTATTGACTAAAGAATCATTGTTGATGATAATAGATTTTTCTAGATTAGATTCACCAAATGATCATATAATGAATCCCTAATTTGATTAATCAAAATCCAATGGTCATACAATTTAGATTAAATTGAATTGTATTAAATTCTATGGAATATCTGTAATTTAAGATTTCTCTTAAAATCCCACACATAAAATTAATCATCCGTTGATCTTATAACCTATGTGAATTTTATTGTATTGAGCTAATTTCCTGCAATTATGTTGGCCATGCATGCATTCGATCTCGAATCATCAAAATTTAAGATCCTATACATTTGAAGTATTAAGATCAACAATAAATACTCATCAACTAATAATCATGCCAATAAATATTTAAGAAAAAGAAATAATTTCAAACTGTACTATTAATTAAAAAACAAAATCCATCGAATCCTACGATTAAGAAAACTAACTAAGCATACTAAAAAAAAAGAAAATAAAACCCTAAAATCTGTGTGAAGAAAATCATGGTGTAGAGGAATGAATACCCTGGAGGTTTGTCTCTTATTTATAGATCTAAAACCCTAAACCTACAAGAATTTGTGAGTTTTTGGAAATTTAGTTAATATGGAGGCTTATTCTTGATAAACATTATCTTATTTCTTCTCTAAGATTTAGAAACTTCATCTTATATTTATTTTTAACATTACAGTAATTTCTACTCAAATTTTGAATACATTCTGACCTAAATTAGCCTCTGAACTCTTCACAAAATTTGTAGACCTCGAAATGTTCTTTCAAATCCAATAAGAATCACTTAAATTGGATATTAGAGTAGAAGTTATGTCCAAAATACTAACAGTTGTTTGTGTTGTTTGAATTTTTTTAAATAACCCTAAAAATTACATAAAACAAAACCCATGAAAATAATTATTGCAAATTCATGAAAGTCTAAAACAGTCATACAAATCATAAATAAAGTCTAAAATAAAATAAAATAATATAATTTAAGCATATAAAAATATTGATATCACTTTGCCTTTCCTCTAAGAGAGAAACAAAATAGTCGTAACCTTATTGTATTAGGGTTGACTCTATTCAATGTAATAGTGTTGCAAATTTCCAGAAAATTCTTCAAATGGCTATTTGGATCTTAGAAAGTTTCTCCGCCATTGATCTGTCTGCACAATGCCAATAAGACTAAGTTTTAGTTCAAAGTTGTTTGATTCCACGATAGGTCTGTAATGCTTGTCTGTATTCTTGAAGCCTAGGTATCGAAAACTCCCCCATAGCTCTATTCTCTTGAGCCATTTCTTCTTTCTTAACTTTCTTAACTTATTTATGAATGATTCTTAACATTTTCTCTATCTCCAGATCAAATTCAGTTAGATCAAAACTCTTCAATCATAGCATACATTATATTAATACCAAAAAAGCTCAAAATTCGATTTTCAAATTGAATTGCAAAAGCCATTTCAAAAAAAAATCTAAATCACCTATATAAAAGTAAAAACCACAAAAAAATAGTAAAAGAATGCACAAAGCACCAACTTTAAAAAATAAAAAGGGGGAAATATTTTGAAACGTGGAATTTAGGCAAGATAGTGATGCCACAACATAGTTGTGGGTTTTGCTTAATTGTTCAATACATCGAAATTTTTTGAAATAAGTGGTCGCTTAGCCCTAATTCCTAAGTCAAATTTTAGACAGTAGAAAAAACCTATAGACCCTAGACTTATGGACTAAAAAAAACTGTAAAAGTCGTATATCCTATTTAACAACAACAGGAAAGAAACAAGAAATAAAAGATAATACCTAATCTCAAACAAGATTAACTCTGAGTGAAATACAAATATATTCCCAACAATAGTGCTAAAAACTTGATACAAGATTTTAACACTATGAATTCAGGTACTAGTCAAAGATTGTGTATAATGATAACCAAGTATCGTTTCCACGAGAATATTTTGTATAACCAACTATGAATCACTCTATCTAAGTTAGACAATTCAAAACACAGATATGAAGATACTAAAGAATTAAAATCAATAAATAAGAAAACCCTCAGGCGCCTAAAATATTAAAGGTTCAATGGAAAATAAATCCTAGAATATCAACTTCATCTATTTTCAATCTTTTACAAGACCGACTCTTTTCGAATTTCCTAAGTTATTGACTGATGAATTATTGTATATGATGGCAGTTCCCCTAAAATTATATTTCACACAATGGTCATGTAATAAAATCTCTAATTCAAATAATCAAAACCTAATGGTCATTCAATTTTAATTAATTTAGATTTATTAAATTGTATAGAAAATTGTAATTTAGGTTTTATCCTAAATTTCCACACATAAAATTAATTTTCTGTCGATCTCAAAACTTCATGTAGATTTTATTGTATTGAACTAATATCCTACAATTATATTAATCATGCTTGTATTCAATCTCAAATCATACAAAATATAGGTTTAAATGTTTTGAAATATTAAGATCAACAATAAATCTCATCACACAATAATCATGCTAATAAAACTTAAGGGAAAGAAATAATTCAATCTATGTAATTAATTAAAGAATAGAATTCATCTAGTCCTAAAAATAAGAAAACTAGCAAAATATTGTAAAGAAAATAAGAAAATAAAAGAAATTCATGTGTGGAGAAGTGGTGGTCTTCTACCCTTGGGATGCCCTCTTATTTATAGGAGTAAAACCCTAAATCTTGAAATCTTGGAAACTTGGTGTTTTTCTTTTATTTGGAGACTTGTTGTTGTGATGATAGGCATTATCTTCTTGATTTCTCAAGATTTCAAAACTTCCTTCTTATCCTTGAATTTGAACCTAGAGTTTCACAACTTTATCCCTTAAATCTCTAAATAGATAAGCTCAATTAGTTGTCTTCTTTAACAAAGACTTATCTTTTCAGCACTGTAGCAATTTTGATCTAATTTTTGATAAGTTGTAGTTTGAATTAACTTCCAGACTCTACATAATATTTGTAAAACTTAAAATCTAGTTTCCAACCCAATAAGAATCACCTCAATCAGACGTCTGAGTAGAAAGATATACCCAAAATACTAACAACTATATGTCTAGTTCAAAGTTTTTTAAATAAATACAATGTTTCCTAAATCACAACCCACAAATTTAATTAATAAAATATATGAAATAAGGTTTAAAACAATCTTAAAATTCATGAATAAGTGTTGAAATAATATAATTCAAGTATATAAAAATTATTGCTACCACCATTCCTACCTTTTTCCACTTGCGGGACCCTCACTTGATTCTTATCAAACTAATCAAACAATATCAAAATCTCTCGTAACTATTTCACAACATGTATACCAGGGAAAAAGAACACAACTATTACTGTGGCTGATATTAGGTTTCCAAGAGTATAAAATGTGTAATATTTTTTTTTTACTCATCTCAAATATTGATGATCTAGAATTGTTTCAAAAGAAGAAGCCCAAAACTAGATGTTCAAGAATCCCAAGTAACCTAGATTTTTTTTTTATGATTCACCCCAAATATTGATGATCAAGAAGAAGCCCGAAACTAGATGCTCAAGAATCCTAAGAAACCCATAATTGTTTTTTGCTCACCCTAAGAAGCCCAAAACTAGATGTTCAAGAAACCCAAAAACCCAATTTTTTTTTTTTTTTTTTTTTTTTTTTTGCTAGAGAATAGAATTTCAGGAAAAAGAAATTAAATAGAAGATGATAAAGGTAGCAAACCTAACTTAGAGCTGGCTCTGATACCAACTGATACAAACTCTGCTAACCTTGTGGCAACACTTATAATAAGAAATTGCCTGGACAGAATCCCTAAGTTGGTTTGAATGGAAACCTAAACCCTTTTCTTATATGGAAGTAAGAACCTTGGTATATGAAGATGTTACAATCAGTTGTCTAGGACTAATTTATAAGTTGAAGAGTTTGAAAGGAATTAAAGAGGAATACTCCTAATGCTCTCAAAATTTTCTCACGATTTTATTGCTATAAGAAGCCTTTACATAGGCTAAAATTAGGATTACATTTTAGTAACTTTTTGTTGAAAAGTCAACTTCCTAAAATATTATATATAAAAATAGAACTTCCTAAAATAGTGTCAATTAAATTTATATAAACTAAATAAAAAAAATGAAATTTCCTAAAATGTTATCTATCAAAGATTTTAAATAAAAAATGGAAACATAGGATTGATCTTTGAAGATTTCTATTCAATCATGTTCGATTTGCTTGAAGATTTCTTTTAAATTATCCACACTTGAATTAGGGAAGTCCAACCTTGAGTCTCCAGCTTAATATCTTCTATAGGCCACTACAAATATGCTTGGACCCTTGTTGCTTGAATCAACCCATTTAATGCATGTTTGAACTTTTTACACAAGTTCTTAACACTGGTCCAATGGGTACTTTAATTGGTTCTAAATAAATCTCTTTCCATGTGTTTGTGTCTCTTATGTTAGTCTTATCTCCATCAGCTCCAACGTTCAAGTCAGAAATAATGGTTTTTATAAGAGAAACAAATTGAAAGAGATAGTGAGAGAGAGCTAGGATTGATAGCTTTGTGCTGCTTTTATGTGCCATGTGTGTATTTAAGAGAGCGTACCTGGCTGGTAGTATGTTTAATGTATATATAGGCAAGTTTCATGTGCATCTTTTACGAAAAAGCCCTAGTTTCCTTATGAATGTATCGGGCATAATGTCACGCCCCGAACTGGGATCGTGAACAGTCGCCCGTTGTCCTGGATGTCGGCTGTATTTTTATAGAAAATCGGACAGAACTTCCCCATATTTCGGAGGTCTCCCATGTACATTTCACCTGTATATCAACATTCATCCTGTAAAATAAACAAATAGCTATCCCGGCCTCTCCAAAATCAACTAATCCCACAATCGACATCCAGAACAACGCAAGGCTATAAAAATTTCCAGCAGACCCAACCACAGACCTCTACTGTCATGCCCAACTAGAGTATGAGTAGCCGCCACATCGAGCGGACCTAAATTTTATAAAATTTTCAACAATTTTCTCAAGTTACATTCAAATACTTACAATTGCCTCAATGCAAATGAAAAATGAGAGTTTCACAAATAATGTACATAAATTATACAGTTATCCCAAAATAAGTACACGACCAACTTAAGATCTCAATGTCAAGACCTCGCAGGGTCGAAAATAAATTATGGAATTCATCTTTCAAATTTAAACTTTGATCTCACCGTCGTGAATCACCCAAATCTATCAAAATCTCTAAAATCTGAAGCGTCACTCCGGCACAACAATAATCCTGTCTGAGGAGGGAAAGAAGAGGAGTGAGTATCAAGGAAGATACCCAGTGAGTGAGGGGATTAATCTCAAGTACAAATAGTGTAGGTGAACATTGGAGTGTCAAATAATATCATTCGTAAACAATAATTCAAGTTTTGCAGTAAATCATGGTACGTTCAATAAAATTAACTCATTTATTCAATCACACGATATCATATATATATGCATCCATTTAAAAATCAAGTATCATTCTAGAGCAAGCCGAAAATGATCCTGACAAATGTCAACTATGACCAATGACAGGCGCATCGGGAGTTTTATTATGCAAAGTTTATTCCAAAAGTTTCTCTCTTCCCCAACGTTGATCACATGATACTCCAACTAGCCTGTAAATAATAATAATAATCATATATATATAAATAGTCAGCCGTGTATGGTGCCCCGCCCAGCGCTAGACAGAGGTAAACTCACGTCCTCCCCGATGAGGGTCAACCTGGGACAACCATACACATAACGATCTGGCAGATACCTCCAGCCGAAACGTATCCGAGCACAAGGGGTGCCTCTACCAAATGTCTTTCATAGCTACGGAATCAATCAAGTCGGCCGGGCACGTAGCCCGCATGCATCACATCATTACGTCGGCCGGGCATACAGCCCCATGCATCGTATCATAATGTCGGCCGGGCGTACAGCCCAAATAGTACATATAAAGTCATTTAAAACCATGTGCCAATACCAGTGGAAGCATTAAAACATGTCAATATGACAAAGAAAGATGACACAATATCCAGTTATCAAACTCATAGATGCATATCTATAAAATCATAGAAAATATAAGTTTACGACTCTCCAATAGTCACAAAATAGATTTGAGATTTAATATCACACGTCGAATCAATGCATATCAAAGCATGTTTTGTTTAAAAACACGAAAAAATTAGATTTTCATTATTTCATGCAAGAGATTAGGGTTTCACTCACATTCTAGGGAGGGTAATCACTCCCTATTTCCACAATCAAACCAAATCGACTTCTCGAATCTCCAAGAAAGTCAACCTAATCAAATCATCACGATTTTCATCAAATTTCCGACTATTTTCAGGGTTTATCATTTTCCTTAAGTTCATACAAACCATAAATTCTTCAATTTATAAATATACTCTAATGTTATCCATTTCATTTCATTTATAAGTAAATAATCAAATCAAAATCAAGCCTGATTCAATCCTAAAACCAATCAAAGTCGGAAATACGCTTAAAATAAATAAATTTCCTATAAAATGGAAAATTTTTTGAAAAATCATACACTTTTCAATTCTCATCCGATTGCTTCAAACCATATGTCATTTTCAAGGTATTGAAGTCTATTTTCATAATACGGAATTTGTATTTTGGTTTCCTATATGAAGAACAACTTATAATGAAAAGACTGCATTAATCTTTAAACTCAAATCCCAAATTCCGACTGTTTTTATGCATTCGTCAAATTAAACTCTAAGAGAAGCTATTCTAATCAAGCCAATACAATTCTATCATTCGAAACAGTCCAATTCATATAAAATCCTATAATTAACCTAAATAATTACATATAATCATCAGACAATGCATTCTAATCGAATCTAACATACATCCTACACATATACAACACTTCTTCTCCTAATTTACCCTAAATTCATCCAAATATATCGAATAAGTTAATATTTTACCTCACCTAGGGTTTACTGCAGTCCAAAACCCTAATGTCTGTGTGCCTACAACTCAGTCCGGACCTGCATTATTTCCAATTCAAAGTACAGTTCAATGATTAGACTTATTCTCTATTGTAATCAAACCCTAGAACTATAGATTAGAACTTTTACCTTTATCTGCACAATGGAAGAACCGTAGTCAGCCTAGGGTTTTTCGAAAGCCTAGGGTTTACTTTGCAATGAAGGCTGCAAAGAGAAAGGACAGAGGGATAGAGACAGAGGAAGACTGAGAGAGAAACAGAGAGGGGCCGTAAGAAAAAGAGAGAGAATAGAGAGACAGAGGGAGTGATGACCGAGAGGGAAAACAGAGGGGCTGAGTGGCTACTACGATTGTGGTGGTGGAAAATGGGGAAATCGTGAGAGATGGAGGGAAAGAGAGAGCGCGACAGTGAGAGGGAAAGGGAGAGAGAAAATCGAGAGGGAAATGAAGAGAAAAGTGATCGGTGGGGGGGTGGTTGGTGGCGGAGCAGTGGAGGCGGTCATGGAGGGTGGCAGAGGAGACGGAGGAGGGAGAGAAATTGCGGGAGGTAGAGAGAAAGAGAGAGAGTTCGGTCGACAGTGAGATGTAGGGGGAGAAAGGGAGCAGAGAGAGAACCGAAAGGGGGAGAGAGAGAGTGTGTGGAGCGGTGGTTGGAGGCGGAACAAGGCGGTGAAGGCGGGCGGGCAGAGGGAGAGAAGGCGAAGGGTCACGGGAGAGGGAAAGAGGGAAAGTGAGAAGGGGAAGAATTAGGGCTTAGCCCTAATTCGATTTTTGATTTTTGATTTTTTTTTATTGTTAATATTTATTAATATATATATTTATATAAATAGATTTATAAATAAATAATTGAGCAAATAAATAAATTAATAAATGAAAAATATATTTATATATATGTATTCTTTTTTTTAATACTTACTTCACATTATGAATCGGAAATACGGATACTTTTGAATATACCAAAAATTTCAATTTAAAGACCCCAAAATTGAAAATCAATATAAATAAAAAATTTCTATCAATATATATACGGAGGAATATTATATATAAATATTCCATGAACAGTATACTAGTACGGACACCGCAGTGTCGGTGTTACACATAACAACCCAGGTTTCCTTATGTGTATGCCCCAAGATTTTGGGGATCTTAGTCAAAGACTTTTAGGATATTCAAAATTCCTTTCACTAGGAAAGTCTCAATGGCCAAGGAGATTTCTTATCTTTAATGGCAAGAGATTTCATTCATTATCTAGGAAGCTGTTGCGAGATCTAAAGAGACTTGAACTTTAAATGAATCTTAGGTGAATATTGCCCTCGTTTGCTAAATGTGAAGGTTACATACCGAGTTGGGGGTTTCACCAAGAGCTGACTAGGCAATTAAGTGGTTAGTTGGATACAGACAAGGCCAATAGATGGAGTCACCAAGAGAGTCCCTTGGTGAACTGTGAGCTTGGTTAGCTTTGAGCCTAGCAACGATTTGGGCCATTTGGATCGTGTACCATCACATTATAACTATAAATTAATAATATTTAATCTTTAACATTTGTTATTTTTGTAACATCACAATGAGCCAAGGGTCTTTGTAGATCTTTAAGTCCACTCTCAATAATTTCATGTGTGAAAGTAAATATTTGTGGTATAAACTTGATTGATGTCTATGGATTCATCCTGTTTATAATCAATCTTAAAATATGCTACAAGCTTGTCGAATACTTTTTTTTTTTTTATTAAGGAGATCAATTAGAACCCCAACAAGATGACTAGTGAGAGCTTGTTAATAGTATTTAGGGGTGAGCATGGTAGGGTAGAACCACAAGAAGATAACTTGTGAGAGCTTGTTGATAGTATTTAGTGGTGAGCATGGTAGGGTAGTGTAGGGTAAAGGTCAAAATCTGTATCATACCCTATCATCCATCAGTTTCAAAGTTCTTATCCTTATCCTATTTTATGAGAAACTCTGCCCCTGCTCTTACCATACCGGATAAGGTACATGGTAAACATGTAAAAGTTATTATTTTCCAAAATTGCATAATTTCTTTCTTTGTAAATTAGAACTAACTAATAAATCAATTGCAATCAAAGGTTTAGTATCGATAATACAAATAATGGTTGAAAATACAAATAACAGTTTAAAATTGGAACTTGTAAATAAATCATTGACCATTGAAAATTGGAACTTGTAAATAAATCATTGACAATTGACTTTCTTTTTAAATTGAGTATTCTTTTTTTTCATAAACAAAAAATGACTATTCATTTTTCTATCAAATTTTAATTTTTGTTAGAGAAATTTACACAGGTAGGTTTTTACCCTATCCTATATCTATAGGATATATCCTCTACCCAATATATTAGAATCTATACCCTACCCTATCATTTATCGATTCTAGTTAGGGCCGAGTACATAATGATCCTATCTGTTTGCTCACCCCTAATATTATTTATGGTATTTTTGTAATCTCCTTGTATTTCCATCACCTCCATAGTTCATGTATTCAGCTTTTGTTCAGTGGTTTTCTCCTCTTTTCCATGTAAAACAGTCTCCATTGTGTGTTTGTTGTTTGTTTCTTTAACTGCTATTTACCTTACTTCAATTTCTTGTTTCTTGTTCTTCGATTGCAAATCAGAACAGCCTGAGGTTTTTACTTTGGTTTTATAGTTTGTTCTTTCTATTTGATTGGCTTTCTGGTTTGCTTGGTTTTGTTTGTACCATTTTGCTGCATTGAGGTCCAGTTCTTGTTTTGTGTGTATGTGTTGGGCTTGGGCCCCTTCGTGATAAAAAAGAATGTCGTGTAAATTTTGACCACATTTATTACCATTTTGTCGCTTTACCCGGATCTTGTTCCATCTTTTATTTATTTATTTATTTTTTAGTATATGGAGAGGTTCAAACTCGTAATTTTTTTTTAAAAAAAGAGGGATCATACCGATTGAGTTATAACTCATTGACATTCTTTTTCTTTTTATTATCATTATTTTTTTTGTGCACTTACCAACTTCACAATGGTACTTAAAAAAGAAATTCTTAAAAGAAAGATTATGATTAAGATTTTATGTCCTAAGGCTTTCTCAAGATTTCAAACTTTAATTTTCTTCAAATTGATTTCATTAAGTCTTAGGAAGTTTGTTGAGAGCTTAGTGAGACTATGTCGATTTAAGGATAAGTTTGGTTCCTTTAACGAAGAAGTTTGTTTTTTTTATTTGCAAAAATATATATTTTTTAAACAGAAAAAACTTTCACTTTAATTGAAATATAGAAAATAAAATAAAATAGTGAAAAATTAAGCCAAATTGAAATAATTTATGATTTCCAGAATAATCGACAATTCTCTTGTATTGTTAGTGCTAATTTTATGATCAAACTTGTCAATTAATTGATGATATCGATTTGATAATGAACAATGAAGTGATGTATGCAACAATATATAGCCTCACAATTTATGAGATTATAATTTATTTATTTATTCTCTCATAACTCAGTTTCCTCACTAACCATTTCTCGGGATGCATAGTACCATTGTAATAGTTTACTTTTACATATATACACACACATATAAAAGAATATATATACATATAAAAAAAATAAGAATATACAGATATTAGAATATACCCTAAAATTCCCAAAAAATTAATAGACCATTATGAATGACCTATACAAAATTATCTAAGTTCTACTCTCAACTAGTTGTAAGACTACACTAATAAATGTCGACTCTTGGTGATAGCTGCCACCCACCAATATTTCTCTTATTTCTCTTTATCCATATATAATAAATATAGGTACTTACCAGGCATTTGAAAACCCTATTCTGTCGAAGTGGATGTCTAGGAAGAAGGGTCTCTCAAATGCCATGATCAATCTTCAAACCTCCCTCGAGAAGGAGCAATAAAAGAAAAGGTGATCAATGGTTTCTCACTGACTAGTATAGAGATGGCAAGTCGGTGAGGTTGAAAGCCCAAGTTTGAAGAAAAATCTCTCGTCAGAAGTCGCTCGATGAAGGCTATCCACATAATGAAAGCAAATCGAGGGCACACTCCCGAAAACCATACCAGATCCACCCACAGAACCTGCTGATAAGAACATTTGAGGTGCCTTCAAGTTGATACAATAGAAAACTTCCCACTAGCACTAATGGTCCACATAGGCCTATCACAAACAGTAGTCAGGCGATGAGATTCTAGGATAAGCTCCTGAATATGGTCAAAGAAAGCTCACAACAGTCTTGAGGTTCGCTGATCAGTACTGTAGATATTCTCTGTGCATAGGATGCTGAAAAATGCATTCCAAATAAAACACCTAGCAGTGAAACCTACCCCTCCATGGTTTGTCTCCTAACAGCCTATCGAGGGGCCAGTAGGGTACCAATTGTCATACTAGAATGATATATAACTACCATTTCCTATCCTCCACACTACTAAATCCCAAACTAGGTACCGTAAGGATAGTAGTTTCCTCCAAATTCATGAACATCTGTCTGGAATCTAGACATACCAAAAGCTGTGACTGCTCAATAAATAAATCTTCACCTGAAGGGTCCAGATGTTATCCTCTGAGTCTAAAATAATGTACCATATATGTTTAAGCTGAGCTGCTTTGCTCCAATTTGTTATACATTTCAGCCCCTCCTCCCTTGTTTGGCACATAAGAGACCAAGCAACCTTGGTCTTATAGCGGTCAAGAGAAGGACCAGACCATAAAAATCTAGAGAAAAACTTTTAAATCTTTTTGCCTACTAGCTTTGGATAGAAGAAAATAGAATACCAATATGTCTGAATTAAAAAAGAACAGAGCTAACCAGTTGTAACTGACCTAAATAAGATAAGTGCCTGCTTGTTTAGTTCTAGATCCGGGTTGTTATTCATTGAACCAACTACAAACAATCAGTGGTGGAGAGATGGGTCAACAATAGAGGGATCCTAGATACCTGACAGGGAGGAGGCCCTAGCGAAATCCTGAAATCCTTAAAATCTCCTCGCTAACCCTCTAATCCACTAATAAAAAAATGATCTTGCTCTTTTATGGGTTCATTCTCAGACCATATAACATCCCAAATTGACTCAAGTCATCCATGATATACGAAACCGAAGACAAGGTATCCTGAGAGAATAGCATCGGATCATCCGTAAAATGGAGGTGAGACAATCTACCCTCCTCACATTTTCAATGATACTCAAAGTGTGGTCCCTCGGTGATCTTACACACTAAACCTAGAAAGACCTCCATGACCATCATGAAGAGCATAAGAGATAGTGGATCTCCCTGCCGAAGACCCTTGGAGCTTTGAAAGAAACCTGTTAACTCTACGTTAATCGACACCATAAAACTAGCTACTAAGACACACTAAATGATCATCTCAACTAGCTAGGTAGGAAAGCTAACACACTCTAGAACCATCCTGAGGACATCCCACTTCACCAAGTTATACACTTTCATGATATCCATCTTTATCGCACATCTAGGCGAACCACAATTCAAGTGATATCTATGAAGGAGCTCATAGGCAAGCGAAGTGTTATCCCAATCCTCCTCCCCTTTACAAAAGCAAACTACTCATTGTCAATGATGCTTGAGAGCACCCTACTCACCCTATCTATAATAATTTTGGAAATGCATTTGTAGACCGTATTGCAGTAGGAAATAGGTTGAAAATCTGAAAGTGAAGTTGGGTTATCCTTCTTTGGGATGAGTATAATGATGGTACCATTCACCTCTTGAAGAAGATGCTTGTGAGCAAAGAAATCCAATACAGCTCTGGTAACATCAGATCCATAGTATCCCGTTGAATTTAAAGAACTCAACACTTTACCCATCTGGACCCGAAATCTTGTGCTTGCCCAAAGAGAACATAACCTCCCTCACCTTTGTCTCTATTACCGGAGTCTCCACAATATGGGTTTGAAACTCAGATAATGAACCTTGAAGAAAAGAAGAGACAAACGTGGGAACTAGTTGACCTGCCCTAGGCCTGCTCGAGAACAACCCCCTGAGATAATTCTCTCCCGTCTTGTTGGCAAGATATATTTTGATGATGAGCAAAACTAGTTTGATCTCTTATGAAGTGATGTCTCATTTCAATATGTTTATTTCTTGAGTGATGGATTGGATTACGATGAACAACACAAGGTTTGATAGTGAGCAAAGCCTAAATTCGACAATGAGCAAAATTGGTTAAACTAATGAAAGATCAATTTGGAGGAAATAGAATGAGTTAAGAATAATAAAAGACACATATATGAAATTTAGACCCAAAGTAGTCGACACACTAGTAGGAAGAGGTAGTAATGTGTATGAATAAAATACATAAAGATAGTCAACACTTGAGAACATTTAAGAATAGTTGCGTAGTAAGGAGAAACGACTCACTACTATTAGTGAGATAATAATGCTATTCAAGTAAGCAAGTTGGATAGGAAATTAGATAATTAGAATGTTAAAAACCTAGGGTTGACCAACTTGCCGCAGACTAAGTACTTGAAAATATAGTTATTTTAAATATCAAGAAAATGAGAATTAAAAATGGTGGTATTTCTTCTCCATATATCAATTAGGTTAAAACTTATTTTTTTCAAAAATTTTCTAAGTTATTAACCCTATGAACAAAGCTCATCCAAATTGAATTCGAAAATCAAAACTGAAATTTTGTTATTTTGAAGGAAAAGTTGACTTCTTATTCTTAAAGAATTAGATTTTAAAACAATTTTTATTGAATCAAATGGGGGTATTTTTTATTTATATATAATATTTTAAGTAAATAGAAATGTAAAAAGTCAAATGTAAAAATTAGATATTTACTTAAATGATAATTATTAACACTACCAGAAAACACGGTTTCAGCGATGGAAATTAGCGACGGATAGTTATCCGTCGCTAATTAATAACAAAATTATGACGGAACAGTGACGAAAAAATTAGCGACGGAATTAGCGATCGAAAATTCTGTCGAAAAAAATTCCGTCGCTAATCCGTCGCTGAAACCAAAAAAACAAAATTCAGACCAATTAGCGACGGAAAAATTTCGTTAGAAAAAATTCCGTCACTAATCCGTCGCTGAAAAAAAAATTCGGATATATTAGAGACGGATTAGCAACGAAAAAAATCCGTCGCTAATAGATCCGAATTTTTTTTTATTGAATATAATTTTTGATTTTTATTAAAAATAATTTTGTATTTTTATTAAATATAATTTTATATTTTTATTAAATATATTTTTATTTTTTATTAAATATAATTTCTATTTTTATTAAATATAATTTTGTGTTTTTATTAAATATAATTTTATTTTTTATTAAATATAACTTTTTATTTTTATTAAATATAATTTTGTATTTTTATTAAATATAATTTTTTGTTTTTATTAAATATAATTTTGTATTTTTATTAAATATAATTTTTTGTTTTTATTAAATATAATTTTGTATTTTTATTAAATATAATTTTTGTTTTTATTAAATATAATTTTTATTTTTATTAAATATAATTTTTATTTTTTATTAAATATAATTTTGTATTGTTATTAAATATAATTTTATTTTTTTATTAAATATAATTTTTTGTTTTTATTAAATATAATTTTGTATTTTTATTCAATATAATTATGTGTTTTTATTAAATATAATTTTTATTTTTATTAAATATAATTTTATTTTTTATTAAATATAATTTGTATTTTATTAAATATAATTTTGTATTTTTATTAAATATAATTTTGTATTTTTATTAGATATAATTTTTTGTTTATTAAATATAATTTTTATATTTTTATTAAATAAAATTTTATATTTTTATTAAATAAGAGTATTGTATTTTTAATATTGAGAGTAACAAATAAAGTATAGAAATAGAAAACAAATAAACCAATAATACAAATTTAATGATGGCATGGTGGTTAAGGTTCTCAAGTTCTCTCTCTCACACCCGGATTCGAATATGGGGGAGAGCATATTTTCAGAACATTTTCAGCACATTTACGCGCGTGCGCGCAGGCGGGCGGGCCGAGTTCCGGATGGTGGTGGAAGTGGGTCGGGCGGGCGGGTGGGTCGGACGTCCAGTTTCCGGCATTTGAGTTTAGTTTTACTAATCCGTCGGTAATTTGAAAATTCTAAAATAAAATTAGCGACGGAATTTTCCGTCGCTAAAAAATCTGTCGTTGATCTTTCGTTAAAATTAGCGAGGTGACTTTCAGCGACGGAAAAATCCGTCGCTGAAGCCGTGTTTTCTGGTAGTGTAAGGAAATAAGGTTAGAACAGTTACCGAAAGCAGGTTCTAAAACTTTGAATGAATAGGTTGACTCATTAAACGAACATGTCAACTTGAACCATATTCTGAATCACTTCATGCCGACCTACATGAAAATATATCGACCTTTGTCTACCAAGAGCCATGTCTATTGAGAGCCATATCTACCAAGAACCTATGTTTATTGAGAGAATGTATATACCAAGAACTATTATGACACACATGTCGACCCATTGTAAGAATAGGTCGACCTCTGTGTCTTAATAGTTCTTGGTAGATAGGTCGACCTGATGAACACTTTACCTCTAAAAAGCTTTGTAACACCACATAAGTCGACCAGCCATCATAGATGTCGACCTAGGAGACAAGTTGACCCATAAGAAGGAACTTGTCAACCAATTGGAGCAATAAGTCGACCAATTAGAGTACCACGTCGACCCAAACATGCTTGGCACTCATACATGTCTGATTTACTAATAGATCAACCCACATATAACCTGGTCGACTTGCCTTAGTTAAAAGCATATAATGTGTCAACCTGAGAATCAAATAAGTCAACCTGAACATGTTAATGAGCCGACCTATCTTCGAACAAGCCAATCTATGCCTTTAGAAATACTTAGAAATGTTGACCTGTCATATGTATGTCAAATGTCCTTAACCAATTGGTTGACCCAAACTCACAAGCCAACTTGATGACAATCATGTCGACCCAAGAGCCTAAGATCTTATGAAAATCAATGTATAGGTTGACTCAAGAAGTGACATAGGTCAACCTAAACCTATGCAAAATAGTTTACAAAGCACATAGGTCAACCAGACATGCTAATAAGTCGACCTACATCCTTAAGATAGTTGACCTAATGTTTTAATGATTCGACCTACACTTATATCTTTAGTCTATAATGGACTAAATTTTGAAAATAAGTCGACCATTATCAAAAAACATGTTGACCCCTCATAAACAATAAGTTAAACCCAGTAAGATTATAACTTTAAATCTTTTGACACTTGTTTTCTGGATACTAACTAACTAACTTAACGTGTCCTATAATGGCCAATAAAATGCTTGTGAGGTCTAATCATTTTTATGCAGGAAACGCAAGTTTGTTTATTGGCATATTGGATTGAAGGTGGCAAAAGCAAAAGTTGGAAGAACAGAGTAACGACAAGAGTATTAAATGAGACGGATGAAAACATTAATGGACAATACTCAAATTCAAACCTGCCACTCAATGGCTCTCAACCATTCTCATATAAATGCTAAAGAGAAGGAGAAATAGATTAGCTAATGAATGAAAAAATGAATGCTCAACTGTCGTTTGAATGCTTTGAGCTACGAAGTAAACACACTCTATTTTTTATTCCCTCTTCACACTTTCTATAAAATCTTTTGTAAGCTTTAAGTTTGTTGCATCTAAGGATTATAACCTCATTCATTGTAACCACTACTTATCTTCTGTACCAAAGTTCAAAAGACCATAAAAAGGTCTTTCGGTCTGGGATTAGAGAGAGAGAGAGAGAAATAATCTGTGAGAGGTTAGATAGTGTTTTGAAAAGAAACACTGTAAATGTTTAATTTACATCTTGAAACAAGTTTGTTATACTATTTTGGAGTAAATAGTGAAACTTCAGGTGAAGCCTGAGAGTAGACATATACCGTATTTGTCAGAACCACTATAAAATTGGGTGTGTGCTCTGTTTCTCTGTCATTTTTCAACTCCTTTATTTTATCTCCGCTCTCACCAAACTATAAAGTTTTCCAAACTATCGAAAAAGTGTCACACAACCTAGGTTATATTTCACATCTGATATCACTCGAATCAGAATTCTGGTTATGCCTCTACTGGATTGAAATGAAAAACAAAGCAGTATTCCAATCACCTAACTGATGCCATTAGATCCTTGCTTTCTATTTAGCATACTCTCCTCTATGCCTAATAGAGTGTAATATCGAGAAGCAACTGCCCTTCTTGTATCCCCCAAGTTATACCCATCTCTACCTGACATCAAATCTCGTTGAATCTGAACCAACCTCTCTCAGGCCTGCTGAACTTATAAAGATAAATCATTATAACCTTCTCGATTCAGCTTCCCCAAGTTCAACTTCAGACCCTTAAGCCTATTGTATAGTTGATACATTGGTGTGCCATGATAAGCCTCCGCCTATGCCTTCGATACAATGTCATAATATTGAGGGTAGTCTGTCCAGAACTCAAAGAATTTAAATGGAACCCTCCTATGTTGTTCTCCTTGCTGAATCCAAATCATACACGGGGAATGATCGGAGACACCCCGAGGAAAAAATTGCCTCTGAAAAGGATAAGTGGCGAGTTAGGAAGTATTAACAAGCACCCTGTCCAATTTCCTCATAATAAGATCCTTTACCTACCATTCCACCAGGTGAAATTGGCCCCCCCAAATATCGCATGTCCTCTAACTCTAAATCCCTCAAACAATCATCCAGAATAGAATTAGTCATTGACAAATTACCTCCTTTCCTCTCAGAAGATCGCCTGACAATATTAAAATCCCTAAGGACACACCACGGGATAGCTATACTTTTGCCTTGAGACCTTAAAAAGTCTCACAACGACCGACATTCGCCTATAAGTTTAGACCCATATGCAACAGTAATACCAAAACACACCCCGACCTCATAAACTGAACCCTACAATGGATCCAGTGAATCTTATAGGCTAAATCAGTCACACAAATCTCCAACGGGTCCTGACGTAGCCAAATATGACCAGTAGAATACTCCACAGGAGCAATTCTATACTCCCAATTAGGTAGAAAGACCGCTAGATATGAATTTCATTGGCCAGCCTTACCCTTGTTTCCAACAACCCAACTAACTACAAGTAGTTCTGCAATATAAAACTCCTCACAACATGGATATGAATCGGATCATTCAGACCCCTTACATTCTAACATTCAAAAATCTAGAACGTAATATGAGAGGATACTCCACTCAATCACTCAATAAAACCTCTCTGATCCCTTTTATTCTTCTTTCACTATTCAAAATGCCGTAAAGGAAGAACCTAAGGGGGTGAAGGTTAAATGCTGTCACTAGCCAATTATACTATCTTAGCTCAATCCTCTGACTCGGCTCCACCATGGCTTAATCCCTGACTCGACAAACTCGGTATGCTATCATAGGTAGTAGCCATAACAATTCCAAAGATCAAGTGAACCAACAATAGGAGTAGGAGTCTCCATACAACAGACAAATGCAAGAGTGTCATTCGCCCAATAATCCGATTTGGACAACCAGCTATAGAGCCTGATGTAGTCTCCCAAAAGACTAAAACAAGGCTATTACCACCTGCTCCACCTGGGATGCTACAGAAGCCTATGTCTCTCTGTCTATAGGAGTCTCCTGCTGAATCACTAGGGCCAAGCGGTAATCAACCACATTTCACAATATCTTGGAAGCCAACTATAGAATCCTCCCAAGCGACAACAAGACCCCTATTATCACTCCCTCAGGCTGGGATGTTATAGAGTCCTAAGTGTCTTCTCTTATCTCTTGATCCCTAAGAGCCTCCAGCCTGTGACCCTTTATCACCAACAACTCTTTGTTGTCTCGAACCTCTTTACCTTGATTTCCTATGAACAAGCTGAAATCCCTCATCATCCTTTTGCTGAATGATTGACTCACGAGTCTTGCTATTCTCCATAGTAAGAGGTTTCTTTGGGTATTTATCCCGACGATGCCAAAGACCAAACAACCCTCACACCTAGTTAGAATATAAGAGTATTTTGCCCTAATCCCAATCTCACTCCCATCAAGAAGGGTAAAACTTGCTTCCCTATGTATAGGGCTCCTTGCATCTAGCTCTAAAAATACATATGCACTCCTAAACTTGGTGCATGAAGCTATGTCATCATCCATGGCTATCTTTTTCCCAAACACCGATACAATATAACTTAAACTCGGTTTATTGTACAAAACCATGGGCACATTAAATAGCTTAATCTAGATTGCAATCTTTCTAGGTTCAAGTTTAGAAGTAGATACCCTATATTGAATCTACACAACACAAATGAAATACAAAAAATGTGCCATGGACTCCTGTCAAGAATAGTTTGAAAATGAGCATCTGAGTTAAAAATCAACAAAAATAAACTTGGTCCCATCATGGTAACCTCAGTTAACCCCATACTATGCAATAATAGTTGTGTAATCTTATTATCCTCCTTATGACACAATTGTTGCCTAATAAGGTATCCAACAAGGCCGAATTTATATTTCTTAGCCCCCTTTACAACTAAAGATCTCGCGACTAAAAACTTACCATTATCTACTTCGGGGACAAGTTCTTCAAACGTTAATGTAATCCCCTTTACTTTCTACATGGCCCTTCTCTAGTTTAGTTCCTAATGTACTCACATATGGAGACCTCGTTTTAGTGGAGGGGTTCGACCCCCATTACTCTCACTATCAGCCATTTTGAATCAATGGAAAGATTTTTTTTTTTTTTTTGCTTTTTTTTTTGGTTTAATGTGAACACACACCGGTTCAGATAATTGGTTTAGTGAACCTGTAAGCACAGACCCTTGAGCTTCTGTTGATGATGCTACCAGAAGGGAAATGCCGGGGAAGGTCAATTAGAGAATGCCAATGTTGGATTTGGTGATCAATCGCCTCAATTTCTCCTCTCGGCCTTCAATTTTGTCCCCATCTTTCTGTCACTTATGACTGTTGATGAGTGACAACAGTGATGATGGCTACTATAACTGATGGTTGATTATATCGCTTTGACTTCTCAACCCTTTGACTCCACTAGCACTTCACCTCCATGATGCTCTCTAGTCGGCGGTGACAAAGACATAGCAAGCAATGAAGACAAATGTTTGGCCTATTGTATAAAAGAAATCAACCACTGTAATCAATGATTTGCCTTCGATGATGATGGATGATGACGATGGCTATAGTGATTGGCTTCCTTACGGTTTCAGTGATCAATTTCTGTGATCAAATGACAATATGAACATCAATGATTTGAATCGTCTCTGTTCACTTAACTAATCAACCTGAAACTACTTGTCTTGCCCCTTTTCAGCAGTTCTTAGCAACATTGGTAGCCGCTGCAGTTATGATGGTGACGGTCCATCGTCGATAATGGGAAAGATGGTAGAAGATGGATTTACCCAGATTTGCCTCTGCCTCCTTTCTTTAATAGTTTACTTTTGTTAAATAATAACGTTTCCATTTATCTCTTTTTCTCTCTCATCCTTCCTCACTTTCTCATTCCATTTCTCTTCTCTCTAGCCTTAGGTCTTTTTAGAGTATGTCTCTTTATCATCCCTTTCTTTTACACTCTTCTCTCTTCCCCACAACATATCAATGTTCATATTCTCAAGATCACTCTTGTGCTCAAAGACATCTAGGCCCACAATTAGTCAATAGATCCTCTCGGTGCTCACCGATCACTCCTCTCTTGATAGTTGATTGCCCAGCACCTCAACCAATCTACCCCAGGATTGACTCAGTGCTCGGTACAAGCTGCTCGATCTGCTAAGGCAAGATTCATTTCATACCATAGTCGATAAGGAAAAGAATCTCCATGATGATTTGGACTTTCCAAACTGGTACGATGTGCAATCTTTGAGAATCCTATGACATGATTCCATGAAATCTTAGGATATTCTCAAAAAAAAAAAAAACTAAGGTTTTATTACCTCGTATACACACAACTCTCATATGCTACAGCTATATAAACTCTAATGTGCTTATCGTCTAGGTAAGTTCCCTTGACCTATACCGATCATACAAAGCATATAGAGCTCTCACTCTTTTTCTTTTATGATATCAGTCTGTCTCATTTTTTTTGAAAACCGCTTTTTAACTTGAGTGTCGGAGTCACCCTTACTGGAGTACCCTCTGACAGTCTTTTGCAGGTCATATCAATCGAGATCAACAGACAGCTAAGTCATCCTGATTGAGTTAATAGAACCATCATCTATGGAGCTTAACCTACTTCCAACAGATTGGTGGATCTATGGGAGTGGACTGATTTCCCCAATCGGAACAGCTCTTATCGTCACATTCTTCTCCTCTTTGCCATGGCCTTGGCCAAGAGAATGAGACCCACAATTGGTTTTGATGACAATTTGGTAGGTGTTGATACCAACCGAAATGATCCATTAGTGATCATAACCAGAATCGACTCTTACTTCGTCAAGAAGACCTTCATAGATCAAGGAATAAATTATGACATCCTCTTATGGGATGTCTTTATGCAAATGGGTCTCACCCCATCTCACCTCCTATCCTCTAACTAGCCCATTGGAATGGCTTGCTAGAGAATACATACATCCAAAAGATGTCATCTCACTCGTTGTGTCCTTGGGAACACCTCCTCATCATACCACCACCATAACCACTTTTTATGTGGTGAAACTTCCGTCCTCTTACAATGCCATCCTAGGACATCCTTGCCTAGATGGCCTCGAAACACTACTAGGTGCTAGGTACATGAGGGTCAAATTTAGAACACCCTTGGGATCACAACTCTTTACAGCGATCTGATCCATCGATCATCTCCATAATGGGAGAGAATAAAGAAGTCCTATCAAAAGACACTATGAAACTCAGGGATAACACTGAGCAATAGTCAAAACTTGAACCTAGAGATGAGGTAATCGAAGTGTCTATCACTGAAACCCTATCAAACCATTCAGATTGGTGCTTACTTGTCGACATCTCTTCATCAAGCAATCGTGAATTGCCTACAATGCCATTCCAAAGCCTTCACATGGTCCCCCAAAGACATGTCGTGCATCCATCCCTCGGTCATAGTTCATAAACTAAATGTAGATGCTAGCCACAAGCCTGTCTAGTCGAAGAAAAGTGAGTTCACACTAGACACCAACATGTAATACAAGAAAAAGTTCGAAAGCTCTTAGTAGCTGGGTTTATCCGAGAGGTGGAATACCCCGAGTAGTTAGCCAACGTGGCCATGGTTAAGAAAGTAAATGGAAAGTGGAGGATATGCTTAAGACTTCACTGACCTCAATAAGGTTTGTCCCAAAGACAACTGTCCACTTCTCAACGCCACTATCTCTTGAGTTTCATGGATTATACTCTTGATATAATCAAATGCATATGGCTCTCGAAGATTAAGAAAAAACTAGCTTCATTTTGGAGTTCGGTACTTACTGCTATAAGGTCATGTTGTTTGGCCACAACAATGCTGGAGCAACCTTCTAATGTCTAGTCAACAAGGTCTTCAGTCAGCAACTTGACAGAAATGTAGAGGCCTGTGTTGATGACGTGCTCGTCAAAAACACTGATACCAATGACCATATTGCAGATCTAGAAGAGACATTCCAAACACTAGAACAGTGCAACATGAGGCTAAACCCCACGTACTGGACCTTCAAAATCATGTCTAGAGAATTCTTGGGCTTTTTGATTATCAACTAAGGAATCGAGGCAAATCTAGAGAAAATCCGAGTCATACTCGACATGGCACTGCCAAGGACAGTGAAAGACATACAATATCTCACCAACAGAATCGTTATCCTCAATCGATTCTATCGAAAGTTGGAGAGAAGTACAAACTCTTCTACGATGCTTTGAAGAAGTCTCAGAAGTTCGCATAGATATCTAAATACTAGGCTGCATTCGAAAGGCTCAAGGAATATCTCATGTCACCCCTCCTTTCCCGACCGATTCCATGTGAGAAACTCTATTTCTACCTCTCAGTTTTTGATCAAGCACTTTGCTTTGTCTTTGTGAGACAGAAATCCACCACTAAGAAGCCAGTGTACTACGTCAGTCAAACACTCCATAAGTCTGAGGTTAACTACTGACCCATCGAAAAGATGATTTTTGCCTTGGTCATCACTACCAAACACCTCCGACCCTACTTCTAAGCCCACACCATCATGGTATTGACCAATCAACTATTGAAACAGATCTTGCATTAAGTGGAGCATTAAATTAGGTAAATTCGAGATTGAATACCAATTGAGACTGACTGTTAACGGTCAAGCCCTCGTAGACTTCATCCTCGAGTGCATATTCCCAACATCCGCTAAACATTCCCGTACCAATGACCAAGGAGAGTGCCTGTCGCTCGAGTGGACCCTCCATATAGACGGGTCATCTAATTCATCAGGAAGCAGAGCTGGACTCATCTTAGTGCGACTAGATAATTTTAAGACTGAATATGCCATTCATTTTGACTTCCAGGTGACCAACAACCAAGCCGAATATGAGACATTTCTAATAGGTTTGCAAATCGTAGCATCATTAGGGGCCTAAAACATACGGGTCTTCACTAATAATCAGTTGGTCGTTAAGCAGATCAAGGGGGTCTATGAGACCAAGGAGCCAATGATGGTGAAATATCTATCCAAGATACACTAAACAGTGGACAACTTCGACAAGGTAGACATATAACAAATCCGTCGAACAAAAAATGCTTGGGCCGATATGCTCTCAAAGCTAGCTAACTCTGACTCAGTAGCGACTAGTTGCAACTTCTGCATGAAAAGTCTATCGTACCCCAACATCGAAGGGTTTGAACAAATCTTGTCGGCAAACAGGTTACCAAGTTGGAAAGACCCCATCGAGACCTATCTGAAGTAGGGGCAATTATTGAGCTCACCCTTTGAAGCTGCCAAGTTAAGATACAAGGTCACACACTATGTCATCATTAATGGTGATCTCTACAAGAAATCTTATTCCCATCTGTATCCAAAATGCCTAACACTTGAAGAAGGGGACTATGCTTTCACAGAAATCCATGAGGGAATATGCGACAGTCACTTGGGTGTTTGAAATCTAGCGAACAAAGCCCTTCGACAAGGGTATTACTGGCCGACCATGAAAGCTAATGTTGATGATTATATCAAAAGATGCGACAATTGCTAGCATTTCTCGTTGGTACCATGACAACCCTTAATCGAGTTTTGCCCAATAACTAGTCTATGGCCATTTGATTAGTGGGGAATAAACATTCTAGGACCATTTCCACCAACAACCAGACAACACAAGTTCTTAGTCATAGCCATCGACAACTTCACCAAATGAGTGGAAACTGAACCATTGGCTCAGATCACTATCGATAAGATGTAACATTTAGTATGGATAAGTATCATCACTAGGTTTGGCATACCTCACATTCTGATCGTGGACAATGGCAAGCAATTCGATAACATAAGCTTCTGAGACTTTTTTAACAGGTTGGAGATCTAATATCGCTTTACTTCGATTACCTACCCACTAGCAAATGGCTTCACTGAGGTAACTAATCCAACGATCCTATAAGGGCTAAAAAGCTATCATAAATGAAGTCAAAGGTCGTTGGATAGATGAACTCTATAGCATCCTATGGGCCTACCGAACAATGCCCCAAAAGGTGATAGGAGAAACACCACTCAACCTTATGTACGGGTGCGAGGGGTCATACCAGTTGAAATTGGGATTCATTTGCTAAGGGTGTATTTATATAAAGAAGGGCAGAACGAATCCATGGGGGTGTCAACGGTTCGGTTCAGTTTGATTTAGTAGTCAAACCGAACTAAACCAAAAATCAAATTTTAAAAAAAACCAAACCGAAAATCGAACCGAATTTAATTTGGTTTGAACCGAACCAAATTGAAATAATTCGGTTTAAATCAGTTTGATTCGGTTTAAATTGAATTTTTTATAAAATTGAAATTATAATTATATTGTCAAAAATACAATTTGTTGGCTTTTAATAAACATGTAAAAAAAAAGCGTATTCATTGTGCTCAGCCCAATGAACATGTAATGAACAGAACACAGCAATGAACATGTAAAAAAAAAAAAGGTTTATACAATGTGTACATGGTATATTCATTTCATTTCATAGACTAGCAGACTACATAGTATATTTATTTCACACTAATGAACAGAACATAGCAGTAGAATATATGTCCACATGTGAAATCTTCATCCGTCAATAGGGTATGAAATTATAAATTATAAATTGAACAGAACACAGCTGAATCTGTTCATTTCACAGTAATGAACAAAACACAGCTATGGAATTAATTCTATAATGATCAAGCCAAATCAAGAATAATAAACTTGCATGGATAAATCCCCAAATTAGCAAAAGGATTAAAAACAACCTCTGAAAAAGAAGTACCTTTATTTTTAATAAAGATGCATGGATAAATCCCTAAATTACAAAACTCATAGAAACGAAAGAATTCTGAGAAAGAAATCCCCTCAGCGTGAGGGTATATCAAAGTTCAGAAGACTATGAGGGCCAAGAATCCCCTCACCATGAGGGTATATCAAAGTTCATAATTCTGGGAAAAGAATCCCCTCAGTTTTCCTTAAGTCATCTTCTGAACTTGGCCCTTGTGCTATGAGGGCCTCACGGATAATAAACTCTATCAAAATCTTTGTCAATCAACCTAAAAAAATCAAGAGTATATCTCTAATTCACCAAATTTTAGAAAATTTCCTTGGGTAAATGAAGAAATGAATATTAAATTCTTCTAAAATCTAAACAATTAAGCATACAAACAGAATATCATTTTATATGAAATAAACCCTAAAAAGCATACTTGTGAGAGGTACAGCATAAAGCATAAAATTCTAAACATACTCGTGACAACAAAAAGCATAAAATCCTAATTTCGGATGAGGCAAAAGTAAAAACCCCCCAAAAAAAAGCAAAAAGAAAAACCCTTATCATTGGCGATTACTGTGCAAAGAAAGGAGGAAATGGAAAAGAAGAGGAGGAGATGAGAGAGTAATCAGAGAGGAGATGGTTCCACGTGCGACTATGACAGGGAGGAGGAGGCGGTGGAGGCAGCGAAGGGACCAAAGCAAAGAGAGTGGTGGGGTAGGGTATCACTTTTACTTCACGAACGAGAATGAGAACGAGACTGAGAAACGAGAGAGCTCTGATCTTTTTTTTCCTCTTTCCTCTGCTCTGTGTTAGCAACTTAGCATTTCTCATAGGCCATAGCTTCGAGCCGGGCCCATTAAAAAATTTGCTTGTCCTTGGTTCAGTTCAACCCAAACCGAACCAATTTTTTTTAAAAAAGAAACCGAACCAAATAATCTCGGTTCGGTTCAGTCCAACCCGAATTAATTTTTTTTTTAAGAAAAAAACCAAACTAAATTGAAAATTTTGGTTTGGTTCGGTTTGAAATTTTGGTTTAATCCAAATCATCAACAGTCTTACGAATCCATACTACGTGAACGTTTAGACCTACTTCTCAAACTGAGGGAAACATCATCCATTCAAATGGCCTTTTATCAGTAGCAAGCGGCCTAGGTACTACAACTAATGGGTCAAAACCAGAACATTCAAGCTAGGCTTGATACTAAAGAAAGTAGAAGCAATCGTTCAACCCCAATCAGAGGGCAAACTAGTGGCTAATTGGGAAGGTCCCTACAAAATATACTGAGAGGTTTATCTAGACACTTATCGTTTCGACCATCTAGACAGCTCGATTACCCCGAACATGGAACTTTGAGAATCTACACATCTATTACCAACAGGGTCAATGCTCTATCAAACGAGCACATCCCGTTCCATGCATAATCGAATGATCAGGTAAAACCCCCGCAGTCCACTTGCTTGTTATATGCTATCTTATCATGTGCCCTTGTACTTTTTAGGACATGCCATTAGTAAATGATTTATCTCCCCAAATGAGCAAATGTCATCCTCGTCCTCCCAAACGAAATCTATCGATAGGATCTATCTTCTCGAACGAACTAGTATTACCCCCTGAGTAGAGTCTATCGTTGGGATTTATTTACTCGAACGGGTTAGCATCACCCCAAGTAGAGTCCTCTTAAATGAAGAATATCGACAGGATCTATCTTTTTGAATGGGCTAGTATCGTCCCGTCCTCCTGAACAGAGTCTATCATTGGGATCTATCTCCTGAGTGGGTAAACATCGTTCCGTCGTCCTGAACGGAGTTTATGATTAGGATCTATCTTCTTGAATAGGCTAGTATCACCTCGTCCACCCGAACGGAGCCTATCATTGGGATCTATGCCCCTGAATGAGCAAATGTCGCCTCAAACGAATGTGTTAAAAGATAAGTCTCCTAGACAGATGAGCACGGCCTTCTCACCCAGTTAAACTCTAGAGTAGATGCATGAAGGAGGACCCCCTGTTCGAAAAGATTCATCCTTTTGGTCACAGATTACCTAGAGAAAAGAAAGGACAATTTTGTTCTGCACCTAACTATAAGGAAGCTAACCATGGAGTCTCATATCAATCAGATTCTATCGATCAAAATAATCACTTAACTATTCGTTGCTCATCATACACATCGACAGACTACTAACGATTGAGGCAACTATCCAAAGAACAAAATCAATAAGTAACAAAAACTCTTCTTTTATTTCAATATAACAAGTAAAAATTAGAGTACAAAGTTGGATATAAGGTAAAAAGGAAAATTTACAAGTTCTAGAGATGGACCAAGTTACATCGAAAGAAATACATGAGGAATCTATACCAGAAAGCCAACTGGAAGCAAACTAAGGATCGGAAGAAGCTCCATTGCCCATCAACATTGCACGACCAGGACAAAAAGACATGGAAGACTCCATTATCCATAATATCACCCTCGAGCAGTGGAGTTAAGGAGGGTGAAAACTGCAAACCCTTCCAGTAAAAGCTGGAAAGGACTTCACAAAGGTATTGAAAAGGGTATGAGAGAGACTGTGAGGATGTATCAAGTCTCTCAACACCTCCTGACTCCTATCACCTGAATTGAGGAAATACCTCAGCCACCTATTACACCTAGGTGTCGGAAGGTGATCCCTATATGAGAAGAGAGCTTACTTCTAGGAATATCTGCCACTCCTCATGATTCAGAAGTCTGATGAAAGCCCTGACCAGTTCCACCATGATGTCCAAATACTAGAGGCATGATGGAATCTCACGTCAACAACCTTATCTTTGATGGAACCTTGCATCAGCAGAAGCCTCCTCTGCTACCAGGTTTTGTGGCTCAAAACCTATCATTAAGAAATCTCTTAAAAGAGTGAACTATCAGTAGAGGAACTCATAGAATCTCTCGTAGTACAAGATATCTATGGGATGATGTTGGATTATACAACCCCTTTTTATAGCCGAGAAAACATAATCTCCACAATCTTAGGCAGACGAAATGATCTAATGGGAAACATGCAAAATGAATGAAGAGTATTAACCTCTCCAACTTCCCACTAAGCATTCAATCTAGGGTCATTTACTCAAGAGTTGAACAAATTTACGTTCTCACGACCTTCCAAGTGCCGACCTCTTAGCTTACTCCTTACGCCTCTTCTTTGAAGTGACATAAGGAGTAGGGGCAAATGATGATATATGGTCCAAATTATGTGGGGTGCAAAGGCAATCAATAGTTAGTTAACAGATCCTCTCAATACTCATCGATCACTCCTCTTTCGATAGCTGATTGCTCGACACCTCAACCAATTGGCCCCATGACCTCCTCAATGTTTCGTACGAGCTACGCGATAGGCAATATTCATTTTCCTAAAAAGATGAGGAGAATCTTACATAGTTGGAAAGGAGATCCACAACCATAGTCAATAAGGAAAAGAGTCTCCATGACAATTCAGACTTTCCAAACTAGTAAGATGTGCAATCTTTGAGAATCCTACGACATATTCTCATAAGAAAACTAGGGTTTTATAACCCCGTATACACAAGACTCTCATATGTGATAGCTATATAAACTCTAATGTGCCTACCGTCTAGGTAAGTCCTCTTGACCTATACCGATCACACAAAGCATATAGAGTTCTCGCTATTTTTCTCTTACGATACCAGTCCGTCTCTTTTCTTTTAAAAGCCGCTCTTTATCTTGAGCATTGAAGTCTCTACTACTGGAGTGCCTTCTGGCGGTCTTTTATAGGTTTTATCAATCGAGACTAATAGATGGCCAAGTTATCCCGTTTGAGTTAACAGAGTCATCATCTATAGAGTTTAATCCACCTCTAACAAATACTTTTCCCATTTATCTCTTTTTCTCTTTCTACCCTTTCTCACTTTCTCATTCCATTTCTCTTTTCTCTCTCCCTTTAGATTTTTTCAGAATATGTCTCTCTATTATCCCTTTCCTTTACACTCTTTCTCTCTTTGATAACATGCAATTTATTGAATTTATTATTATTATCATGACTTGAATTTGAATTGTTTGATATTCTAATGGTTGGTTTTATTGGTTTTTATTTTTAGGAGATTGAATTTGAAGTCTTGGAGCACAATGGGCTTAATGAAGAAATTTTGGAGCTAATTGGACTCAAAGCATTTCATGGGCTTTGAAGAAAAAAAAAAAAAGATCTCACACAAGGGAATTAGTTCCCCAGACGACAACATAAATATTTGTTTTCAAAAAAGCAAGTTTGGTGGCTATTCAATTCAAGAAACAAATATTCAACTTTCCTAAGAAGCAGCATATTCTGCACAAGGCATGCGGCTACTCACAAAAGGAAACAAAAATCATTCAAGAAATAGAAGAAATCACACGCCACTGTTTATAGAAATAATTCTCAAGAGAAGTGGCTGCCCAATTCACAAATACACACATTCAAAAATAAAAAAAGGAAAGAGGATGCTCATTTAGAAACAAAGGGCCGGCTACACTTTTGGAAGAAATAGGCAGACGCCACTATATATACAAGAACCAAGGACGGCTGGGGAAATACTCCATATTCCTCTTCTCCTCTTCCCAAGAATTTTTCTTTTTATTTTTTTCTTTTTCTTTTATTGAAGACTCACCACTATGAGTGGTTAATTTATTTTTCTGATTCAAGGAAAATTTTAATCGATTGTTCTTCATTGTGAGGTTAGGTACTTAATTTAATTTCTTGTCTTTTATTCAAGTATTCGTTGATTTTTAATTTAATTTTAAGAAAACCTAATAATGGTTAATCTGACAATTTAATTCAATATTAGTTTTTCTATTGCTATCCAGGAATTCAGTGATCCGTAATTGTCATGAATGAATGGTACAAGTAGCAACTAAGTTATTTTTGTTTATGGGTCTTTTACTGGTATTCATATGACCTAGGGAATCAATGGAACAAAATTGAATAATTACGGCTATCCCAATTATTTATTTTTTAGTTTAACTATTTTCACAGAACGTAATGCTATCATTTATTGGTATGGAACACTATCGTACCCAGTCGATTAATGATAAGTTTCGATTAGATGCTGGGTTTGGTCGATTAAATTAGGAAAACACAAGATTTATTACAGTTATCCTAATAGATCTAAGGTTAAATACTTGAATCACAAGAATAATATTTTTAACTAATGATCATTAAGGCAATCAAATCCTTGGATCAGTACTTTGTAGATTGAATTTCTTTCTTAATTTTAGTTTGTTGCATTATTGTTTGTTTCTAAATTTTAGGTTATTAATTTTTATCTAGAAATTTTTATTTTAGCAATTTGTTTGAAAACCCCCAACTTTATTTTTAACATCAACTAGAAGATTAAGTTAATTAGTTCCCTTGGAATTCGACCTGGTAACCACTATTGCTACAATTTGTTGCATTTGGAGAATCAGTTTTAATTTGAGAGTTTCGATAACCTGACCAAATTTTGGCGCCGTTGTCGGGGAACTACATTAATTTCTTAGTTTGTGTTTTTTCATTTGTTTGTTGATTTTTTAAGAGGAGGAAAAGATGACAATGTATGTAGGAATTTTGAATCAACAACCTTTGTGCACCGGGTATCCAACTCTTGAGGTAAATCATTCGAATCTTAAAACTCAAATTTCTGAACTAACCGCTTTGGTTCGTCAGTTGGCTATAGGGCAATTGCAAACAGCTAAAGTTTATGACATATGTTCAACTCCCGGATATCCTACGAATATGTGTCCAATGTTGTAAGAAGAACCTTTTTATACATATGATCCTTATTTTATCAATTACAATTTTGAATGGAGGGATCATTCAAATTTGGGCTATGGGAATCAAGGAGAATAGTCAAGACATCAATCTCAATTTTTTAATGAACCATCACCAATACCGACACAATCCTCTAATTCAGGTATGTCTCTAAAAAATATTGTGAAAGCTCTTGCGACTAACACTCAACAATTTCAACAGAAAACGAGAACTAGCATTTAGGAAACGAGGGCAAACTTACAAAACTTGGGAAATCAAATCACTCAGCTAGCTACTTCAGTTAGTAATTTGGAGGCTCGAATTTCGGAGAAATTTTTCTCACAAATGGTGGTAGATCCCAAAGAGAATGTTAGTTCAATAATGTTGAGAAGTGAGAACGAACTTCAGTCGAGCCTAAAATCTAAGAAGGTGGATGAAGGGAAGGATGTAGATAAGGAAAATGAATGCATGTATGAAAATTCAATTAAGATAACATCCGAAACCTCTTTGTCTAACACTTTTAGTGTAGCTGTACCAGTTTTTCCTAGCAAGTTGGAGAATTTAGAGAATGAAGTTAAGAAGACAAAAGGTGATAAGATGGGTGAGAATGTGTCTGATATAATCAAAGGAACTTTATCTGAAAAATATGCAGATCCAGGTATATTCACTCTACCTTGTATTATTGGTAAGAAAAAAATTGAGTATGCCATACTAGACTTAGGAGCACTGGTAAATATCATACCTTATTCAATTTATAATACTCTGAAATTAGGTCCCTTAAAAGAAGTTGAGATTGCTATCTAGTTAGCTGACTATTCTTATGCTTACCCGGAGGAGATTGTTGAGAATGTTTTGATACAGGTTAACGAACTAATTTTTCCGATCGATTTTTACATCTTGAAAATGGAAGGAGACACAATTATTGATTCAGCTCTACTTCTATTAGGAAGACCATTCATGAAGACATCAAAGATTAAAATAGATGTGGACGAAGGTACTCTCGCCGTCGAGTTCGACGACGAGATTGTTAAATTTATTATTTTTGATCTTATGAAGTACCCAAATGAATGTCGATCAATTTGTTTTGCTGATGTTGTTGATTTAATTGTGCAGGAAATTTGTGAAGAAGAATGTGATATTCATTTTTATTCGAATGCACAATTAGATATGGAATGGAAGTTATATAAACCTCCCAAGTTAAAGTTGAAGCCTCCTTGAAAAAACTAAAAAAAAAAAAAACGTCGAGCATAAAGACGTTAAACAATTGCGCTTGTTGGGAGGCAACCCAATATATTTTTTTTCCTTCTTGAATTTGTTTAGTTTGTTATTTGATTAGGCATATTTGATTTGTGTCATTTGTTTCTTCTTTTAATTTTTTGTAGGTGCTTAAGATGGAATTTTTAAGAGTTGCATTAAGCCAAAAGACACTAAGACAATTGAAAAAAATTTTTTTTTTTTTAAACAAAAGTAGTCTTGATGTTAAGAGATGATCACGCGGTTTTTGAAGCAATTGAAAAAAATTGGACAGAAGCAGTCTTGGTGTTAAGAGATGATCAAGCGGTTTCTAAAGGAAGTTCAAAATTTGGACATAAGTAGTCTTTGCATTACCAGATGATCACGCGGTTTTCAGAAGAGGAAATAAAAAATTTTGGCAGAAATACTCTCTCTTTCCCATATGATCACGCGGTTTTAGGAACTCACATCTTTTTCTTCACAGTTCAATTTTTCAAAACCCTCCGCAACCTTACCATCGCCATAGGGGAGTTTTCTCTTCTTTTTTTTTATTGTCCTATTTTTATATATTGCATTGGGTGATTTTTTGAGACTTGCTATGATTTTAAAATTGTGCTAATTTTTTTGGGTTACATGCTAGTTTCTTTTCTCTTTTCTCACCTTTTGCATACATTGAGCACAATGTAGAATTTAGGTGTGGGGGAGGATTTTATGCGTCTATGCCATTTTTTCTATTTTTCTTGGAACTTCATATTCTTTTGATTTTTGTCTGAAAATAATTTTTGAGTTAGTATACATTGTCGATTTGAGTTGGAACTCATGAAAGAGACAAGTGTGATTAGTTGTATTTTGGATAAAAATTGTTTTAAGTATCCTATTGATTTTGATGATTGAATTAGATGCAAATGTACAAAATTCGATACAATATTACACACTTTTGTCAGCATTTGAGCCTTGAGAGTATATTATCATCTTTGCTCTAATTTTTTAATGTGTGCATCAATCATTGCATGTTTATTCTAGAACTTGCTTTGCAATACTTTTCAAGACCATATTAATGAATTCATGTATTAATATGATGGGGGCAATTAGGTTTACACATTTTATCTATCTTAAAAAGACATTCCCGTGCATATTCATCCCTTAGTAAACCAAATTGAGCCTTTATCCTTTTTTTTTATAACCGCACAACTTTACACACAAGCATTCTTTTTGCGCTTAACCTTCTTTTTGGTCCTCATATCAAAGAAGCATGTGTTTAGATGTTGAATGGGTGATTATTTGTAAAGGGAATTGGAGAATTTTATGTTGGAGATTGTTTTTAGAGATTTATTCATATGATTTGGGAAAATTTATGTACGCACTCTTTATTCATTCTCGAGATTATCATTCAAAAAAAATTTGAAAAAAATGAAAAAAAAAATGAAAAGAAGAAAAGAAAAGAGAAAAGAAAAAAAAATTCCCAGAAAATTCAGATAAGGGAATTTGAAAAAAAAAGGAAAAAAAAAAAAGCTCAAAAATATTGATTGAGGAATGAGATGATCTTGCTTTGGATATTTTTCTATAGGTTGATTATACTTTATGTTATGGGATGGGTTTGTTAGTAGGTCTGTTTGTAATATTTGACATGCTTATTTGGTATGCATTATATATCATTTTTACCTTTTACCCTACCTTTACCCAAACCACGTTACAACCCTTACAAAGACCCCCAGATTTTTGTTTTGAATTCATTTAATTAATGGTGGAGATTTGATTAATAAACAAGCCTATGGTAATAGCATACTATGCTTTGATTTTGAGAGTTATCGATAAATTCCCTTCTATACACTTTGAGTGCATAGAGTGAAATCCTTGTGAGGGTATTGAATTTTGGTGCATTGAATTATTGAGTTTAATGGGATGTCTATATTTTCTTTTAAAAGTTATGAATCTATGATCGCTTGTTCTCTTGATTGTTGTTTTGGGTTGATTGTTTCAATGTATGTTGCTTGAAATTATTGAATGATGAAATGAAGGAAGAGAAGAAGTGAAAAGGAAAATAGTTGAATGATATTGGGATAGCGAATACTTGAGGACAAGCATTGGTTTGGTGTGGGGGAATTTGATAACATGCAATTTATTAAATTTATTATTGTTATCATGACTTGAATTTGAATTGTTTGATATTCTAATGGTTGGTTTTATTGGTTTTTATTTTTAGGAGATTGAATTTGAAGTCTTGGAGCACAATGGGTTTAATGAAGAAATTTTGGAACTAATTGGACTCAAAGCATTTCATGGGCTTTGAAGAAAAAAAAAAGATCTCACACAAGGGAATTAGTTCCCCAGACGACAACATAAATATTTGTTTTCAAAAGAGCAAGGTTGGTGGCTATTCAATTCAAGAAACAAATATTCAACTTTCCTAAGAAGCAGCATATTCTACACAAGGTATGCGGCTACTCACAAAAGGAAACAAAAATCATTCAAGAAATAGAAGAAATCACACGCCACTGTTTATAAAAGTAATTCTCAAGAGAAGTGGCTGCCCAATTCACAAATACACACATTCAAAAAAAAAAAAAAAGGAAAGAGGATGCTCATTTAGAAACAAAGGGCCGGCTACACTTTTGGAAGAAACAGGCAGACGCCAATATATATACAAGAACCAAGGACGGCTGGGGAAATACTCCATATTCCTCTTCTCCTCTTCCCAAGAATTTTTCTTTTTATTTTTTTTCTTTTTCTTTTATTGAAAACTCACCACTATGAGTGGTTAATTTATTTTTCTGATTCAAGGGGAATTTTAATCGATTGTTCTTCATTGTGAGGTTAGATACTTAATTTAATTTCTTGTCTTTTATTCAAGTATTCGTTGATTTTTGATTTAATTTTAAGAAAACCTAATATTGGTTAATTTGACAATTTAATTCAATATTAGCTTTTCTATTGCTATCCAGGAATTCAGTGATCTGTAATTGTCATAAATGAATGGTACAAATAGCAACTAGGTTATTTTTGTTTATGAGTCTTTTACTGGTATTCATATGACCTAGGGAATCAATGGAATAAAATTGAATAATTGCGGCTATCCCAATTATTTATTTTTTGGTTTAACTATTTTCACGGAATGTAATGCTATCATTTATTGATATGGAATGCTATCGTATCCAGTCGATTAATGATAAGTTTCGATTGGATGCTGGATTTGGTCGATTAAATTAGGAAAATGCAAGATTTATTACGGGTATCCTAATAGATCTAAGGTTAAATACTTGAATCACAAGAATAATATTTTTAACCAATGATCATTAAGACAATCGAATATATGAACCCTTGGATCAGTACTTTGTAGATTGAATTTCTTTCTTAAGTTTAGTTTGTTACATTGTTGTTTATTTCTAAATTTTAGTTTATTAATTTTTATTTAGCAATTTTTATTTTAGTAATTTGTTTGAAAACCCCCAACTTTATTTTTAACATCAACTAGGAGATTAAGTTAATTAGTTCCCTTGGGATTCGACCTAGTAACCACTATTACTACAGTTTGTTGCATTTGGGGAATCAGTTTTAATTTGAGGGTTTCGACAACCCGACCACTCTTCCCCACAACATATCAATGTTCATATTCTCAAGATCAGAATATATCTAGTCAAAATTTATTTTTATATATATTCTTAACGTGGGATGAAAAATTAATAGTGCTCAAGCTTTGCTAGATATGGGTTTTGTTGTTGATATTTAAGATATAAATTTGGAGACGTTGTGTTCGAAAGTGATAAGTAGAAATCGGGAACCACCAAATCATAGTCTTAATGACCTACCATAGTGCAGGTGGGACAAAAAGACTTAGTCAAGAACTTTAAATTTCCAATGTTACTCCTCCAAGCAACCCTTGAGGGAAATGAATGATATAATATGGATGCAGATCAACTGCGAGACAAAGACACTAGTAAGGACTAAATTAGGCATGGTAGAAACTAGTAGGGTTACTGAAAAATTCAAATCCAAATCTCTTTCTTATTTGAAAGAAAAGTTTCAGAGTCCCACATTTGTAAAGTAAGCTAAAGAAATAATAAATCGAAAAAGCAATATATAAATCATCCATTTTCTCACAAGATAATGGATTGGTAGTGGGGAGAGATGAAACATACAAAAAAATTATTGTACCTTTCATAAAAAGAAAATAGATGCAGAAGTCCAACTTTGACTAATTTGTGAATTTGTGATATTTGTTCTTCTGTTTTGTTAGTGAAAAAAAATGCATGTTAGAGGTTAATCCCATCACTACAAGAAAAAAAAAGATTGTTTGGGATGAAATTTACAGACAAAAATAACAAAATTTTTGTCCCTAAATAGATTATCAGAGCTAAAGTGAGAAGAAATTGAAAATGGCATGTGCTCAGTATCTTGCATTACTACAACAAATGACAAATCGCTCTCATACTAACAAGATCATGATTGGTTGAGATATGGAGTTCGATTAAGAGTTAACAAGGGAATGGAAATAGGTTTGTATGTTTGAAGACCTTCTCACAACAACTAGTTATATTGACATAACTCCGCCAAGCTCACCATCTCCATCAGTACCTCAAGAAGCCACTCTAACTAAACAAGCTTAGGCATGACTACTCTATCAAGAAGAGATTCAGCTTCAACATCAAGTCTAGATGTTGGAGCTTATGGAACTAGGAATCTTGAAGATATCTACAAAATGATTAAGATGGTAAATAAATCTTTTATGTCTTTCTGCTAATGTTAAAACTTTAAATTTTGAAGAACCCAACAAAAATGAAAAGTGGGTTCAATTGATAGATGAAGAAATTCAAACCATTAAGATGAGTGACACCAAGAGTTAACAATTCTTCAAAAGCATCATCAAGCAATCATAGTCCAATCGGTGTATAAAACAAAGAAGAATTCAAAAGGAGAGTTTGAGCGGTACAAAAATAGACTTGTAGCCAAGGGCTATAAATAGATACATGGCATTGACTATGATAAAGTCTTTGCTATCGTAGTTAGGCTTGAGACGATCCGACTACTTATTTCAATAGCGGTACAAAAGAGATGGACGATTTTCCAACTACATCAATGACCATGTAGAAGAACAAGTCCATATTGAATATGTAACACCGATTTTCGGTGACTGTATATCATGCACTACTCCTCATGATTCTAAATATATAAGAATCATTTTGAAACATCTATTTAATTATCTATTTATTTATTTTGAGATTTCGTCTCAAAATCGTTAAAACAAAAAATTTAATCGGTAAGCCGAAAAGTTTCTCGGAAAGTGCCGACAAGGCATAAAGAAGTCAAAAATAGCTAAGAGAAGGCCTACACACTTAAATAAAGATATTTAAATGAAATTTCACATATTTAAGAAATTTCAAACAAAATTTCATAGGGACCAAAAATGCAAATTGTTAAAAGTTAGGGGTTTAAATGCAATTAAGGAAAGTTAAGGGACTAACTTGCAAACCACTCAGGATGGACAATTGGAGCCAAATGATTGGTCAAGAGGGAAGCAAGGTTGGTTAGTGGCCACATATGATTTTTTCACATTCAAAAAAGCTCATTTGATAGAAATTTATGCATGAAAGCTTATTGGATGAAAAGTTTTACATAAAAACTAACTAGAATAGCTTGTTCTAACTTGTGACACTTCTCCCCCTTGACATGGACATTCAAAGACACCTAATGGAGTGCATAGAGGTTATTTAAATCAATAATTGCATGGTTTAAGTATTAGGACAAGTGGAAGGTTAAGATGATGCATGGAATGATCCAATGGTTAAGGATATTTGGCTAGGTTTATAAAAGAACTTGTTTAAGAAGAATTTGACTCATTTCCTTCATTTAAACCACCCCTTACACGAAATTTATATAGTCCATTCCCATTTTTGAGTTCAACTATGGAGCCGAAGGGGTAAGAACATTTTGCGAATTCTTGAATTTCAATTGGAAGTATAGAGGTATTGTATAAGAAATTTATGTTCATTGTGATTTGATTTTTTCTAAGGTGATAAAATTCAAAGATTCAAAAGGAGTGGTGATATATATTATTAGTAAGAGATCTTATAAATAAGATAACATATTCTAACTTATGCTAAGATTAAATTATTTGATGAGTAGTTACTTTGGTATCCATATTAGCATGTTAGATGTTGATTTCTAGATTGAGTTTTGTATAGTTTTCTTAGAATATCTCATTCTATAGAAATAAAAAATCTAAGATATTTATTTCTCTATAAAATAGACTCCCTAAATTTTAAAATGGTATATCATGTGAAGTAATTCAAGAAGGAATCGATTTTTGGTGATTTTTGGAAGTTTAGTATGTTTCACAAATTCTGTTTCATATCCTGTATATGACCAGTAATTTGTATGAATTTTTTAGGTATTTTCTGTTCAGAATTTCGAGAAATGTTAAAGATGAAAGTTTTAGGTCTCTGTCTTATCTTTAATTTGAGATAAAGATCACTTGAATCGGAGGTGTATGCATATAATATTTTTACTAAAACTGTGCAAAAGTAGTTCTAAAACGGAAATAGAGATGAAAATTGAATTTTACAAAATTATAAATTTAAAATCTAAGGATGGTCAAAACTAGAAAGTTTTGGATCTATATCTTATCTTTAATTTGAGATAAGAATCACTTAAATCTGAGAAGTATATTGGGAGATATGGAAATTCTCCCAAAACTGTGCAGAATTGGTTTTAGGAACTTAGACTGAAAAAGTGATAAATTTTTCTAAATTTGTGTGCTCAGAATTTGAAGTTTGTCTAAACATACAAGTTTGAGATATATATCTTAGCATTAAGAGAAAATTTAAATCATTTGAATCCGATCAATATTTTAGAAGATATTATGATTTTACTAAACTTGCGTATGATAGGTTTTGTAAGAATTTTTCTCTAAGTATGGAATTTGAGATTTTATCTTAAAGAAAACATTTCTGTACGTATTTTGTAGACCAACAATATGATATTGAATTGACAAATAATACATATTATTTAGGTATAGGATTACGTTTTCGTTCGAGAGGTGACTCGTTCGGGAAACGAGGACAGTTAGGGGGAGTGGCGTACCCTCCCCAATTGAGGTGAGTGGGACGATCTATTTTTGACTTTAAATGAAAAATAGCTTTGATCATGATTTTTATAAATCAATTTTGAAATATGATTTAAAAATGTTTTAGTGTTTGTGGCATGTCTTGAAATGATGTTATGCGAAAATTGTATCCTGATATTATGATAACTTGATAGTGCCGTGTTTTTGTTACGAGTAAAGATTTATGAATGATGATATATAGTACATGTGTATGATTATGAGATGATGCATAGTGACTATAGCGCACTCCCTACCACGGGATTAACCCGACGGGGGTGATGTGGTGGGGTAACATCAGAGAAGGGTTTGAATCCCTGTCTCTGGGCAACGAATCCAATAGACGAGTACCCGTGAGGATCGTGTCAACACCAAGGGAAGGGAGAAGATATATGTGTTTCATTCTTATGATATTGTGGTTACCCCTTTGTGGATTTTATTCTAGTTAGGTCAAACAATGGGTAGAATACGTTTTTGACACCCCATTGATATATGATTTAATGATAAAGATGCATATTATTTTGAATTACACGATATATTTGCAAATGAATGAAATATGAATTTGAAATGATGTTTTGACTTGCCACTCTCACAAATTCATTTATTGTCATTATGTAGTCATTGCACCTCACTCACTGAGTATGTGGATTATACTCACCGCTCATATTAATATTTTCAGCTTATACTGTACTTAATATACATTGAGGTACTATCCCACGAGTTTTACTGAGAGACGACTTACCATACCCATTTTTGTTTACGATTGGACCATGCATATAAATATTATATGTAAATTGGAGACAAATGTTTTAAAGAAAATTTTTATTGAAAACTATCTTTTTTTTTTTTTTTAAATCTTCTACTGTATGATTTTGATTTAATGATATCGAGTAGGGTCATAATATTAGCCTTGCGTCACCTCGATGTGCGAGTAGGTCATACCTATGCCTCGAGGAGTCGTGGAGGTTTGTTCTCGTACTCGACTTGCGGGTCGGGGCGTGACAGAACAACCCTTTGGATAGGTGATCAGAAACAACCAAGACAAGCTTCTAAAGTTAAAGAAGGCTTTATATGGCCTTACACAAGCTCTAAGAGCATGGAATAGTCATATAGACAAATATTTTCATAAGAATGGACTCACTGGGTGCAATCTTGAGTATGCCCTCCAAGTGAAGGAAAATCAATGTGGTCTTTTATATTTTTGCATATATGTTGATGATTTAATATTTATTGACAATATTATACAAATTTTCAATAAGTTAAAGATGGCCATGGCTAAGGAGTCAGAGATAACAAATATGAGCCTCATTTTGTATTACTTAGGCATTGAGGTGATCCTATCAGAAGATGTGATATTTATCTCCCAAAAGGGGTTTGTAAAATAAATTTTGAAAAAGTTCCTAACATTTGAATGCAAACTGGTTGCCGCCCTGATGGTGTGCATGTTAAAATTGTTGAAATTAGTAGACACTGAAGTTGCAGTGAATTCAACTCAATTCAAATGTCTTGTGGGAAGTCTCCAATATTTGACATGCGTAATATGCCATTGGAATCATCAATTAGATTATGGAGAATCCAATTAAATAATATATGAAGGCTGCCAAGAAAATCCTCTACTACATCAAAAGAACCCTTAATCATGGGTTGTGGTATATTAGTGACTTTGTAGGAAATGTCGATGATAAAAAGAGTATCATCAACTATGTTTTCTTTTCGGAAAACAATGTTATCTCTCATGTGAGTCCGAGTATGTAGACACCATATCAAGTACTTATCATGCAATATGGTTGAGAAGACTCATGATAGAACTTCACTTGGAGTAAAAGGATGCAAAAACATTGATGATAGATAACAAGTCAGGTCAGGCATTGGTGAAAAATCCAGTGTTCCATGAAAGGAGCAAACATATTGACACAAGATTCCATTTCATCTGAGATTGTATCACAAAGAAAATGATCGATTTGAAATATGTTCAGACCAAGTACCTAATGTGTTCCCTAAACTCCTCAAATTAGAGAATTTTCAGAAGATGCGGATACGGCTTAATGTCAAAAAAAATCAAATTTAAAAGGGGTTTTTGAATGTAAACTTGATATATATATATATATATATATATAATTTATAGACAAAAGGCTATTTAGATGAGCCAACATTAATGTGAAGTTAGAAGTATTAACTCCTATGAAAAATGTGGAAATAAAGAGTTATAAAATTTTAATTGTCTTATCAAAATCTGAAGAGTTAAAATAAAAAATATGGAACATATGCAAAATGCCAAAAGAGAATTTTTTGTGACTCAAAAATATTTATATGCGATTATGTCTATTTATTTTCTAATTCATTAATATACTTAATTCTATGTTATGTGCTGACTCTCGAGTCTAAGCACGCGCGACAACCGTCTCGTGAACTAGAAGTATGTGCAATTGCCAACACGCATCCCAAAATCCCAAAAGACTATTTTAATAACACTTCAAAGTTAAGAAATCCAACTCATAAAATATTTAAACCCAAACACATGTAAGAAATAATAAATATTTAACATTTCAAATATAATTTACAACATATAAGTTTCGACTTTAGAAAAGTATGTACAAGTTTTTAAAATAAAACTTTTAAAATATAAGTTTGAATATTCCAAAATGTCCTCTAATGGATCCGTCTATATGCCTCAAAATCTATATCAAAGAAGGACCAATACCAATGGTCGATCTAGGAAAGCTCTCTCTTCGGTTGGATCTAACTAGAAGTGGGGTGGTCCTTGTCTCTATACTTCCTCTAAAAAAGAATAGAATAAAAAGATGAGTATAAAATACTCAATGAGATGAGTGCAATGACATGTTGAACATAAATGAAGAGTGAGGGTAGTTGTGCCAAATAAGTATGTCAAATTTATATAATTGTAATACTAAATGTCATTTACATAAAATAAATTTAGAACAAACCTTCCGTGATTCATATGTTTCTATCAATAAACAATGTTATTTTCATTTTATATTTTCTTACGGTTGACAAAATTACATTTCTACCAACGGCCATTGGTAGAATCCGTCAAGAGGTTTTCCACAATTATTTTATAAGACATTCTCCATCCTTAACGTTGATCCGAAGTTCCATGGGATGCCACCACGTTATCATGGGAATAACTTGAGCAGACTCTCCACCTCGCTTACTATCAAGCCTAATTTTAAATCAGTTTTAACCACACTACCCCAATGGTCTCGGTTAGTGAAAAGATTTAGACTATAGTCATTTATCATTTCCCAAGCATCATGTTACAAAATCTAATTCACAATTCAATGTTATAACCACTTATAAGAGACTGAAATGTCATTATTCACAATTATAATTCAATTGCAACATGATGCAAATAATTTAAAAATCAATAATGAAGTCATGGATTTATCAAATCACTAAAATTGGGCACACCACGATCACAAACATTTTATAAATTCAATACAAAAATTTATTTCAAAAATTTGTTTCACAAATCATATTGAAATACTTTTTATCATTTATACTCAAAATAATCATCCACTCACCTCTTGTGAGGGTAGTCACTCCCAATCCGCAACTATAACCAATTCAATGTCTAGTCACACATTTGGTTCCAAATATCATGACCTATGAAAATCAACACCAATTCTCATCATATAATAAACCCTAGGTCCAAGCTTCCAAATTCATTTCACCAAATTTCCACATAATCTTCAATTTATGAAAAAAGAAAGTAAACCTAAGTTAAGAATGAGAAGATTATCTAAATTTTTGTTACCAATTTCACCTCAAGCCGAGCCAAACTCTTGGTTTTCTCTCATTATAAAATCTCAAATCTCTCACTAGATCTAATGTTCTAGAGATCGGATTAAGGGTTTGGGGTTTCTAGAGTGTGAATTTTGTAGTGTTTTGGTTGATTTTTGGTGGAAGCATAGAGAGGGGGCGAGAGAGAGAGAGAGAGAGAGAAAGCATGAGCCGAAAGGGAGAAGAGGGAGAGAAAAGAGGTGAAATTTGAGTCTCGTGGGTTCTGGGTCTCATCTCCACTTTTATCTACAAATCCATTTCCCTTATTTGCCTAGTTGCCCTCATTCACTTCTAAATTGCACAAATGTCTTATGGGTTCTCTTGGGTTATTAGGAAAGTTAACCTTATGGTTTAACTACTTGAAGTTTTGTCTTGTTGAGAAGAGGTGCACTGGGATGAGCAAGGAAATGTTGGAATGAAATACAACTTATGAGAAATAAATTAGAAATATTAAAAATTTGGAATATTCAAAAAAGGTGGAAATGTATTTTATAATCAAGAAAACTGAATGGCATGTTGGTTGAAAGCTTTTTGAGTGACTTCAAGTACTTGAGTTCAAATCTTCAAGGCTACAATCGAGAGGTGAATTTGGAAGAAGACAATTCAAATCTTCAAGGCTATAACCGAGAGGTGAATTTGGAAGAAGGCAGTCATCAAAGTTGAAGTGTAAGCTCTTAGCCGTATCAAGAAGAATTGGAAAAAAAGGGATAAAATGATGTCACCTACACCAAGACAGCCGATAGCTTCTCATTTAAATGCTAAACCATACCGAGAGGTTATAGCTTCATAATGTACCGTCAAACTACAACTACAAGATATATACCAAAGATGTAAGGGGGATAGTGTGTCGTTAAGGTCCCGATTTGCAAAACAACAGATGGTTACTCAGAGGTAATTGAAAATTTGCAACACAATGGACATACTAACAGGTATATGGAATATATATATATATATTCCAAAATCTAGAAATTATCTACAGATAGTGGAATGTACAAAGATGGTCCCCACCAATTAGGAAGTCAAAATTGGAAAAACAATCTCCCAAATTAAAACTCAATCGAATAAGTTAATTTCTCACAGAAAAATCAAATTCTACTGAGCACTTTGATAATCAATAACTTAACGATCGAGAACTTAAAAATTGGAGGTCTACTAACCAAGTGCCTAATGGAGTTCCTAGACAGCTCAAGGAGTAAAATTTACATTTATATCTAAATTAATTATTCTTCCATATTTTTACAAAATATATAAAAATCTTCAAGTAGTCCATTTAGAGTCAACCTCACAATCTGGACTTATTTGGTGTTACAATTTCTACCATCTAAAGAAAATTTTGTCCTCAAATTTTATTACATTATTGCTCAAATAGCTGGAGATGTTGCTTCCTTATTATCTTCTTAGGTTCCCAAGTTATCTCTTCAACATAGTTATTCTTCCATAGAACCTTGACAATTGAGATTTGTTTATTTCTCAAACTCAACTCAATGGGTACAGCTACCATAATATGGAAGGGATCTGACAAGTACTTTTTTAATATTGAGACATATAAAATATTATGAATCTCTTCCAATTTTGGAGGTAGTTCTAACTGATAAGCTACGTTTCCAACATTCTTTATGATCTCGAAATCGAATTACATCTTTCCAAGGGGATACTTTCAGAAATACCATGTCACCAATCTCAAACTCCAAAGGCCTTCTCCTATCATCAGCATAGCTCTTTTGTTGGTCTTGAGATGCCTTTATCCTCTCTCGAATCAGCTTCACTTTCTTGACAGTGGGCTCAATCAACTCTAAACTCTCAATTTTTCTTTCCTTAACCTCATCCCAACACAATGGAATTTTGCACTTTCATCCATATAAAGGTTCATAAGGGGGCATTCCAATACTAGTTTGGTAACTATTGTTGTAGACAAAATATATCAAAGAAAGGTATCTATCCGAACTTTCCAATAAATTCATTACACAAGGTCTAAGCATGTCTTCTAATATTTGGATTGTACGTTTAGATTGTCCATGAGTTTGGGGGGTAAAAGGCAATGCTAAACTTCAATTGTGTACCAAAGGATTTTTGTAATTTCGTCCAGAACCGAGAGGTAAAGTGGGGGTCACGATCAGGCCAATTTCAACAACGTATAATTTAGCTAACTCCTCCAAAGGATAAGTGTTTTGGATTGACAAAAAGTAAGCTGATTTGGTAAGACGATCTACAATCATCCAAATAGCATCATCCCTATTTCGTGTACGTGGTAGACCAACTACGAAATACATAGAATATGCTCCTACTTTTACGCGGGAATTGATAATGGATGGAGAATATCGACAGACCTTTGGTGTCCAGCCTTCCCTTGCTGACACACTAAGTATTTAGACACAAATTTAACAATCTCTCTTTTTATTACAGACTACCAGTTAGTCTCTTTGATCATTCGATACATTTTAGTATTTCTCGGGTGCATAGCATAAGCCGACGAGTGTGTTTCCTCAAGAATAGCTCTACGAAAATCAATAAACTTGGGAACACAAATTCTGTCTTTAAACATTAGCATTCTATCCCCTCAGATTCTAAACGCACTCCTTTCTCCATTTTGGAGTTTCTCGACTATCACCTTCAATTCATCATCGACAGCTTGGAGTTCTCAAATAAGATCCACCAAAGTTAGTCTAACCTCAAAACTTGCCAATAGTGCACCTTGTTCATCACTTGATAATCTAACCCCAAGGGCTTGGATTCTAATCAAATAAGAAAAATAGGAATTCCCATGAAACTCCAACTTAGACGAATACTTTTGACTCCAGGTATCCGTAACTACATTTGTCTTACCAGGATGATAATCTGTCACCAAAGCATAGTCCTTGATCAACTCAAGCCAACTTCTTTATCTCAAGTTTAGCTCCTTTTATGTAAGCAAATACTTCATGCTTTTATGGTCGGTGAAGATCCTATAAGTCTCCCCATATACATAATGTCTTCACATCTTTAAGGCAAATACAATTGCCGCTAACTCCAAATCGTAAGTAGTGTAGTTTTCTTCATGCTTCCTTAATTGGCGGGAGGCATAAGCTATCACCTTATCATTTTGTATTAACATACATCATAATCCTTATTTATTAGTATCACTATAAACCACACAGCCACCTCCACTTGATAGGAGAGTAAGGATAGAGCTGATGTCAATCTCTTCTTGAGTTCTTAGAAATTGGCTTCACACTTATCATCCAACTTAAATTTAATTCCTTTTCTTGTCAAGCTAGATAGTGATACTACAATTATAGAAAATCCTTCAACAAAATTTTTATGGTATCCTGCCAACCCAAGAAACTTCTAACCTCTATAACATTTCTCGGTTGTTCCCATTTCAAGATAGCTTTAATCTTCTTTGGATCTATAAATATTCCTTTATCGGATACTATATACCCCAAGAATCCAATTTCCTTCAACCAAAATTTACATTTGGAAAACTTAGCGTATAATTGCTTCTTCTGAAGAGTTTGCAAAACATTTCAAAGATGCTCTGAGTATTCTTCATGTCTCATTGAATACACTAATATATCTCAATAAAGACAATTACAAATTTATCAAGATATAAATGGAATACAGTATTCATCAAGTCCATAAAAGCAGCATGAGCATTTGTCAACCCAAATAGCATCACAAAAAACTCATAGTGCCTATACCATGTCCTAAAGGTAGTTTTATGCACATCACTCTCCTTGATCCTCAAATGATGATAACTCGATCTCAAATCAATTTTTGAGAACACACTGGCACCTTGAAACTGGTCAAAAAGATCATTAATCCTAGGAAGAGGCTACTTATTTCTAATGGTAACTCTATTTAGTTATCTGTAGTTTTTTTTTCACAAATAGGACTGGTGCACCCCAAGGGGAGGAGCTTGGTAAGATGAATCTCTTATCCAGCAATTCTTAGAGTTGCACTTTTAACACCATTAACTCTGCAAGTGCCATCCTATAAGGTGGAATTGAGATCAATGCAGTGCTAGGAATCAAATCAATGGCAAATTCAAACTCCCAGATTAGAGGCAAATCAGGCAATTCATCCGAAAAGACGTCTGGAAAATTATTCACTATCGGAATATCTCTAAAGTTCAGACCCTCTATCATGGTGTCAATGACGTGTGCAAGGTAGGTTTCATATCTCTTATGTACTAGCTTTTTTGTTTTCATTGCCGAAATCACACAGCTCGACAAAATTCGTCCCTCCTTTGTAAACACAAGCGGGGGATACCCTGGTCTACAAAACTCCACCTCCTTAGTGAAGCAATCCATTGAGACTTATTGAAGGTGCAATCAATTCATACCTAGTATGGCATTGAAATCTCTCATTTCCAAAGGAATTAAGTCCGCCTCGAGAGTTATCTCTCCAATCATCACATCACAACCCTTATGCACCATATTCCTAACCAACTGCTCACCCAATAGAGTCATCACTAATAATTCTTGATCATGGGGACTCAAGGGTCTATTGAGATACTTAATAACCTCGAACTCACAAACAAATTATTAGAACCTGTATCAATAAGCACATGAGCATCAACATCAAATATTTTCATTGTACCTATTTAATGTAAACCATTAAGAAATTATTAGTTAATTTTCAAAATATATGCTTTATAAACGACTCCTTATGTCATGACATTACACCACATAATCATAAACTCATCATATGTTTTCCTAAAATAAAGATCCTCACTTCTAAACATGATTTTACTATCATACAAATCATATGTACGTATATACGTAAAGTTTTGGAACTTACGGTTCTAGGCTTAAAGATTATAATGGATCTATAGATTCATTACCCTTTGGACCCAAACTAGCCATAACTAAGAAGGGATTCTCAGTCACCGCTGAGTAATCACTTAGCAAGTGACACTCATTCAAGGGAATTTTACGGGTTTGCAACCTAATGACATATCCCTAAGTCAATCATCACATAACAATCAATTTATCAATCCACTTCACTATTATAAGCCATAGAACACTTACATAATTAATTTTAAGTCACCAAGGAAAAGTCTAGAGGGAGGTACCTATGGCCACATTTGGGTTGGATTGGGCATCCTCATTTGTCATAGCATAAATCCTCATCTAAGTCCTTGGTTGATAGCATTGGGGAGGAATATCCATTGTGTTGCTCCCAGTCCCCGTTCGAGAAGCAATACTCATTGAATGAGTTGAGGTGTTGGCTTGGCCACCCATAGATCTACTAGATCGATCTCTACTGGGTTGGTTTCTTTGTCCTAACTTCGAGCAAGTGTTGCAGAAATAACCCTTCTTCCCACATTGGTAACACTTCTTGAGTGCATAATAAATCCAAAGATGGTACTTCTCATAATTTTTGCACTGCTTCTTCTTGTTTCCCGCTGATTTACTTCCGGAGGTGACGTTAGATATGGGGACCTTAAACTTGGATGGCTGTTGGCTTTGTGGAGTGCCAACAGACTTGGTGATCGAGACTTCACTGTAGGAGCCTGTATTCTTACTCTGCTTTGAATTCTGGCCTGGTGCAAGTTCGGGCCTTCTTTTGTTTCTTTGTCCTTCTCTAATTCTTTCCCTTTCCTCTCCATTTTCTTAGCCCTCAAGGTGAATTCCAAGACATCTTTATAGGTATGGATGGAAGTCAGAGGCATCTTCTCCTAGTTAGACAAATTTAGACCCTCCTCTAGTTTGAAGCGTAAGTACTCCTCGGAAGTCACTAGCTCCGGGACGAATAAGAACAATCTCCTCAACTCTGTCTCATATTTTGTCTCAAACTTGTTGCCTTGGTGGTGGTAAAAGAACTCATTCCTCTTCAAATCTTGGTAAAATCGAGTATAATAATTTTTTTATCGAATTCCTTAAGGAATTCGTTCCAAGAACTGGGTGCCGTAGACCTCTTCTTTAGATTGTTCCACCATACTCGGACACCTTCATCCAACAACTTTACGGCTAGTAGTACCTTTAACTCATTATCGAGTCTCATATCGACCACTGTCTCTTGAACCTGATTTATCCAATTCTTCACCACCAACGCATCACTAGTCCCCAAAAAGGTGACACATCTAACTTGTTAGGCTTCTTTGATCAACTTAGACAATTCAATGGTCGGACAAGTTATAGGTGTGGCCATTGAAGTGAGATGAGCAATTGATGCTGTCAGAGGGGTTGGTGGGATGACCGAATTTGGTGGATGAGGTATTGGTACTTGGGGTGGGGCTTGGAGATGAGTGTCATAGACATTCCACCACTCAGTCCATTGCTGGAGGGCATCGAGTGATGGTGGAGGAATCCCGATTGGAGGAATCGGGTAAGTAACAGCTGGAGGAGGAGATGAAGCACGTGAAGACGATCTATCCTCATGCTCGGAAGGAGGAATTTCATTACATTTCTCACCCTTTGCTAGGAGGCATGGTCCTATAAAAGAGAAATACTATTCTTAGCTTGCTAAGTTAGGTATCGGACTAGGTACTTAGCTCCTTAAAAATAAAATAATCCCTAGTCTCTAGGACTTATGGAAGGCTTTTAAGAATCTTTTGAAAATCTTTTAAACTCTGAATTTTCAGAAAGAAAAATACTTCAAAGTTTTTGAAAAACTCTTGGAGACATTTAAAAGTATTTCAAATACTTAAAACATTTAAAATCATGGGTATAAACTCTGATACCAATAAAATTGTCACACTCTGACCCTCAGATCTAAACATCGACAACTATTGCATGAACTAGAAGTACGTGCAATCACCAACACTCATCTTAAGATTCCGCAGGTTATTTGATAACACTTCCAAGTTAAAAAATCTTAGTCATAAATATTTAAACCCAAACCCATGTAAGAAATAATAAATATTTAACATTTCAAATATAATTTACAAAATATAAGTTTTGACTTTAGAAAAGTATGTCCAAGTATTCAAAATATAACTTTTAAAATATAAGTTTTATTCTTCCAAAATGCCCTTCGATAGGTTTGTTTACATGTCTTAAAATCATATCAAAGAAAGACCAATACAATAGTTGGTTCAGGAAAGCTCTCTCCTCGACCGAATCTAACTAGTAGTGGAGTGGTCTTTGTCTCTACTCTTCCTTTGAAAAATAGTAGAATGAAAGGATAATTATAAAATACTTAGTGAGTAGAGTGCAATGTCATGTTGAACATAAATAAGGGGATAGGGTGGTTGTGCCAAATATGTATGTCAAATTTATATAATTGCAATATCAAATGTCATTTACATAAAATAAATTTAGAACAAACCTTCCATGACTCATATGTTTCTATCAATAACCAATTTTATTTTCCTTTCAAATTTTCTTTGGATTGTCAAAACCACATTTCTACCAATGACCATTGATAGAATCCGTGAAGCGGTTTTCCACAATTATTTTATAAAACATTCCCTATCTTTGGCATTGATTCGGAATTTTGTGGGGTGCAGCCATGTTATCACAGGAATAACTTGGGGGGGCTTTCCATCCCCCTACCACCAAACCCAATTTTAAATCAGTCTTAAGTACGCCATCCCAATAGTCTCGATCCATGGAAAGACTTAGATTATAGTCATTTATCATTTCTCATGCTCCAAGTTTTAAAATCCAATTCACAATTCAATGTTATAACCACTTACAAGGGAGTAAAATGTCACAATTCACAATCACAATTCACTTGTAACATGATGCAAATAATTTAAAAATCAATAATGAAGTCATGGATTTATCAAATCATCAAAGTCGGGTACACCATGATCACAAACAATTTATAAACTCATTGCAAAGATTTATTTCAAAAATTTGTTTCACAAATCATATTGAAATCCTTTTTATTATTCATACACAATATAACCATCCACTCACCTCTTGGGAGAGTAGTCACTCTCAATCCATAACTATAACTAATTCAATATCCAGTCACACTTTAGGTTCCAAGTATCATGACCTATAAAAATCAACATTGATTCTCACCATATTACAAACCCTAGGTCCAAACTTTCAAATTCATTTCACCAAATTTCCACATAATCTGCAAATTTATGAAAGAGGAAAGTAAACCCAAGTTAAGAATGAGAAGATTACCTAAATTTTTGTTATCAATTCCACCTCAAGATGAGTTAGATGAAACTCTAGGTTTTCTCTAACTAGAAAATCTCAAATCTCTCACTAGATCTAACATTCTAGAGATTGGATTAAGGGTTTTGGGGTCTCTAGAGTATCGATTTTGTGGTGCTTTGGTTGATCTTTGATGAAAACAAAGAGAGGGAGCGAGAGAGAAAGTGTAAGCCAAGAGGGAGAAAAGGGAGAGAAAAGAGGTGAAGTTTGAGTCTCGTGGGTTCTGGAGTCTCATCTCCACTTTTATCTACAAATCCATTTCCCTTATTTGCCTTGTTGCCCTCCTTCACTTCTAAATTGCACAAATGCCCTATGGTTTCTCTTTGGTTATTAAGAAAGTTAATCTTATGGTTTAACCACTTGAAGTTTTTGTCTTGTTGAGAAGAGGTGCTCGATGATGAGTAAGGAAATTGTAGAATGAAAATGCAATTATGAGAAATAAATTAGAAATATAAAAAATTTGGAATATTCAAAAATGTGGAATATAATATAATTTATGTATTTTGTAATCAAGGAGATTGAATGACATGGTGGTAGAAAGCTTTTTGAGTGACTTCAAGTACATGAGTTCAAATCTTCAGGCTACAATTGAGAGGTGAATTTGGAAGAAGGTCATCAAAAATTAAAGTGTACTGAGGAGTTCTTGGTCAGTATTGAAAAGAATTGAAAAAAATGAGTAAAATGGTGTCACCCACACCAAGACAATCGATAGCTTCTCATTTAAAAAGCAACAGACGCTAAACACATACCAAGAAGTTACAACTTCATAATGTACCATCGAATTACAACTCCAAGATATATACCAAAGAAGTAAGGGGGATGGTGTACTGTCAAGGTCCTCCTTTGCAAAACAACAAATGTTTACTGAGAGGTAGTTAGATATTTGCAACATAATGGACGCACCGACAGATATATATGGAAAATATATATATTAAAAAAGGTAGAAATTATCTACAGATGGTGGAGTTTACAGAGGTAGTCCCCACCAAATAGGAAGTCAAAATCAGAGAAACAATCCATCAAATTAAAGCTCTACTGAAGAAGTCAATTTCTTACAGAGAAATCAAATTCTACCTAGCATCGAGTACTCTGATAATCAATAAGTTTAGTGATCGAGAACTTAAAAATTGGAGATTTATGGACCAACTGCCTAAGGGAGCTCCTGGACAATTCAAGGAGTGAAATTTATATTTATAACTAAATTAATTATCCTCCCATATTTTCACAAAATATATAAAAACTTTTAAGTAGTCTATTTAGAGTCAACCTGACAATTTGAATTTATCTGGTGTTACATTCCAACATTCAAAAATTGTATTAAATGTGGATCTAAACTAGTGTAGTATATAAACCCACCTTGATACTTAGTTGTAAACAAAGTTCAAGCAATTCACTCTAGGGATGCAATAAGTAGTTCAAGTAACTTTGAGCTCTTATCCTCTTTTCTCTTTTCCCTCTAATAAGTTAAAGTGGTGTGAAGTTCATAAATTCAAACTCTATCAAAAATTTAAAGTTTTGAAAATTCAAGCCTCAAATTCTAAGTTCAGAATTTCTAAACTTATTATCCAACATGGACCACACTGTTTAGGAGTGTTTTTCTGCCGTTTTACTTCAGTAAGTGTGTGTTTCAATGCTTTTTTCCCTCTCTCCTTATTAAACTCGAAGAACACTCTTTTTTCACTCTTGTTTTTTGATTCTTAGAGTGGACCTAGAGCAAAGCCCAAAGGACATAGGCAACAAAGGAGAAACTATAGTAAGAGGGGAAAAAAAAGAAGCACAAAAGAGAACAACAACAGAGAACACATCTAATTACTTCTCAAATTATGTTTCCCCATTGATCCTTGACCAAAAGGCTTAGAATCTCTTGAGGAGAAGTAGAATAGGCCACAATCCTAGGAGGATGATGGTGAATTAAACCTGTTTGAACGATGATGCATGAGTTTGCTTGACGGATAATATGAGACATGGATGTATGGTCATGCATGCACTTCTTCACCAAGTTATCATGATTTTCAATGCTTAAGTGGGCTTGGACAATAGAGAACCTCCCACTTGTGAGTCTATCTCAACTTAGATCTTCGGAAAGTTCTTTCACTAGACAAGAGAACAGCCATAAAAATCCCCCAAAGCTTGGATGAATCATATCATAGAGCCCATAGAGCCCCAAGTTTACCGAAAACTCATGATCTAATAACTGTTTGAATTTTTGACTATTCCTCCTATTGTAGCTTTCCCCTTTCTCACACTAATATCCATTTTTAGCTTGACAAATCTGGGGGAAGAAGGGGACCAAGAAGCTAGAAGCTGGCAGCCTAGACCAAAGGGAGAAGCCTTGAAACTATTTTTGACAAAGTCTTTTACAAGCTTTAAGGCCTTAAGAAGCAATTTCCTCTAGCTTTAGATACTTCTCTTTTTTTTTTTTTGGGCAAAGACTTTCTCATTTTTTTGTTTTTCGAAATCAATGTGGATGCATGGCCAAAGACAACTGCATGAAGTTCTTTGAGTTTGTCGTTGGCTCTAAAATTTTTAATAACCCTTGTAAGGAGCTTGTCCTGAAAACCTAGTCTGCATTAAGAGTTCTCTAAAGTTTGGATGCATATGGGAAATCTCTTAGCAAATAAATAAGGGTTTCTAACAAAAAAATTACAAATTTAGCATTGAGATCACCGGGACAAATTGTTTAACCATCTTTAAGCATTCATTAGCACTCCAGAAGATGATTTTAAGAGAAATTTTCAAGTAATCTCTCCAATTGGATGAACATTTTTGATTATCCTCCTCATGTGTTAGATTTTCATAGAATTCTTGGATAGAGAAAGTTACATTTGAGATGTAGTGGCAACCTACACTATAAGGAAATAGGGTATTAGCGACAGAAAATAATCTGTCGCAAATAGTGATGGAATTGTGACAGAATAATAACTGATTTTACAAATAAAAAACATAAAAATTAATGACGGATTAGCGATAAATTAGCGACGGAAATTATCTGTCACTAACTCGGATGGTAAAACATGCGCGAAATAGATTATTATTACACGGGACTTATTTTCGACAGATTAGCGACGGAATTAGCAACGAATACTTTCTATTACTAATTCTGACAGTAAAACACACATGAAACATATTATTATTATGCATGAGTTATTTCTGACAAATTAGCGATGAAATTGTTTTGACCGAATTTAAAAATTTACATTTTTTGATGGATTAGCGACGGAAAATGTCGTCGCTAATCTGTCGTAAATTGTAGAAATGTTCTTACTTTGCGAGGGTTAGCGATGAATTAGCAATAGAAATTAGTGACATATATTTTTCGTCGTAGGTCCATTATTGTATCCTTCTAGGGTTAAAAAAAAAATCACCTAAGTTACTCTCTCTCGCTCTCCATTCCCTCACGCGATTGTCTCTCTCTCTCTTTCTCCCTTCCCTCCTGCCTCTCCCTCACGTGACTGTCTCTCCTCGTCGCCTCTTGTCGATAGGAAATCGACAAAGTCTGATTTTCAACTTCATCGCTGTCGTCATCGACCCCTTTTGAGGTTCATCTCTCTCTCTATCTCTTAGATTAGGGTTTTTTTTTTGCAAAAAAAAATGTTCAATCGAACACATCAACCCTAAATTCATGGACATGGGATCTAGATCTAGTCTGTGAGCTTGTACAATTTATGCTTCTTTTGCTCCTAATCTGTCGGTAATTTTACAAGTTCACTTTATATTTCAGTGACGGATTAGCGACGGATTTTTTCGTCATTGAAAAAATCCATCGGTAATTTCATAACTCATTTCTTCATATCAGCGATAGAAAAATTCGTCGTTAATCCGTCACTGAAAAGTCAAGCGAACCTGTGAAATTATTGATGAATTAGTGATGGATTTTTTTAACAACGGAAATACCATCGCTAATCCATCGGAAATATCAACTACGGATTTTATCCATCTCTAATTTTTAGCGAAGAAGTTTTCAACAATGAAAATTTCTATCGTTAATTTCCTTTAGCGATGAAATCCTTACTTTTAGTGATGGATTTTTCCGTCACTAATGCCTTATTTTCTAGTAGTGTTAATTGGTCTTCCCTTTCATCTTAAACATCCATATTGGTTGCTGCAATCTACTAACACTCTTTTCTAGGAACAATTGCCTTAAGAAGTTCAAATTCCATCTTCCCTCCGTTATGAAGATGTATTCAGATACCCTGAAACCTCAACTTTGGCTTAGATAATCAGGAGGTGGTCTCCTATCCAAGTATGTGCTCATAATTTGCCAGTTCTTCCAATCCTAGCAAATGAGTTGCCCTCTGATTCAAATATTTTCTTAGATCTCACAATCTACTTCTAGAGGCTAGAATTTAAGGATTTGGCTTCCCACTCCTTCCACTCCATGTGATATGCGTACTTAATGTTTAGCATAGTAGGCTATAAAATTGAAAATTCAGTCATTGTGTTACAGGCTAACTTAGCCAAATAGGCAATGCCTTAGGGCCAATCCTCCCTTGTCCTTATTTCTGTAAACCTTGTTCCATGACACAATATGCATTTTCTTTTTCTGTTTTGATTGCAAACTTCTACTTTTCTAATTAAAAGTTACACAGACCTTTTTTAGAATTCTCATTGCTTGCATCGAGTAAAGAGCTATACTAGCAAGAGTCGACTTAATAAAAACAGCTTTGCCAATCATTCCCAATGAATCAGCTCTCCATGAGGTTACTTTATCTTGAATCATCTCCATAATATAGAAATACTTCCTCTTCTTCATTCTTCCATTCCAAACAGGAATGCCAAATACTTCCCTAGATCAGATGCTATTGGAATGCCTGTCTCATCTACTATGCTTCTAGCCTTACTCAAATTTATGATTGTTGAGAACTATATTCTCGAATTCTGTAAAATGATCTTCAAATGAGTTAAATCATAGAAAGGCTCCAAACAACTTATACATTTTGGAGTGGCTGAACTTCTTATCCTAGGCTCCACCACAAAAGAATATTTGGATTTTATCTTGATCACTTTTATTGGAATAGGTACGTAAGGGAAATGACTGTAGCTGAGGAAGCTATTTAGTGGCTATTTCAGCCAAATGTTGACAAGATACCAATTTAACTTTTGCGAGTTTGAGATTAAGGCTAAGGTGGTTGTTGTTGTTGTAGAAGGGAAGGCTAATAGGTCTCTCTCTTCTTTGCCCTTGAATCTTTGTTGTCTGTCTCTACAAAGGTTGTCTGGTTCAAAAGGATCTAAAAGCAATCAAGAGAAGGGGATGTTGGGATTTGAGAGGGTGATTCTAGAATCAGATTTAAAAAAAAAGGTTTTGGGGGAAATTAAATTTAAGGAAGCATGGTTTTAGCTTTGATAAATATTAGTAGGTGGGTTATTTTGGTTTAAATTTGGGGATTTTGTGGACTTAATGGTTAGGGGTTGAACTCTACCTCCAGGTGGGAATGATTCAAGATTATTTGAACATTAAATGGAACTGACACGTTTACTTGTGGTTGTGAGTTAAGAGGACACATCGACTCACAGGGGAGGGATGTTTTTCCCCCCTCCTTAAGACCTTTCTCTTCCCTGCTCTACTCACTTTTTTATTCAAATTCCTAGGATGAGTTTGATGGCCCTTATTTTTACCCACGGATCCTTAAGATGTCCGTTCACAACCATCCTCAAAATCTTGAGAAGAGGGTCATTGTTTTTGACAGTCTGAACGGATTTGAAAGAGTCAATTAAGTGCTATTTTAATGCTTATTGGGACTTGTTATACTGTTGCAATGTTACTTTTGCCCATTGTAAGCTTAGTCTATAACTTATGAGTTTTTTGTGCTGAGATTGAACGAATGATGAAATCTTTCTGGTAACAGTAGAGGCATCAATTGGATTAGATGGAAAAAGTTGTGTTCCTAGAAGTTTAGTGGAGGACTTGGGTTTGGAAAAACTCATGAGTTTAATCTTACTTTGTTAGGTGAACGTGGGGGCGCTTGATTACTAATCAGGATTAGCAAGAATATATAAGGCCAGATACTACCTAAAATCCTCTTTTCTTAAGGCAAATCTTAGACACAATCCTAGATTTATAAGGAAAAGTGTTCTATTTTCACAAAATTGTTTGTGTTTAGGCCCCAAAATGTGGTGGGTAATGGTAGTGGAATCTGTAGATGGAAGGGACCCTTGGATACCTGATATGGATAATCGTTTTGTTATAATAATTATGACAACTGATTCAGGGAATAGTATAGTCTGATAACAGAAGGGGAAGCAAGATGGGATTAGAACCTTGTGAACACATAGTTAAATGACAGGTCAGTACATGGGTCCTTAGTCTTCCTCTGAGGAGATGATGAATCTCAGACTCATGGTATTATTGGATTTTTGAAAAGGAATGTGCGTATTAAGAAGTGCCTATTACCAAATGATGAGAAATAATGTTGCTGCTGGTGAGGAACTCGGCTAGAGACTATGAAAGATGGCCTGATCCTTACAAGTCTCTCCTAAATTAAAAAACTTTATCTGGCATGCATCTAAGAATTGCCTCCTTACTATGGATAATTTTATTAAAAACTGCAACCCATATTCCGATTAATTAACCAATAGCTCAAGTTTGCTCACAGAAATCATCAGTGGGCCAGTGAGGCAACCAAGTTCAAAGCTTTAAGGATTGGTGTTGTCAATTGATAAATATAGCGATTAAAGTGGTTCAGAATGAAATTGTTATGATGACCTGGGGTGTGGTCTTGTAGGGACCAAATTTTATGGGATCAAAAGGCATCAACAGCTAATTCTCTATTGTAGACTACAAGCTCTTTCTTTCAGCAATCGATGTTGGTTCAGTCTAATAGAAGCAATCAATGTGATCAAGATTCTTTAGTGGATCTACTAAAATGGCAAAAACCACCCCTGGGTTGGATGAAATGCAATATTGATGCGGCTCCATCCAATGAATCTAATAGTGTGGGCACCAACGCCTCTTAACCAAGTATTCGAATTCGAATCTCCTTGGAAACAGAAAAAACCATACTAAAAGACCTTCCCCCGAAAAAGATCTGACAATAGGTCGACCCATATTAATCGGAACAAAACTTTGAATACTGAGTGGTCAAGGCATAAAAAAAAAAAAAAAAATCTAACAGAGTGGGCTATGGTTTCCTTCTCAGAAATAGCGTACAAAGTCACTGCAAGGTCGAGTCTATCCTCAACTAGCAGAAGTTGTTGTTGATGCTCATTGTTCACCAACCAAGCAGTGTCACTGCTTATTCAAAGTATGACTAATTGTAAGGTTGTTGATGCTCATTGTTCACCAACCAAGCAGCGTCATTGCTTTGCAAGAGCTTCCTTGTTAGCTACTAAGCATTGTATGTGGGTTGAATCACCACCTCAAAGCAAGTTTAATTAGGGGTTACATAAAGGAAAAGGGAAAAAAAATTCCATGTCTAAAATTGCCGAGTTGAGTACTCAAAGCGAGTCATGGTATGCTGATCGTGACCAAACTGTAGAGACATTTCTTGCTTTTGTTTGTCTTTTTATGGGTTTTTTTTTTGTCTTTTTCATTCTTTTAACACCTTTAAAGCTACAGTGACTATGGGCATGTTGCTGCCATGGCCATGTTAAGTGAGAGAAGCATGTTAGGAACATCCCTTTTATTGTGGGAAGAGACTTGGGTTGGAGACACAGGATCAACTCTCTTCTGTTAGATATTTTAATAGAGCATGGTACTATAACCACCCCTTTTAATCAGTCGCCGTTTGTTAGATAGCAATATTTTGGCTCTCTTTTGTTTCTTAAAAAAAAGTAATATATTGAAAGGAAATAGAGATATGGTCTTTGTTATGGAAAAATTCCATGTCTAAAATTTCGTATGTTCAAATATATTGAAAAAGTAATATAGGATTTGAGAGATGTCAAATTATAAAAAATATTATTTGGGTAAATTTTGACTGGTAATATTTGTGGAATAACTCATGAAAATTATGAATTGAATTTTTTAATTGTCAAACAGTATGTTTTTCATCAAGACTAATAGAGTTGACTGTTTATATTATTCAAAATTTTGAATAAAAATTTTAGATTCTGAGTGCTGTCGTTAAATCTCTTCTCTCAACCTTATGATCTAAGGTTTAAATCTTATTTAAAAAAAAAAAAAAGAACGTGACAATGAAAATAGGAAAGAAGGTTGAGGAAATTCGGAAAAAGTGCAGTTGCATAACGGAAATTTAAAGTTCAATTAAGGAAGAGAGGAGGGAAGGAGAGAGTGTGAAAAGAAAAGAAAAAAAAATGGAAAAAAATGGATTCTTTCATGCATTATTTTGATCATATGACAAAATTGCCCTTTAGCTTTAATCAAAGGGAAGACTCGTCTCATCCAAAAAAAATTAGATATAGAAGTGAATTCCAAGCTTCACAGGATGTCCAAATCATGTTATAGGAATGCATCTTTCCGTGGTCATGTCAAGGAAATAGGTAACGATGTTTATTTTCTAATGAAAGATGGTCCCCCAGCATCATTGCAAGGCCCTAAAGACTTACAGTGAGTTCTTATGCCGTGTGCAATGTGCAAGGCTTTCTAATGGACCCTCTTTTATTGTGTGAAGTGGGTCTCCCCCTTTCTTTTGGTATCAATACACTCAAGTAAAAATGAGCCTCAGTCGACTTGATCACTCGAGACTTACCTCCCCAAAGGGCCTTAATCGTCTCGTTTAACCAAAAAGACCCATCGTTCGACTCGATTCATAAAGGGCTCATCGGAACCAAACCTCTCAACCGATAGCCATCAAAGGAACCGAACGCATTCATCCGAATGGTGACCAATTGAGTTCCCCACTCCAGTATAGGACATATCTCCCTTAAACATAAGAAAACCTAACGGATCTAGTCGATAAAGGAAAAAATCTCTACATATAATTCAGATGTATAAGTTATCGAAACATCAAATCTTTTATGATCATAGATCCGGAATCTCCAGACGAATTCTTATGGAAACTACGGTTTCGCAAAACCCACAGCTGCACGGATCTCAGAGAAGTATTATATAACATCCATGGGGGCATTAGTCCTGATAAATCCGTTAACCCTACACAAGGCACACAAAATACAAAGGGAGATCCGTCCTCTCTCCTCTCTTAGTCTGTTATCTCTTTCCTTTCAAAATTGCTCTTTCTGATTTGAGTGTCAGAGCCTCCCCTGTCGGAGCACCCTCCGAAAGTCTTTTGCAAGTCTCCAGCGTCACAACCAGAAGGAGCCAGATCTGGGGAGATGAAACTCACCTCTAACAGATTGGCGCAATCCGTGGGAAGTAAACTTGAGAATCCTTATTGAACATCTGAAAGCGTCAAAGTGGACATGCCTCCAAAACAGATAACTAGAGCTGCTTTAAGGGCTGCATCCACGGTAGATGGCCATGCCAACACCGCCCCTATGGTAGTGCTCATTCGATCAATCGATTCTCCTATTCGTGACCAACCTCCTCGATCAGAGCCAATCCCATTACCGGGGAATCAGGAACACCCCACCACGGTTCCCACATCAACACCTCTAGCGCTGACCAGTCAACCCCAGATAGACAGGTTAGAATCGAAAATCCAAGACATGAGCAAACAACTTGAGGACCTCAGCCGTGCTGTGAGGCTTGAAGGCCATTCGTCTTTAGGGGGATTAGGTCGCGATCGTCCCCATCACCGAACTCCACCACTCAATCACGAGCCCTCTATGACTTCTCACCATAACTCTAACAACCTCCGAAGACAGGTTGAACAACTAGTTGCCGACGAACTCAAGCGAGCCATTGCTCAAAGAACCCAGACTCCTCTTTATTCTAATGCTTCACCTTTTAAACCGAAGGTCTCTTCGGAGCCTATACCTCGCGATGAACTTCTGCCTCCTATGGAAAGATATGTGGGACAACAGACCCTTGCGATCACGCAACCCATTTTGTGACGGTAATGATTTCAAGGGACATGATCGATGTAGCCATGTTTAAATATTTCCCCACTACCCTTATGGGGAACGTGCTGACTTGGTTTAACTTGCTCCTGCCGCTGAACATAAAAACCCTTTTCCAGCTTCAAGAACAATTCGAGACGTACTTCGTAATAAGCAGAGGAGTTAAGAGAAAGTCCATTTCTCTATTGTCATTACACCAAAGGGAGAATGAGTCCCTGAAGGACTTATTGGAAAGATTCAAGGCAAAAATGATGAAAGTTCTATTTTTGAACTATTCTATCGTGCTAGCCATGCTACTCACTGGGCTCCGCCCCTCTGGCATGAAAGTCTCAATCATAAAGAAACCTCACTCCATTATCCAAGAGTTCTATTCTAGAGACAAAAAGTACATTGCTGCCGAAGATGCAAAGGCTTTCGATCGAAAGGAAATATGAACATCCAGGAAGGAGCGTAGTTGGTCACCTCAAAGACCCACGCCCAAGATGAACCAATTGCTTCCTCCGCCTCCCCAGAGATTCAATACTTACACCCCTCTGAGTGGGACCTCCAGTTAGGTCCTGTTCCAGATCAGAGACCATCCCTACATTCGATGGCCCCCTCAACCCATAGGAGATGACCCTAAGAAGGACATGAGTAAATATTGTCACTTCCATCATGATTACGGTTACACGACCAATAACTGTAGGAGACTCAAAGATGAACTTGAGTTTCTTATCAGAAATGGGAAGTTACAGAGGATTATTAGTAACTAAGCTAGGGATGAACCGAACTCTGACAGGTGAACATTGAGGCCAGATGAGCAAGGTAACCGACTTGTCGACCCATCACTGACAAGCCACCAAGATGGAGTCATACTCCAAGTTTGCGAAGAAAAAATCCGTCAAACCTTCCAGCCTCCCTTAAACACCTCGAACCGTCCGGATGCCACACTAGGAGACATGATCGAATGCCTGATCGAGCCTATTTTTTATTCACCGAGTGCCATTGTTCCTTCTGTGCCTAAAGTACTCGCGACCCATGCTGAAAAACAAGCAAAAGGCAAATGACCAATTATCTGGTTCACCGACGAGAAGCTGGTAGAGGTAAATCCCAATCGCCATGATCCGTTAGTTATCACTGCTAAGATAGGCCTATACAAAGTGCGGGGGATCTTTGTTGACCAAGGAGCAGGGTGTGACCTTCTGTACTGGGACACTTTCAAGCGAATGGGCTATGACCCTTCACACTTGTAACCTCACGCGGGTCTAGTTAAGGGACTCTTAGATGAATGGATATATCCCGAGGAGATTATCTCACTCTCAATCACTCTGGGAACACCTCCTAATCACACGATAGCCACAATGGCTTTCAACGTTATTAAACTCCCTTCGTCTTATAATACAATCTTAGGGAGACTGGGCTTGAATGCCTTGGAAGCCTTACCTAGCATCAAACACATGAAGCTAAAGTTCAAGACTTCGCTCGGAGTAGGTACCTTGTCCTGCGATCGTGAGCCCTTAGCGTCCGCTTCGAAATAGCACCCGTATTCCCGTTACGATATTCTTTCACTTAGTAATAAACGTACTTTTTCTTTCCTACCACACTTCACTGAATTTCTGCCCTCCAAAGGAGAAGCAATGATTGAAGGGCCTTAATCACCCTGTAAATCTGAAGGGATCTATCTCCCCGAAGGGCCTTAGTCACCCCGCACATCTGAAAGGATCTATCTCTCAGAAGGGTCTTAGTCGCCCCGCACATTTGAGGAGATCTATCTCTCCGAAGGGCCTTAATCATCCCATACATCTGAAGGGATCTATCTCCCCGAAGGGCCTTAGTCGCCCCATGCATCCGAATAGATCTATATCCCCGAAAGGCCTTAGTTGCCCCATACATCTTAAGGGATCTATCTTCCCGAATGACCTTAGTCGCCCCGTACATCTGAAGGGATCATCTCCCTAAAGGGCCTTAGTCGGCCTGTACATCCGAAGGGATCTATCTCCCCGAAGAGTCTTAGTCACTCCACACATCTGAAGGGATCTATCTCTCCAAAGGGCGTTAGATGCCCCACATATCTTAAGGGATCTATCGCCCCGAAGGGCATTAGTCACCCTGTATGTCTGAAGGGATCTATCTCTCCAAAGGGCCTTAGTCGCCCAGTACATTCAAAAGAATCTATCTCCCCGAAGGGCCATAGCCGCCCCGCACATCCGAAGGGATTTATCTCCCCGAAGGGTCTTAGTCAGCCCACACATCCGACGGGATCTATCTCCCGGAAAGGACTTAGTTGCCCTGTACATCTAAAGGGATCTATCTCCCTAAAGGGCCTTTCTTAGTCGCCCCTTACATCTAAAGAGATCTATCTCCCCAAAGGGCCTTAGTCGCTATGTACATCTGAAAGGATCTATCTCATCGAAGGGCCTTAGTCGCCTTGCACATCCGAAGGGATCTATCTCCCCAAAGGGGCTTAGTCGCCCCGAACATCCAAAGTGATCTATCTCCCCGAAGGGCCTCAGTCGCCCCGTACATCTGAAGGGATCTATTTCCCCGAAGGGCCTTAGTCACCCCGTACATTTGAAGTGATCTATCTTCCCAAAGGGCCTTAGTCACCCCACATATCTAAAGGGATCTATCTCCCCGAAGGGCTTTAATCACCCGGTACATCCGAAGGGATCTATCTCCCCGAAGGGCCTTAGTCGCCCCATATATCCGAAGGGATCTATCTCCCCGAATGGCCTTAGTCACCCCACACCTCCAAAGGGATCTATCTCCCTGAAGGGTCTTAGTCGCCCTGTACATCTGAAGGGATTTATCTCCCCAAAGGGCCTTATCAAAGGAACCTATCCCCTGAGACTATTAATCTACGAATTCATTCAAAACCACAAAGGGAATATCCCTGATCGACAGCATATGTTGAACAGAAGTAAATCTTTATTAAAAATCGTTATGAGTCGATAAGCATGAAGTTATAGGGGCTTTAGAAGTACAAAAGTCAATCGAACCTGTGTCAGCTTTGACATTGGCTGATCTAACGGGAGTTACACCTCCACCTACTATATTTTGGCCACTTGCCTCGCTGGTGGAAAGTATATTTCCCTCTAATCCCAACTGATGGATTATCTCATCGACACACGGAAGCTTCTCCGTCAATTCACGCTACGTATCTCTAGTAGAAGCAGCATACTGGAATAAAGCTCTTTCGGATTCGAGCGCCCTCTTTTCTACCAGCCGGAGAGAATCCTCACGTAATTGTGCCAATACCTCGACAGTGTGTAACCACGCTTCAAGAATCTTCTTCTCAGACTCCAACCGCTCACAGTAGCTTCACAGGCCTCTAACCTCCTCTTCGGTTGAAGAGGCTTCGAATATCTCTATCTTCGTGCCCTTCTCTCTTTGATCGCTGGCATCTTGAACAACCCCCAACTTGGGTGGTCAATCACCGAATCTCCTCCTCTAAGTGACCAACGGTCTATTTCCTTCGCCACTTTTGAAATTCAACAAGAGCCATCGTCTGCAAAGAAACAAAAGTTACTTATGAACAAAACAAAGAATGGAGGGAATCTGCAAGATAGTACCATCAAACCAAGGGACTTGAGAGCCCCGTCGGCTTGTTCTATGGACATCCTGTGCAATTCCAGGTCACTACGATGAAAATCTAGCCAATCGGTTTTTTTCTCCACCTTCGACAAATCTACATAACTATATAGCTTATCACCAGAGCTAATGGCAACCATCCCTCTCTCCTTTGAACCCTAGTCACCATGGAAAGAGCGAACGCAAATAGAAAGAGGAATGGCGATTCCATCAGTTATCTTTACGCTTTCCTTTATGAGAAGGCCACAAAGGAATCGCACTTGACGAACTGGATAACCCCTGGATAGACACTCTCACACCCCTCAATGCTTCGACTTCCACATCAATCGACAGATTTCCAATAGACCCTGCCGCAGGCAAGGCTCGTACATCCCCAGCTAGTGGAACCTTACCAGTAAGGCTCAACTTTATTGTCTCATCTTTGAACTCTATGGATGGAACCCGAGGGGTACATCCCCCTTTTTCCCCACTTGCTTCATGATCTTCCTCTAGTAGAGGATCAAGACAAACCAATCTCCTCTTTGGTGAAGGAAGTATCACCAATGGCAGGGTCTCAGAAGGTCCACTAGCCTTAGTAGAAGGATTCTCGAGGGTTGCATCCTTGCCAATGGTAACTTCCCTTAACACGGAATCATCAACGAAGCCAGAGGTGTTCGTCAACTCTATGACCCTTTCGTTAATAAGGAGGGGTCTGTCTATACTCCTTTTCTCCCCTATCAGCAAACCCGCTAGCGAAAGCATCTGATCATCTGTCAAAGTGTCAATAAAAATAACCCTTCATGTGGAGCGACAGTAACTACCAACCGAGCGTATGAAACGAAAGTGGCAAGAAGGGTCTGAAGGCTGTAATCCGAGTGCAGGCCTTCCCTTAGCACTAGGAAACACTGGTATAGATCTTTATTCACGAATTCTACAAAGAAATACTTACGCGCCCAATCACTACTAGTGTGCTTTCCATAACGGAACCCCCAATCAGACTCTAGCCTAGTTTGCAGCCCATACCAATCTTGGACCAAACCCTTTCTTGTACATCTCACCAAAGAAAAAAACACTACTAAAATGTTGAAGTCAAAGCGGAAACGACAAAACCTAACAAAGAAACTATGACAACGATAAGGCGCCAGGAACCGGGGGTCAACAAGGTTGGAAATATGTTCCATCGTTGCAATATCTCTGCAAATGGGCCAGTATATGGTACCTTCAAGCCGTACTTCACCATTTGCTTGTATATCGGAACACAACCCTCAGGAGCCTTATTCATCCTATCTTCATCAATAGCAAAGACCAAGGCATAATCGTCACCTACTAGCATGGCAGTTTGGACCTCTTGAAGCTCCAATACTGACATGGTACTTCTGACGTCATTAATTCCTTGAACAATAGGGCTCTTCAACATAACTTTTACTATAACTCTTCGACGTGAAGAAAGAATTTGAAAAAGACACGGAGCGATGAAAATGATAGACTCTGTCTCCTGCAAGCATGCTATAAGGATAATTGGAAGATGGTTCGCGGAAGCTAAAGAGACGCTCGTTACCTTAAAAATCAACACCTATTCCGAACAGCCACTACTCATGGCACTTTTCTTACAAAACGACACCATGAGTCGGGGACAAATGATGGACCCTCTTTTAGAAGGCCTTATTGTGTGAAGTGGGCCTCCCCTTTTCTTTTGATATCAATGCACTCAAGTGAAAATGGGCCTCAGTCGCCCCGATCACTTAAAAGGGCTTGCCTCTCCAAAGGGCTTTAGTCTCCCTGTTTAACCGAAAGGACCCATCGTTCGACTCGATTCATAAAGGGCTCGTCGGAACCAAACCTCTCAATCGATAGCCATCGAAGGCACCGAACGCATTCATCCGAATGGTGACCAATTGAGTTCCCCACTCCAGTACGGGATATATCTCCCTTAAACATAAGGAAACCTAATGAATCTAGTCGATAAGGGAAAGAATCTTTCCGTATAATTCAAGTGCCTAAGTTATCGCAACATCAAATCTTTTATGATCATAGATTTGGAATCCCTGGACGAATTCTTATAGAAACTAGGGTTTTGCAAAGCCCAAAGCGGCACTGACTCAAAGAAGCATTATATAACATCCATTGGGGCATCAGTCCAGGTAAGTCTGCCAACTCTACACAAGGCACACAAAATATAAAGGGAGATCCGTCCTCCCCCCTCTCTCAGTTTGTTATCTCTTTCTTTTCAAAACCATTCTTTCTGATTTAAGTGTCGGAGTCTCCCCTGTCGGAGTACCTTTCGGTGGTCTTTTGCAGGTCTCCAGCCTCACAACCAGCCATCCAATCAAGTCCAGAAAGAGCAGGATCTGTGGAGACAAAATCCACTTCCAACACTTTCCATGTGTTGAGAGTTGTGTCTTTCAAAAATCGTATGCTTGGGGTTAGCATGGATGAAGATGAAAGCTGTGTGCAATGTGAAAGACTTTACATGTGCTGAGAGTTGCATCTTTCCATGAAATAGGGTTCTAATGCCGTGTGTAATGTGCAAGGCTTTCTATTTGCTGAGAGTTGCATCTTTCAAAAATCGTATGCTTGTGGTCAAGGTGGGTGAAGATGAAAGTGGAGAAAGATTCTTAAATGCACTCTTCTGGATTTATATGCATCAGACCGCCACAAGCCGATGCAAACCACTTCCATGGCACTTTGCAAGAAGCATCTCTCTTGCCTACTTTGGCCACTTTTCATCATTATCAGCACTTTCAGATTTACTTTCTCCACCACTGTTGCTTCCCATGCTATAAACATAGAGAAGGGGAAAGTGGAGGCAGCAGCTCTATCACTGGTTTGTTGAAACTCTAAAAATTAATACTGATCTCCTAATGTGAATAAATTTGTAGCAATAGTGGTACTAGATCGAATCTCATGAGAACTAAATTAATTTAATTTTTTAGTTTAATGAGAAAATAAAAAGGAGATTTATCAATTAAATTCCTAAAATAAAATTTACAACTTAAAAAAATAAGAAATAAATTGACAATGCAAAAATAATAAATATTAAAAAAATCAATCTACCAAAACTCTGATCTAAAAGTTCATCATATTCAATTGTTTCGCTGATCATAGTTTAAAAATATTTTTTTTTGTAATTTAAGTATTTAATTTTAGATTTATTAGGATAGCAATGATAAATTTTTGTATTTTCCAAAATTAACCGACCAAACCCAACTTCCAATCTATACTTATCATCAATTGATTGGGTACGATAGTGTTTTATATCAATTGTCTCACTAATTATAGGTTAAAAATATTTTTCTTGCAATTTAACATTTAACCTATGATTTATTAGGATAATCGTAATAAATTTTATATTTTTTTAAATTAATTGATCAAATACAATATCTAATCAAAATTTATCATTAATCGATTTGGTACGATAGTGTTTTATATCAATATAATGATAGTATTAAGTTTTGTGAAAATATTTAAATTAAAATATAAATAATTGGGATAGTTGTAAATGTATTGATGATTGGAAATTTAGGTTTTTTTTTTTTTTTTTTTTTTTTTTAAGAGTGGAAATTTAGAGAGAGAAATAAATAATTGATTTTTTTAATTGCTTGTCGTATTAGAAAAGACATATTGATTAATAGGAAAAGCCCGTCTCTTACATGCTGCAAAACTCTCATGTCGGTCATCCAGAGACTTATTAGCATTGCCGAGTTGAGGACTCAAAGCCATGTCGGTATTGGTGAGTGATTTAGGGGGGAAAGCGACTCATGGCATACTGGTGGTGACAAAACTACAGACTTTTCTGTTTTTTTTGCTTTTTCTTTTTTTAACATCTCTAAAACTACAGTGACCATGGGCATGTTACTGCCAATGTCATGTATGTGAGAGAAGCATTGCAACAAACTCAAAATCTTTTACATGAAGTTTAAACCAAAGATTCAGTCGCCATTGTTTGGAACCATGCACACATGCCCATGTTAGGAGCATCCCTTATAAGTCTACTATCGCATAAAATTGCAATCACGTTAGGACAGTAATAACATTTAGACCACCAACTTAGAACATTCAAGATCATCTTCCAAACTACCAACTTTAATGTTAGTTCAAGAAGTGAATTTCAGATAAGAAAAGTACTTTAATTGATTCAATGTTGCGCTAATCAAGATTATAGTAGAAACAAGACATGGGACTCTATGGCTACGTCTCGTCTTCAATCAATTCCCTTGACTCTCTAATCTATCTTTCTCTCGGACAACAATTTCACCGGGTCCATCGAGATTTCAAATTTGAGCAGCTTTCAATCACCAGACATTTCCAGCAACGTGTTTAATGGTGGGTTGGATTGGATTACAATCCAACCCTCCAATTTCTTATGTTTGGAAAAAGATTCTTATGACAACAATTTCCCTTCATTTCTTCCGATGAGTGTGTTGAGCTTGAAGAAGGCGAATTACTTGGAATATGCTGGGAATTTCGTCTATGGAAAAATTCCACAAAGCAATGGAAATCTTGCTGTTTGGAGTACTTAGCTGGAAATAAACTTCATGGAAGAATTCCAAGCGAGTCGACAAGACTAAGAAAATTCCACAAAGCCATATTTCTTCTTTCTTTTCTTTTTTTTTTTTTGGGAGGTAAGATGACTTAAGAAAATTGAATTTTGAAGGGTTTGAAGACGAGGAAATGATCTATTTTTTCTATGTAAAAAAAATAACATTTATTGGAGTCAATTTTTTCTCCATAGATACCTGTGCTTCAGACTCGAGCAAAGAGTCGATGACGGTGGTGTTTGTCAGCTCTTCATATATGAGAAATCTGCAAAAATCCCACCGAGTCTGGCCCGGTGGGGGACTCCGATACTCAAGTCAATATGAGTGATGAAATAAAAACTGATAGTAGTCATAAATATCATACTTCCAATTGTATATAGAGTAGACTACGAAAGCATACCTCTGATCGTATAAGATTGATCATGAAAACCTACTTTTATCAGTCTATGTAAATGGATATGAAAACCCCCTCTGACTGACATATAGAATTAGGTATGGAAGCCCCCTTTGAACGACATAAAGAACTGGATATGAAGTCTTCATCTGAATGACATAGATTTGGGTATAGAACCCCCTTTGAATGATGCATAGAACTGGGTATGGAACTCTCATTTGAATGATATAGATTTGGGTATCCCCTCGGAACGATATATAAAATTGGGTATAGAACTCTCATATGAATGACATAGATTTGGATATAGAACTCTCTCTGAACAATGTATAGAACTGTCTCTCTTTCGTGTGTAAAAACTGAGTCCCTTTCGAAAGTTATCTATACTCTATATTTATAGCCTTCTAGTAGTGTAGAAAATCTTAGTTTCCTTTTGTTTGAAATCTTTTAAGATGGTTAGCATTGTAATTAGAAACTTTTGAAAGATTTATACTTTTTCAAGATTTAGAAAAGTTTAGAATTTTAGAAAAATTCATTTTCTTTATGAGAGTCCACAAGAATTATGATTCTATAGAAATATGGAAAGATTTGATCTTGATGGTGAATGTCATTTTTACCGGATAACCATGTATGATTTTGGAGACCTTTTAAATGGGATATCATCATTTGCCTCCACTCCTAATTACATTTTGAAGATATGGTATTAGGAGTAGAGTGGATTGTAAGGGGCCTCTCAGAAGACCGAAAGGTCAAGAGATCAGTAGGTCAGTAGATTGAGAGATCAAATGATTGAGAGATAAAGTCATCGAGAGACTGAGTCATCAGGTGATCGAGAGATTGATAGATCGACAGGTTGAGTAATCGTGAGATCCAGAGGTCGAATGATCGAGCGATTTCAAGACCAAGTCGAACGATCGAGAGAATATCACACCGACAAGTCGAATGATCGAGAGAATATCAGACTGATAGGTCAAACCATTGAGAGAATACTAGACCGACAGGTCGAATGATCGAGAGAATGCCAGATCGATAGGTCAAATGATCAAATGATAGGAAGACTAACAAGTCGAACTATCGATTGATTATGAGACCGACACGTCGAACGATCGAGAGAATACTAGATCGACAGTTTGAACAATCGAGAGAATACAGACCAACAGGTTGAATGATCGAACGATTAGGAGACCAACAGGTCGAACTATCGAAAGATTATGAGACTGACTGGTCGAACAATCGAGCGATTACCAGACCGATAGGTTGAATAATTAAGAGAATACAAAATCGACAGGTCAAATGATCGAACGATTAGGAGACGACAGGTCAAACTATCGAGAAATTATGAGACCGACAGGTCGAATGATCGAGTGAATACCAGACTAACAGGTCGAACGATCGAGAGAATACCATACCGTCAGGTCGAATAATCGAACGATTGGGAGACCGACAAGTCGAATGATCAAACGAATAGGAGACTGACAGGTCAAACAATCAAACGATTGGGAGACCGATAGGTCGAACAATCAAACGATTGGGAGACCGATAGGTCGAACAATCAAACGATTGGGAGACCGATAGGTAGAACAATTAAACAATTGGAAGACCGACAGGTCGAATGATCGAGAGAATACCAGATCAATAGGTCGAATGATCAAGAGAATAGCGGACTGATAGGTTGAATGATCGAACGATTAGGAGACCGACAGGTCGAACTATCCAGAGATTATGAGACTGACAGGTCGAATGATTAAGAGAATACTAGACTAACAGGTCGAATGATTGAGAGAATATGAGACCGACAGGTTGAACAATCGAACGATTGGGAGATTGACAGGTTGAACTATGAGAGACTATGAAACCGACAGGTTGAACTATCGAGCGAATATCAGACCGACGGATCGAACGATCGAGAGAATAACAGACCGATAGGTCAAATGATCAAATGATTGGGAAACTGACAGGTTGAATATCGAGAGATTATGAGACCGATAGGTCGAATGATTGAGCGAATACGAAACCGACAGGTCGAAAGATCGAGAGAATATAAGATCAATAAGTCAAATGATCGAATGATTGGGAGACTGACAGGTCGAACTATCGAGAGATTATGAGACTGATAGATCGAACGATGAAGAGAATACCAAACTGATAGGTCAAATGATCAAGAGAATACTAGACCAATAGGTCGATTGATCGAACAATTGGGAGACTGACAGGTCAAATTATCAAGAGATTATGAGACCGACAGGTTGAACGATCGAGAGAATATCAAACCAATAGGTCGGATGACCGAAAGAATGTTAGATTGACAAGTCGAATAGTAGATCAGGGGCGACATGGGCTCGTTCGGGGAGTTCCGTCCCTTATTGATAACACGTTTGAACAATAGAATCTGGGCAACTTAGATCCGCCATATGATGGGAAACTTTTAGATAGATGGGTCGTGTCCACCTATTCAAGGAGTTCCATCCCTTATTGATGACACGCTCGAATGATAGGATCTGGGTGATTTAGACCCGCCATATGATAGGAAACTTTTAGATAGAGGGGTCATGTCCACCCGTTCAGGGAGTTCCATCCTTTATTGATGACATGCTCGAACCATAGGATCTGGGCGACTTAGGCTCACCGTATGATAAGAAACTTTTAGATATAGGGGTCGTGTTCACCCGTATGAAGAGTTTCATCCCTTATTGACGACACGTATGAGTGATAGAAACTGGATGACTTAGACCAGCCGTTCGATAGGAACCTTTTAGATAGAGGGGCCATGTCCACCCGTTTGGAAAGTTCTATCCTTTATTGACGACACGTTCGAATGATAGGATTTGGGCGACTTAGACCCGTCGTACGATATGAAACTTTTAGATAGAGGGGTCATGTCCACCCGTTCGGAGAGTTTCATCCTTTATTGATGACACGCTCGAATGATAAGATCTGGGTGACTTAAACCCACCGTACGATAGAAAACTTTTAGATAGAGGAGCTGTGTTCATCTGTTCGGGGAGTTCTATCCCTTATTGATGATGCGTTCGAGTGATAGGATCTGAGTGATTTAGACCTGTCGTACGATAGGAAACTTTTAGATAGAGGGGCTGTGTCCACCCATTCGACGAGTTCCATCCTTTATTGATGACACGTACGAGCGATAGGATCTGGGTGACTTAAGCCCACCGTTCTGTAGGAAACTTTTAGATAGAGGGGCCGTATCCACCCGTTCGGGGAGTTCCATCTCCTATTGACGACATGTACGAATGATAAGAGACTTTAGGTTGGGGCCGTGTGACTAGGAGTTCAAGTGAGCAGTGGTCGGGAGTACATAATGCTTGTGTCAAGAAAAGCAAAAGTAGATCCGAAGGCTAACCTAGAGTCTGTGTTTAATCGAATGATGTAACTCTTGGTAAATGTAAGAGGCTAGAGACCAATGTGAGAGAATAGTGTCAGGCTTTGCAATCATGAGTGTTGGCTTATTGTCGAAGGCATTATAGTCAAAAGAATATACCGAAAAATGTTGTAATTGGTGTGATGCGATTTCAAACCAAAAGGGAGATGAATCTCATCCGAAGGTTAGAGCTCGTAAGTAGAAAACCAAGAGAAGGTGGATGCAGAACCCATATGAGACGTATGATTACAAGCATAAGTTATATGTATTTGGCTGGAAGTTGTATCCGAGAGAGTTCCATTAAGATATTTCAATTGAAAGTGGGCTAGATTTATTTATCGGGGAGATACATCCCTAATGATAAGCTTTGTTTGAGAGGACTTATTTGAAAGATTTCGCTAAAAAAGATGAGCTATGTTTGCCTGTTCAAGGAGATAAATTCCTAACGATAGACTTTGTTCAGGAGGACTCGTTTGTTTGATAGACTGGGTGATATTTGTCCATTTAGGGAGATACCGACGGGTTGACTAATCAAAGGATAGAGAAGTAATTAGGAGACCGACAAGTCGAGGGATCATAAGATCGACTGATTTACAAATTGAGTAATTGAGAGATTAACATCACCAGGTTGAGTAGTCGGGGGATCGGGAGATTGAGATATTGAGAGGTCTGAGCGACTGAGAGATTAAGATATGGAGAGGTTGACAGATCGAGTAATCAGCAGATCAGATGATCAGAAGGTTAAGAAACCGATAGGTCGATGATCTTTTAAGCGAGTGATTGAGATATCAACAGATCGATAGGTCAAGTGATCAGCGGATCAAGTGATTGGAAGGTTAAGATATCAATGAGTCGATAGATTCATAGAGTGAGTAACTGAGAGATCGATAAATTAAATGATTGGGAGACTAACAAATCGAACGATGGAGAAATCGACAGGTTGAGAGACCAACAGCTCAGATGATTCGAATGACCAGGAAGTTGAGATACTGTCAAAAGATTGAGAGGCCAACAGACCGAACAGTGGAAAGACTTACAAGTCGAACAATCGAGAGAGACATAGGCCTAGGGAGATAGATCCCGTCGGTTAGATAGGATGACTGAGGCCTTTTGGGGAGATAGATCCCTCGATAGATTGGGACGACATAGGCCCGTTCGTTAGATAATGTACCATGAGACAGATCGTTAACAAATTATCCACACGAAGCATAGAGAATGAGGGTGAGATGTCACGCCTCGAACCGGAATCATGAACAGCCGCCCGTTGCCCCGAATGCCGGCTATATTTTTACAGAAAATCAAGCAGAACCTCTCCATAAATCGGAGGTCTCCCGTGTACAAATAAACCTGTTTAAACCTGTATAATTTAAAATCATCCTGTAAATAAAATAAAATGGTCATCCCGGCCTCACAACAACCCACCAACCACAGCAGACATCCAGAACAACACTAGGCTAAGTAAATTACTCGCAATCCTAACTACAGACCTCTACTGTCATGCTCAACTAGAGCATGAGTAGCTGCCACACTGAGCGGGCCTAAGTTTTATATAATTTACAACCAATTTTCTCAAGTTAACATTCAAACACTACAAGTGGCTCAATGCAAATGAAAAATAAGAGTTTCACAGATAAGATACATAAATTATACAGTCATCCCAAATTAAGTACACGGTTAACTACGAATCTCAATATCTAGATCACGCAGGGTCGAAATAAAGTGCGGAACTTAAATCTCAGCTTAAACTTAAACCTCACCATCTCAAATAACCAAATCCGTCAAAATCTCTAAACTCTGAAGTGTCGTTCCAACACAACAATCATGTCTGAGTGAGGAAAGAAGAGGGGCGAGTATCAAGGAAGATACCCAGAGAGTGAGGAGCTTAATCTCAAGTACTAATAGTGTAAGTGAACATTGGAGTGTCAAATAATATCATTCATAACCAATAATTCAAATTTTACAGTAAATCATAATATGTTCGCTAACATGAACTCATTTAATCATTAATACGATATCATACATATATGCATCCATTTAAAATCAAGTAAATCATAGAGCAAGCTGAAAGGATCCTAGCAAAGGTCAAGCATGACCAAGGACAGACGCATCGGGGGTTTTATTATATAAAATGTTTCAAAAGTAGCTCTCTACCCCGACGTTGGCCGTGGCTTAGCCCTTGCTTACCCAGACTCTTCAATAGGTCACCGTCCGGTGTTAGACGGTGGTGTCACACACGTCCTCCCCCGATGTGGGTTCAACCGTTTATGCCTATCGCATGCATATAAACTGACGTTTGCAGATACCCCCTGCAGAAGCGTATATGGGCATCCCAGTGCCACTACAAACGCCCTTCGTAGCTACGGAATCAATTAAGTCATATCATATCATCACAAGTGGGCATCCCAGTGCCCTCACAGATCTCATCACAAGTGGGCGTCCCGGTGTCCTCATAGTTCATCAAAACATTTCAAATCTGTGTGCCAATACATTCCTCAAATCATTTAAAATCAGCATGCCAATGCAACGGTAGAAAAAGAAACTTATTAAATCTTCAAGTAATGGCACAATTTTTGTTTCATTTCAAACATGGATGCATAGTCATGGAAGACATAAGTTTACGACGCTCCAATAATCACAAAACAGATTTAAAATTTTATATCATACGTCGAATCAATGCATATCAAAGCATGCTTTGTTTAAAAACACGATAAAATCAGATTTTCACTATTTCATGTAAGAGATTAGGGTCTCACTTATAGTATACGGGAGGGTCAATCACTCCCTATTTCCACAATCAAACCAAATCGACTACTCGAATCTCCAAGAAAGTTAACCTAATCAAATCATCACAATTTTCATCAAATTTCTGACTATTTTTCAGGGTTTATCATTTTCCTTAAGTTCGTACAAACCCTAAATTCTTCAATTTATAAATATACTCCAATGTCATCAATTTTATTCCATTTATAAATAAATAATAAAATCAAAATCAATCTTAATTCAAACCTAAAACCATTCAAAATCGAAAACAAGTCTAAAATAAATAAATTTCCTACAAGATGGAAAAATTTTTGAAAAATCATACACTTTTCAATTTCCATCCGATTTCTTCAAACCATATGTCATTTTCAAAGTATTGAAGTCTATTTTCATAATATAAAAGTCGTATTTTGATTTCCTATATGCAGGACAATTTATAATGAAAAGACTGCATCAATTCTTAAACTTAAATCTCAAATTTCTAACTATTCACATGCATACATCAAATTAAACTTCAAGAGAAACTATTCTAATTTAATCAACATGATTCTATCATCCGGAACAGCCCAATTCGTGTAATATCAGATAACGCATTCAAATCTAATCTAATATATATCCGAACATATACAATGCATTCTTACTCTAATTTACCCTAAATTCATCCAATGTATCAAAAGAATTTGTATTTTACCTCACCTAGGGTTTCTCTCAGATCGCAAACCTAACATCCGTGCGCAACTCAGTTCGAAATCCTGCAATGTCTCCAAATTGAAGTACATGAGAGCAATTAAACCTAGCTACTTAGAATATTCAAACCCTAAAACTAAAATCAAAAGTCTGTTCTTACCTATGCAGACCGCGGCTTAGGGTTTTCAGAAGTTTGGTTGACGACTGCAGTTTGGGGCTTCAGTCGGGGTTGCAGCAAGGGTGTGGCGGAAAGAGCTCTCGACAGAGAGCTGCGTGCGCGAGTGGGTGAGAGGGAGAGAGACAACGCGATTGAACGAGTGAGGGATATCACGCGATAGAGAGAGAACGCGCGAAATAGAGAGAGACAGAGGAGGAAAACAGAGAGATAGAGAGGGAGACAGCGGAGGACGGCGGTGATGGTGGCGGTCGTGGGTGGCGAAACATGGTGGAGGACCACGGGAGGGAGAGATTGAGAGAGAAATAGAGAGTTGGGAGAGATAGAGAAAGAAAGGGAGCAGAGAGAGAGTGAGACAGCGAGGTAGAGAGAGAGTCTCGGTGATCGGAGATAGTAGTTGAATGTGAAAGGTGGTGGCGGAAGGTGAAAGGCGGCGAAAGAGAAGGGGACGGGTGAGGGAGGCGGAGGAAGGTGAAAGTGCGTCGGGAAAATGAAGAAACGGAGAAAAAGAGGAAGTGAGAATAGGGTTAGGGTTTTCTAACCCTAATTTGTTCCCCTTTTTTTAATTTTATAATTATATAAATGAATAAATAATTAAATAAATGAATGAATAATTATGTGCATATATATGTATATATATTTTTATACTCACTTACCCTACAAATCGTAGGAACGACATTTAGAATATACCAAAAATTAAATTTAGAAACCCAAAAATCCAAAATCAATAAAATTAAAAATTTCTCTCTATATATATAAGTTGAGGAATATTTTATTTAATTTCATGAACAGGAATACTAGTACAAACACTGCAGTGTCGGTGTTATATGAGAGAATCACCTAACGAGGGGTAACCCTGACTACCTCATCCCAATTATCGCATAGTCGAATGAATTCAGACTGTCAAGAAGAAGTAAGGCTAGGTTTGCAATTTCTATGACTGGTTAGTCAGTCGTTCCCACAGACAGTGCCAAGATGTTAGAGTCAATTTTTACTCCATAGATACCTGCTCTTTCGACTTGAGCAGGGAGCTGATGACGGTGGTATTTGTCGGTTCTTCACGGATGAAAAACCTATAAGAACCCCACCGGGGCTGGCCTAGCGGGGGGACTTTAACGCTCAAGTCTGTATCAGTAATGAAATAAAGACTGATAGTGGTCGCAGATATCATACCTCTGATTATATATAGAGTAGAATACGAAAACATATTTCTGTTCATATAAGATTGAACATGAAAACCTACTTTTATCGATATATGTAAATATTTATGAAACCCCCATTTGACTGATGTATAGAATTGGGTTTGGAAGCCCCCTTTGAACAATGATAGAACTAGGTATAAAACCCTCATCTGAATGACATAGATTTGGATATAAAACCTCCTCTGAACGATGTATAGAACTGGGTATGGAACTCTCAGCTGAATGACATAGATTTGGGTATAGAACCCTCTCTAAATGATGTATAGAATTGTGTATGGAACTCTCATCTGAATGACATAGGTTTGAGTATAAAACCCCCTTTAAACGATGTGTAGAACTGCCTCTCTTTCATGTGTAAAGACTGAATCCCTTCCGAGAGTTGTCTATACTCTGTATTTATAACATTTCAGGGGTGTAGAAAACTCTAGTTTCCTTTTGTTTGAAGTCTTTCAAGATAGTTAGGATTATAATTAGAGACTTTTGAAAGATTTATAATTCCTTAAGATTTAGGAAAGTTTAGAGCTTTAGAAAAATTCATTTTCTTTATGAGAGTCCACAAGAATTATGATTCTACAGAAATATGGAAAGATTTGATCTTGATGGTGAACGTCTTTTTTATCGGATAATCATGTATGATTTTGGAGACCTATTAAATAGGGTACCATCAACATTGATTTTATTTCAATGATCTATAATTCAACTAACACCAATACCCCTCTCCTTGAGTCTCCCTTATGTGTTTAAAAAGAAAAAAATTAAGGCCGTAGAAATATTCCACGATGGTGCTATTTAGGAATAAGCGTCTCCCATTCCCTTGGCTTTTTCTTCTTCATTTTTGATGGGTACCCTTCTGTTTAAGCTTCCCAGGGGCAATAAAATCTTGATAAGAAAAATAAATAAATAAAGCTACAGAAATAGTCCACAATGGTAAGAATCATTGATAAGAAAAATAAATGACTGGGTACGATAGTGCTATTTAGGAATAAGCGCGTCTCCCGTTCACTTAGCTTCTTCATTTTTTGCGTGTACCCTTCTACCTAAGCTTCCCACGAACCATAAAATCTTGGTAAGAATCATTACTTTTGATGAGCATTTAGGACCATGAAAGAGTTTCACAGAGCAAGTGACTTGACTTTGGCCTTTTCATCAGATATTTAATGCGAGATGTAGATAAGCTAGTTTGTTGTTTTGTTTTTCAAGATATTGAAAAAATTTTACAAATTTATAAAAATATGGTGATTTTTTTTTTTTAAATTTCAAAGTATTAAAAAATCCGGTTTTGCCCAAGCCTCCTCCCCAACAAATTAAAAAAAAAAAATAAAAGAGAAATTTTTGAAGTTGATTTTTGCATAATTGACTTTGATGGTATGTAAACCAAATCATACTGACCCCAAAGATAATCAGACCCATAGCATATCAATTAATCCCGTCGGCATGTACTGATCACCTCTTTTTCCTGATGGCCCCTTGCTTGACAGTTAACTGATTGGTCTGTGGGTCTCTTTAGTGTTCGGCGATTGTTAATCATCGAGGCAGTATTCACTTCTCTTGAATCACGAAAGACAATCTTATATAAACAAAAAAAAATACAATCGTGACCAATAAGGAAAAAAATCTCCAAAATAATCTGAACTTTCCAAACTAGTAGAATTTGCAATCTTTGAGGATCCTACAGTATGTTTCCCCGAAATCTTGGGATATTCTCATAAGGAAACTAGGATTTTATTATCCTGTGAACACAACTCTCACAAACAAAAGTTATATAAGTTCCAATGTGCCTACTGTTGAGGTAAGTCCTCTTGGCCCACATGAAGCACCCTAAAGTGCACAAAGCTTTCTCTTTCTCAGTCTGTTTTTCTCTATTCAAAAATCACTTTTTAACTTGAACGTCAGAGTCTCTATTGTCGAAAAGCCCTTCGGTTGACTTTTGCAGGTCTTATCGATCAAGATCGTCAGACAACCAAGTCACATGTTTGAATTAGTAGAGCCATCATCCGTGGAGTCTAATTCACCTCCAACAGATTGGTGTCGTCTATGGGAACAGGTTGATTTCTTGGCCAAAACAATCCTTACCACCATTTTCACCTCCAACATAAACTCAGTCAAGAGAAAGAGCTCGATAACTGGATTCAACGATGATGATTTAATAGGAGTCGACATCAACCAAAACGACCCACTAGTCATCACGTTGAGAATCGGTCCTTAGCTCATTAAAAGGACCCTTGTATATTAGGGAGCAAACCGTGACATCCTCTTTTAGGATGCCTTCTAGCAAATGGGTTTCGCCGCACCTCATCTTCAATCCTTAGACCAGCATATTAGAGTGCTCACTAGTGAATATATACATCCCAAAGACACCATCCCGCTAGTTGTATCACTGGAAACACCTCCATACCTTGTAGCAACCCAAACCATATTTTACATGGTAAAACTCTTGTCCCTCTATAATGTTATCCTAGGTCGCCCCATCCTAAATGACTTTAAAGTGCTACCAAGCTCCAAACACATGAAGATTAAATTCAAGACACCATTGGGGATCACAATTCTTTATAGTGATCTTGATCCACCAACCATCCCCGTAGTAGGAGAAAAAGATGAAGTCTTGTTGATAGACATAATAGAACTCAGAGATGACATTGAATAGTAATTAAAGCCCTAACCCGGGGAAGAAGTGATTGATGTTCTCATCACAGATGTACAAGGACAAACCATCCGAATCGGTGCTCACTTGCCACCATTTATCCATAGTGCAATTGTGGATTTTCTATAATACCATTCCAGATCTTCGCGTGGTCTGCCAAAGACATGCTAGACATTCATCCTTCGGTCATAGTTCATAGATTTACTATATACACAAATCGTAAACTTGTCAAACAGAAGAAAATTGTGTTTGTGTTAGAGCACCGACATGCTATACAAGAAGAGGTTCAAAAGCCCTTGATAGCAGGGTATGCTCAAGAAGTGGAATACCCTAAGTAGCTAGCTAACATTATCATGGTAAGGAAAGCAAATGGACTGTAGAGAATGTGCGTAGATTTCATTTATCTCAATAAGGCATGTCCCAAAGAAATCTATCATCTCCCTAACATCGACAAGTTAGTCAATAATTTATCCGTTCTTGAGCTTCATGGATATATATTTCAGATATAACCAAATATGTATGGTTCTAGAAGACAAGGAAAAGACCAACTTCATTATAGAGTTTGGTACTTACTTTTATAGGGTCATGGCATTTGGTTTCAAGAACGCTGGGGCAACCTTTCAATGCCTAGTCAATAAGGTCTTCATTGAGTAACTTGATAGAAACGTGAAAGCCTAAGTTAATGACAAGTTTGTTAAAAGTACGGATGCCAATGACCATGTTACTGATCTAGAAGAGAAGTTCCAAACGCTGAAACGATACAACATAAGGCTAAACCCTAAAAAGTGCACTTCCGGAATCACATTTGAGAAATTCTTGGGTTTTCTGATTACCAACAAAAGAATCGAGGTGAATCTAGAAAAAATTCAAGTTATACTTGACATGGTGCTACTAAAGACAATGAAAGATATGTGGTGCCTTGCTGGAAGGTTCACTGCTCTCAACCGATTTATGTCGAAAGTGGGGGAAAGGTTCAAACTCTTCCACAATGCCCTGAAAAAGTCTCAAAAGTTCGCATGGACGACTGAGTGTCAGGCTACATTTGAGAGGCTCAAGAAATATCTCATATCACCCTCACAACTCTCCTAGTCGATTTCTGATGAGAAATTCTATCTCTGTCTTACTGTTTGTTACCAAGTGCTCTGCTCCATTCTTTGGAGGCAGGAATCCACTATACGGAGGCCAGTGTACTACGTTAGTTGCATACTTCATGAGTCTAAGGTAAATTATTGACTTACTGAGAAGATAGTCTTTGCCTTGGTTATCATCGCTAAATGCCTCTGACAGTACTTTCAAACCCATACTGTTGTGGTGTCGACCAATCAAACGCTAAAGTAGATCTTGCAGAAGAGAGAATCAAGTAGAGCATTAAATTGGACATGTTCAATATTGAATACCAATTGAGACTAGCAATCAAGGCCAGGACCTCGTTGACTTTATCCTCGAGTGCATATTTCCAATGCCTACCAAATATTCCCTGCCAATGACGAAAGGGAGTGCTTGTCATCTAAATAGACCCTGCATGCAGATGGATTATCCAACTTTTCAGGAAGCAATGTTAGGCTTATTCTAGTATGGTCAGACAACTTCAAGACTAAATATGCCCTCTGTTTCGATTTTCGAGCGACCAACAACCAGGCCAAATATAAAACCTTCTAATCGGGCTAAGCATTGCTGTATCATTGGGGGCCAAAAACCTAGGGTCTTTATCGACAGCCAGTTGGTCGTTAAGTATGTCAAGGGGGTCTATGAGACCAAAGAGCCAATAATAGCGAAATACCTATCTAATATAGGCTAAGCGGTGGACAAATTTGACAAGGTGGACATAAAATTAAAAACAGATGAAATCGATATCCTAAAGTTTTATAAAATTAGGGTTCATTTTCCATTAATCTTTATTTTTTTTCATATTTTTGATTTAGGACTCTTTATCAATTCTTTATTATCTTGGTATTCTATTTTTATTTCATCCAATTTAGATAGGATAATTTAAAATTGATAATATAAAATATTCCTATGGGAACGACACTTGCTTCGCACCATACATAGCAGTCAACTATGGTATATTTGTCTGAAATCGTGATATATCAAATAACCCAAAGGGACAGAAGAGGCACCTCCTAGGTCGACTACCTCCCTGTGTAATCGTAACAATGCCCCCTCTACCTTACCCCATTAGGACACATCATGTAGGGAATGACTACAGTTATTTCGGGGTTTAAACTCATATCCCAAGCTAAAACATGCACCATAAAAGGTTCAGATTCTCACCTCAAACCAATACATACACTATCACAACCATCATATCATGTGCCACAAAAAAAAAAAAAAACCACACTTTTCTCAATTTATGAGTTCAACAACAATATTCACAAGAAAATTCAACATGACATGTAATATATTTGCAATCGTATAGAACTCATGGTTCAAATCAAAATATTTTTATAGACACCCTACTTTCATAAAATATTTCATAAAATCAAGTTAAGAAAATCATTTTTAAAAATCAAAAAAAACATTTTCTTTTTCATAAAGACAACAATCCATCCATTTACAGTAATAGAGAAGGTAGTCACTTCCAGATCTGTCCACGACAAGGGTCCTGTCCTGATCAATTTGTCTAAATCCTGAAGGACATCATCAATTAACCAAAACCATCAATATCTATTAATCCAAGTCAACCAATTAACCTTGACACTCAAAATCTAATTTTTCTTTCAAATCCTCCAAATCAAAATGGACAGATAATTAAACAAATTAAAACTTGGTTTAGACAGATTATAATACCTTGATTGTGCTTTCAAAAAGATCCATTCAGTTTAGGTTACACTAACCTTTGATTTTCCTCTTTTTGATAACTCTAGATCGTTAAACACTTTCAAAATCAAAACTAAAATCTAACTTTGGGATGTCGGATGAGTAGTTCAAAATTTTTGATCTTAAGTTTTGGTAGTAGATCGATTAGGTGTGGAGAGGAGAGGAGAATAGTCTAGAGAGAGATGAAATTTAGGTTTCAAGAGTTTCTGAAATCTCACTTCTCCATTTATTCTCAACCTATTTCAATATTTGCTTGATAGCCCTCTTATCTTCATAATTTGCACAACAAATCCAAATATGTCTACAAGGTAAATAAGTGTACTGACAGGGTGGAATGGAGTAAGATGATTGGGTGAAATTGAGTGAGGTACTGACAACAAAATGAAAACAAAGTAATGGATATGAAAATATAATAAGAAATAGTCTCAAAATGGATAGTGACAATTGACAAGCAGATAGAAAATATACTAAGGAGTTTCACAAAAATATATATATATATATATTTATATAAATGTTCTAACACCGAGAAGAAATTTGGAAAATGTAATGCACACTTTAGCTGGGAGGAATAGAAAAAAATGCTAAGTGTTCGGTACAAATCCTTATCACGTTCAAATCTCACAACTTCTATATACCGAGGGATGTTCACTTAAGACAAGTGTCGAGAAACATATGGAACTACTCCATCACTGAGAAGATTAAGAGGCACATGCACCGAGAGGTAGAGAAAGATAGAGATAAATTTAGGCAATCACCATCGAGCAGGAAGCCAAGATTGGAAGGAATAGAAACAGTCCATGAGCTTTACCGAGCAAATCAACTTGTCACCGACAAGTCAAATTTCACTGAGGAGACTAATCCTAATAGGAACTCAAGATCTATCAAGTACTGAACACTCTAATAACTAAGTACTTAAAAATTAATAGCTTATCAATCGAGAGCCTAAGAAAATTCTTGTATAATTTAAAGGACAAAATCTATATTTATATTTAAGTTAATTATTCTCTCATTTTTTCATAAAATATAAAAATTTTCATATAGTTCATTTAGAGTTAGTATCACAATCTTTATTTGCCAGATATTGTACACTTAGGGGGAATTTAGTTAAAGAGAATGTGTTTCAGGAATGAAAATGAAATCTAAATTAATTGTTTAGATTAATGGAATAGAAATGAAGATATGAACGTAAAACCCTGGGTTTCAGCCGACCCATAGTGAGAAACTAAGTAAAATTGTTGTTCCTGTTTGCCATTATCTCTCTATCAATTTTTGAAACTCCCCCATCATCTCCCGTCTCCCTCTCTTCCCTTTTTGTGTGACCCATCGTGTTTCTTTCTCTCTCTAGATCAAGGGTAGCCTCTCTCTCTCTCTCTCTCCTCTCTCTCTTCCAAAATCCCTAAACAAAAACCCTAGAACCAGGTGAAGTAGCCTTATTAGAGATGGTGATGATAGATCCAAAGGGAATCGATGGAGTTCGAGTGGGATTTCAAGTGAATCAACAGATGAAGACTTGAGGATCTGCCAGTGGTGAAGACTCGAGGATAAGAAGCCATACGTTGCAAAAAGAATCCAGGCTTAGCAGTAGTAGCTGTGACGAGTACTGGATTTGGATCTGTAGGGCCAATCAATCCGTAGGTTGCGCAAATAACAGTGGTGGGATGGGGACTGGACTTGCGGGTTGGGCAAATCTCGTGCAAAGGATGAGGATAGATGCTGGGAAGAGAAGGTCAAGCCATTTATGTCATTTAATGGTTTAATGTACATTGTAATGAGAAATATGTTGTTATAGATTTAGGTTTGATTCATGAACAACCCATATTTTGGGTTTTAAAAGTTATGAATTGAGCTCGTATTGTTGATATATATGAGCATCTCTATTTTCTTGGCCACCATTTCATGGTTTGTTCATAATTTTTATGTTGTAAATATACAATCCATGTAATTTCAATTTTTATAATATATTAACTAAAATATTTACAACATAATTATAAAAATGAATTTTTTATAAAAGATAAAATTGAAAATTATAAAATTAAAGAAAATAAAATAAAGTAGATAATAATTTTAATTTTAATTTTAGAAAACGAAATAAAATTTTAAAAATGTTAATTTTAAAATATTTTTTATTAGTATAAAATTGATAATTATATAATTTACATTTCAAAATATATATAAATCAAATATTAACAATAGTAATCATACTCATTTCAAAATTTAATCCAAACAAATGATATCAAAATTCAATTCTAATTTAGATTCCTAAGGCTTTTGACTCTGATGCTGATTTCTAAGTATAAACCAAACGCTCTCTTAGATTGTGGCGACATTCAATTTATCATTATACGAGATTTTTGTTTTAGTGAGAAATGAGTCTGAAATCTTATACTATAAGTTTTTCCTCCTTTAGGATAATGGGTTGAGATTTTTATTTTCATCGGTTCGATATCATTGATTGGGAGGATTCTTAGGCTATAGTAACTAGTCCGTGGATTCTTGAATTTTCATACTCAATGGATTTACCTCAATTTAGACCTTCCGTGTGTTCCATGTGGTGAGACTTGAGTCTTTGAAAAATTTGCAGCAGTCAGGGTGGGTGAATATGCGCAGAAAGATGCTTCCGCTTGGAGCTATAAACGCACCTACGGAACTTACATCCACCAAACCCACCCCAGGCCACGGCAAACCACTTCCATGGCACTGTTCAAGAAGCATCTTTCTTGCCTACCTTGGCCCTTTTTCATCATTATCGGCATTTTTGCCTCTGCTGCAGTTCCCACGGAAGAGGCGATGGCCCTATTGACATGGAAAGCTAGTCTTAGCAGCTATAGTCAATCAGTTCTTTCTCCATGGGTTGGAAGCAGCCCATGCAGCTGGATTGGCATTTTTTGTGATAATACTTCTTCTGCAGGTGCATACAAAATAGACCTTGGAAGCCTTGGCCTCTCTGGTACTCTTGACAAACTGAACTTCTCGTCTTTCCCTAGCCTTCTTAACCTTACCCTGCGAAACAACTCACTCAATGGATCAATTCCCTCACAAATTGGCGGTCTTCCACAGCTTACCTACCTTGATTTGTCATACAATCGCCTTTGAGGAGCTATTCCCTCTACAATTGGCCTACTCAAAAACCTTACTGTGGTGAGCTTTTCCAACAATAAAATTAATGGCACAATTCCCCCAGAGTTTGGAAATTTGATCTACCTGCAAAAATTTCACTTGGACGGTAATGCTATAACGGGAGCCATCCCAAAGGAAATAGGAAACCTTGCTTCTGTCACTGAGCTTATGTTTTCAGATAATCATCTCACAGGGTCAGTCCCTCCACAAATAGGAAAGATGCAATCTCTTGAGATGCTAGCACTTTTTAACAACTCGCTCAATGGATCAATTCCCTCACAAATTGGTGGTCTTTCAAAGCTCACCTACCTTGCCTTGTATTACAATAGCCTTTCAGGAGCTATTCCCTCTACATTTGGCCTACTCAAAAACCTTACTGTGGTGAGCTTTTCCAACAATTAAATTAATGGCACAATTCCCCCACAGTTTGGAAATTTGATCTACCTGCAAAAATTTCACTTGGACGGTAATGCTATAACGGGAGCCATCCCAAAGGAAATAGGAAACCTTGCTTCTGTCACTGAGCTTGTGTTTTCAGATAATCATCTCACAGGGTCAGTCCCTCCACAAATAGGAAAGATGCAATCTCTTGAGGTGCTAGCACTTTTTAACAACTCGCTCAATGGATCAATTCCCTCACAAATTGGTGGTCTTTCAAAGCTCACCTACCTTGCTTTGTATTACAATAGCCTTTCAGGAGCTATTCCCTCTACATTTGGCCTACTCAAAAACCTTACTGTGGTGAGCTTTTCCAACAATGAAATTAATGGCACAATTCCCTCGCAAATTGGTGGTCTTTCAAAGCTCACCTACCTTGATTTGTCATACAATCGCCTTTCCGGAGCTATTCCCTCTACAATTGGCCTACTCAAAAACCTTACTTGGGTGAGCTTTTCCAAAAATGAAATTAATGGCACAATTCCCCCACAGTTTGGAAATTTGACCTACCTGCAAAATGTTGACTTGTCTAATAATTACCTAGTGGTTTCAATCCCAGCGTCTGTTGGCAGCTTGACAGCCTTAAATTATCTTTACCTTGATTCAAATAACCTTTCTGGATCCATCCCTCCTGAAATAGGGAACCTTACATCTCTAGATACCCTTCAGATTTTAGGAAACAATCTCCAGGGGTCAATTCCACAGGAAATAGGGAAGCTTGTTTCTCTAACTACTCTGAGGCTTGATCAGAACAAATTGGAGGGGTCCATTCCTGCTTCTATAGGAAACTTGGTCAACTTAAAATGGTTATTCCTTTTTTCTAATCAACTATCTGGATCCATTCCACAATCAATGAATAATCTTACGCAGCTCAGGTCTTTGGGGTTGAGTGAAAACCAGCTCAGTGGTTATTTACCAAATAATATCTGCTTCAGTGGTATGCTTCAGTATCTCGCCATCAATGATAACCACATTCAAGGTGTTATTCCAAAAAGCATAAAAAACTGCACTAACTTATTCAGTGTGAGGCTTGAAAGAAATCGGCTCACAGGTAACATTTCAGAAGACTTGGGAATATATCCCAACTTGGATTATATTGATCTGAGTGATAACGAATTTTATGGCGAGATTTCTGGAAACTGGGGGCAATGCCACAACTTGACAAGTCTCCAGATGTCAAACAACAATATCTCTGGGAAGATACCAGTCAATCTTGGCACCTCAATTCAGAGGCTAGAACTCTCCTTCAACCGTCTGGTTGGAGAAATCCCAAAAGAGGTACAGACATTGAGTTCCTTGTTCAATCTAGATCTGAGTAATAATAAACTCTCAGGCAATGTTCCTTTGGAGCTTGGAACGTTGCATGATCTACAATTTCTCAACTTGGCAGCCAACAACATCCACGGGCCACTTTCGAAGCAGCTAGAGGCTTGCTCAAATCTACTGCAATTGAATTTGAGTTCTAATCTTTTTACAGGAATCATTCCTGCAGAAATCGGAAGGTTGAAATCGCTTCAGGAGCTTGATGTCAGTCATAATATTCTGAATGGATCAATATTGCCAGAACTTGGGGAATTACAAAGCTTAGAAATGTTAAACCTCTGCCACAATAACCTCTCCGGTTTTATTCCTTCTACATTTGGTGGTATGTCAGCCCTGATAACTGTGGTCATTTCCTATAATCAGTTGGAGGGTCCCCTTCCAAACAACAAGGCAATCCTCGATGCTCCTTATGAAGCCCTCAGGAATAATAAGGGCTTGTGTGGGAACGCGACGGGTTTGAGGCTGTGCACTTCTGACAACATCAAGAAAGCTAATGGCAAAAATAACAACAAAATTATTGCCATAGCTGGTTGCTGTTTTCTTGCCTTCACTCTCTTGGTCGGAATCTGCGTATTTCTCCATTGCAGAATGAGAATCAGAAGGAGCAAAGGTGCAGGACCACAATGTCAAGATCTATTTGCAATATGGGGACAGGATGGTATAGTCCTTCATGAGCATATCATTGAGGCAAAAGAGGATTTCAAGTCAGAATATTGCATTGGCATGGGAGGCTACGGAGCCGTTTACAAAGCCCAACTTCCAGGTGGCAAGGTTGTTGCCGTGAAGAAACTTCATCCATCTCCTGATGATGAGACCAACACGATGGCCACTACAAAAAAATAAGAATTCAGCGATTAAATTTAGCAATGAAAAATATTCGTCGCAAATCTGCTACAAATTTAGCGACAAAAAAGGTTCTCGTCGCTAATTAGCCACGATTTTAGAAACAAAAAAATTTTCGTCGTAAATTTCGCAACAAAAAATATTTTCGTTACAAATTTCGTCGCAAATTTTTGACGAAAATTTTTTGATGCAAAATTCGTTGTAAATTTGCGACGAAATAATAAATTCGTTGCTAAATTTCCAACGAATTTTAAAATTCGTCAGCTAAATTTAGCGCAATTTTAAAAATCGCTAAATTTGCGACGAATTTATAATTCATCCCAAAATTTGCAACGAAATAAACATTCGTCCCTAAATTTACGACAAATAAATTATTCGTCCCAAAATTTGCGACAAATTTATCCATTCGTCCCTAAATTTGGGACGAATTTTTTTGGGCCCGATTCGGGGGACGATTTTTTTTTTCGTCCCTGAATCGGGGACGAATTTTTTTCGTCCCTGAATGAGGGACGAATTGTTTTTTTCGTCCCTGATTCAGGGACGAATTTCTTTTTCGTCCCTGAATCCGGGACGAATTTCTTTTTCGTCCCTGAATCCGGGACGAATTTCTTTTTCGTCCCTGATTCAGGGATGAATTTTTTTTTCGTCCCTGAATCAGGGACGAATTTTTTTTTTCGTATGCTTCATAAACAAATGGGAGGTTTGCGGATATCTTCATTGGATGAACCGTGCACGTCATTAAATTAACATTCACCACTGTTTTAATTTTGCATAGAATAGAAATGATAAAATTTTCATAATTGTTCACGATTTTTAATAATTTAGGAATCCTTTTTAATATATATATATATATATATATATGTTAACAGAGTGGCCGAATCTCTATCAATGAAAGTAAGATGGTTTACTATGAATTATACAACCAGCCAGCACATAGCATGCGTTTGATTTCTATATAATTTCCCTCTAACCTGTGCTTCAAGCTAAATGAAGAGTTGATTTCCACTTCTAATTTTTGTTATTTAAAGTTTAAAAAAAAATTGAAGTTTAATCTAATTTTGTAAAAAAATATAAATTTATAAATCAATAAAGAAGAAGATATTTGAAAGTAAACTCTACATAATTTGTAAAGTTCTTAAAAATTTATTTTCCATTGCCGTTACAATAATCTAATTGTGTCCTTTTTAAACGTGAAGGGTTATTAAAATTAAAGTGGGTTTCACCGTGATAGCCTTTTTAGGTAAGTATGCTCCTACCATCCCATATAATATTCACAGATTTTATCATTTTTTCTTAATGAAAGGTAAAAAGTAAATTCAATAAAGAGCAATATTTAGAATTTAATAATACATTTTCTTTTTGTTTCAAGTACAGATATTTAATTGAATTATACATTTTATTTTTAATTTTTAGTAAATGATTTTATTTACAAATAAAACCTATAATTTAGTTTACCATTTTTCATTTCATTCCCCACTCGGGGTTAGATTCTCTAGAATCAATTGAAAGGTACCATTTTTACAAACGAAAATTTCTCAACACTAATATTTTTTATTTTCAAAATTTTTTTTCGTTTTTGAAACTTTTCAATACACTAAAGTAATTAATATTCATACAAATATTCTTATCTAGATCGAAAAATATTTATAATCTTTCTAACAATGCCAAATATCAAATCTTTCTCCACCAAAAAATATTTATAGTTTTACTTATATTAGTTCGCGTAATAGATTGAAAACTTGGAATATCATACCACTTATTGCAAATTATTTTTATTTTTATTTTTAAAAATAAAAAATTTATCAATTTATTTTAATTTTTTTTTCATCCATTTTCGTCCCTGGTTCAGGGACGAATTCTTTTTTCGTCCCTAAATTCGTCCCTCTTTTTTCGTCCCTGATTCAGGGACGAATATAGGGACAAAAATATTTTGTCCCTAATTTCTATACTTCACACTTATCATTTTTGTTTCACTCTCACTCTCACCCTCACTCTCTCTCTCTCTCGCTCTCTCTCTCGGTCGCTCTGCGAAGGTGGTTCCGTGAAGGTGGTTCTGCGAAGGGATGACGGAAGGGATGTCGGATCTGCGATGGTGATAGGTAATCTCTCTCCCTCTTTCTCTCTCTCTCTCTCTCAGCTGCAGGCTCTAGAAGCCAAATCCGGCGGCCAAGCCACTGGATCTACCCTTCGCAGGCCAGCTGCGGCAAGGGGCCGCCGTCCTTGCACGGCCTAGCCGCGTGCAGGGGCCACTGGCCCCTGCACTGCCAAGACTCGTGCAGGGGCGCGGCCCCTGAGCTGCCCAGACTCGCGCAGGGGCACGGCCCCTGCGCTGCCCAGACTCGCGCAGGGGCCACTGGCCCCTGCGCTTCCCAGCCTCGCACAGGGGCGCGGCCCCTGCGCTGCCCAGCCTCGCGCAGGGGCCAGGCCCCTGCGCTGCCCAGACTTGCGTAGGGCGCGGCCCTTACACTGCCCAGCCTCTCGCAAGGGCGCGGCCCCTGTGTTGCCCAGCCTCGCGCAGGGGCTACTGGCCCCTGCGTGAGTGTCCCATGGGCTGGGCCATTGCACGGCCTTGGGTAGGCCCATTGGGCCCGGCCCGACCCGTTGTAGCCCCTTTTATGCATAATTTTTTTTTAAAAAAAATTTGACAAATTTTATTTAAAAAATGTTTTTATAGTATTGTTTTAATAATATATTAATTATTTATAATTGTTTTTGATGTGTTAAGATTTGCGATTATCGAATATTTGGATTGGAAGCTGTTGATATCTGAGCCCATTGGTGAATTATTATTTGGTGGTGAGAAAAGTTTTAATTTATATTGTAATGATTGGAAAATGCAATTATGTAAATTTGTATGTTTGTGTTGTTTTTATTTCTATATTAGTTTTTTTTTTTTGTATTTAGTGGTTGATCTAATGATATGATTGGATTTGTTAATTTTAATTTTTTATATAAAATTGGAATCAAAAGTGTTGATCATTGATTAGATGAAACATTATGTTAACAATAATCTGCAATTTATAGTAAATCTTATTTCGATTAGTTAAATAATCAATATCGTTAAATGTTTAATAATTTATACTTTATTTGATTATATGATAATATTTAATGTTATTGTAATAATTTAGTTAATTTGTTTGATATTAATTAAATTAATAATATTATTTATTATTATATTCATTTTTTGTTAAATTAAGGTTATTATTATTGATGATGTTGAGTTTTGTTAAATTTAATATTACTTTTATAATATTTAATTTATACTGTGAGATTAATGTTAAATTTTTATGCGATCAACGTTATTATTTATTGTTATATCAACTTAGTTGGGATTAATGATGATTTTATTATTGATGATTTAGTAGTTTTTATTAATATTTTAAAAATTTTAAATTTGGAGACAGGAAAAATGCAGAACGAAAGAAGTTGGATGTATAAAAAAAACTTATCTGATCGTCGGGGTTTAACTGATGAGTTTATTTTTGGGTTGGAACAATTTTTAAATTTTGCTTGTAGTCATATTGATTTTATGGATGGGAATAAGCTAAGGTGTCCGTGTTGAAGGTGTCGTAATTGTAAATTTTTTCAGTGTGATAAAGTTAGGGAACATCTTTGTAGATTTGGTTTTACCCCGAATTACTATAATTGGACATGTCATGGTGAACCGTTCATTTCTGATGAGGAGTATGGATAAAACAGACAATTCTCAGTTAGTGGGAATCAGAGTTATTATGATCAATTGAATTCATATCAGAGGATGGTAATTGATGCAACGGGTCTGAATTTTGTTCCCAAACCAAGCGCTGCAAGTTTTAGCTTTGTTCCAACATTTGAACATGAGTATACTAGTTATGCATCACCATTAGAGGAGGTAGAAGTACCAGGTGTTGATGAAAATGTGAATAATGAATCATCTCTCCAATTTCAAAAAGTGTTAAGAGCTGCAGATGAACCTTTGTGAGCTGGTTGTGACAGCCACACTAAGCTATCTCTAACCGCAAGACTGTTGAATATCAAGGTAGAGCATAATGTGTCTGAGGATTGTTTTAATGATTTTGTTCAAGTTATTGGAGAAGTATTGCCGCGTGATCACATTATGCCCAATGATTTCTACAGTATGAAAAAACTGGTGAAAGAATTATGTCTTCCGGTGGAAAGAATTGATATTTACATAAATGCTTGTATGCTATATTGGGGAGATGATAAAGATGCAGATTTTTGTAAATTCTGTAATCAATGTAGATATAAGAGTACTAGGAGGTCGGGTCGTAATCAGCAACGTAAATCATACAGACAAATGTTTTATTTGCCTTTAACTCCTAGGTTACAAAGGCTTTATGCATCTGAGACTACTGCTGAACACATGATCTGACATGCAAATCATGAAACAGAAGATGGGTTAATGTGTCATCCTTTAGATGCAGAGGCGTAGAAAAATTTTGACAGAACATATCCTGAGTTTGCCAGAGAGACTCGAAATATTAGGTTAGGTCTCTGTGCTGATGGATTTGCTCCATTTGGCAAATCAGGAAGAACTTATTCTTGTTGGCCAGTTATCTTAACTCCGTATAATCTTCCACCCGGTATGTGTATGAAGACACCGTATATGTTTTTAACATTGGTCGTGCCTGGGCCGCAAAATCCGATTAATAAATGTTTACATGCAACCATTGATTGCGGAGTTGAAACAACTATGGGATGAAGGTGTTCCTACATATGATGTTCATACTAATCAGATGTTTGTAATAAAGGCTGCTCTTTTTTGGACCATAAATGACTTCCGGCTTATGGTATGTTATTGGGATGGAGTATCGCTGATTTTAGGATGTCCAATATGTATGGAGAGATCAAAGTCATTCAGATTGAAACATGGGAAGAAAGCGAGTTATTTTGATTGTCATAGATAATTTTTACCGTTAACTATTCAGAAGAAATAAAGAAGAATTCACTAAGAATAGAATTGAAAGAACACCTCCTCCATTGAGATTAACTGGTGAATAAATTTGGCATAGAGTCCTTAACTTTCCATCTGTTATTGAAAAGCCACATGGTACAACATATGGCTATGGTCATTCACATAAATGGACTAAATGAAGTATATTTTGGGATTTATCATATTGGAAGAGTCATTTGGTTCATCATAATCTCGATGTAATGCATATCGAGAAGAATGTCTTTGATAATCTGATAAATACAGTGATGGATATCACTGGGAAAACGAAAGACAACTTGAATGCAAGAAAAGATATGCAACTCATTTGTAAATGACCCACTCTTGATGTCGATGAAAGTAGTAGGGGACCAAAACCGAAGGCAGTTTATACATTGAATAAGGATCAGAGACGGATTGTTTGTGAATGGTTAAAATCATTGAGGTTTCCTGATGGTTATGTCTCAAATTTTGGAAGATGTGTCGATTTGAAGGAATGTAAATTGATTGGTTTAAAAAGTCATGATTGTCATATATTTATGAATAGACTAATTCTTATTACTTTTAAGAAACTATTACCAAATTTTGTTTGGGGTGCCATTACGAAGTTAAGCATTTTCCTTCACGATATTTGCTCGACAGTGTTGAGACATTCATACATGGAGATGTTAGAGAGAGAGATTCTAATCATTTTGTGTAATTTAGAAAGGATATTTCCACCGTCATTTTTTTATTCCATGGAACATCTTTTGGTTCACTTGCCATATGAAGTGAAAGTTGGAGGTCCTGTCCAATTTCGATAGATGTATCCATTTGAAAGGTGAGTTTTTCATCTTTTATACTTCGTTATCAATGCATGTAAAATTACTAATTTCATTACATATAATTTTCTAATACATTTTGTTTTATTACAATTAGATTCCTATATCATTTGAAGAAGAAAGTGAAAAATAAGGCACGTGTTGAAGCCTCTATTATCAATGCATACATTGTGGAGGAAGTAACAACGTTTGCTTCATATTATTTTGAGCCTCACATTCAGTGCAAGAGACGGAGAGTGGGAAGAAATGATGAGGGTCCTGTTGATCCCAATTTGAAGTCATTCTCAATTTTTAACTACCTTGGTCGACCAAGTGGACCATGTAAGCGTAGATACTTAACTGGTCAAGAATGGCGGGCAGCCCACACATATATTTTACTGAACTGTCCAGAAGTGACGTCATATTTCGAGTTAGTATATATTTTCTATTTTGTATATTTCTTATGTCGTAAATTGTTTGTGTTAAAATTTATTTTCTTTGATGATAGGATTTTCCAAAACGTATATTCTGAACTTTCGACACATGAGTTTGATCGTTTCTGCGATGAAGAATTTGCACCATGGTTCAAAAAATATGTAAGTACACTATAAATTATTTAAATATTTACTTTAAAACATATTAACATATTTATTTGACTTTAGGTCCATGATAATCAATCTCAAGTTGAGCAAGAATTGTTAATCCAACTGTCATGGGGTCCAAAATCAATGGTACGAACTTGGCCAGCATATTTCATAAACGGGTATAATTTTCATACTGAAGAATATGGAATGGGAAAAACGATAATGAATAGTGGGGTTTGTGTTCAGTCATCCAATGATGGTGGAGGTCAAAATGATTTTTATGGTTTGTTGGATGAAATCGTAGAGGTAGAGTACCCTGGTTCAGAATTACGGATTGTTTTATTTATGTGTCGTTAGTTTGACCCTGTCAAAGGGATGAAAGTGCATCCACAGTTTAATTTGGTTGAAATAAATTATAAGAAATTGTATAAGAGATATGAACCATTTGTGTTGGCATAACAAGCGATTCAAGTATTTTATGCTTCATATCCTAGTTTGAAATGTGACAAAATTGATTGGTGGGTTATTTGTAAAACGAAAGCACAGAAAAAAATTGAGGAGCATTGGGAAGACATAGCATATCAACAAGAGGAAGTTGCCAATACATTTCAGACCGAGGAATATAATATTCCAACATTACGAGATCCCAGCGGAGTAGTGATAAATGTTGATGCAAGTGAAATTCATGAAGAAGACGATGAAAAATCTAATTTTGAGACAGATGATGAGGATGATGAGGATGAGGATGTTGATGATAATGATGTTGAAGAGTCTAATTTTGAGACACATGATGAGGATGAGAATGACAATGAGGATTTTGATTTTTGATGACGGGTAAGTTTTGTTCTCTTAATATAATAAAAATCGGATATTTATCTTGATATATGATATTCATTTTTTTTAGTGGGTAAGTTAGTTTAGTTTTAATTTGTAAATTTCGTTACTCAATTTGTTGTCTATTTACTGTTTCATTCTTAAATTTATATATTTGATTTGTTAATGCACTATCTTTTTTTTCTATAGGTCATTACAGAAGATTTGTTGACATATTGGTGTCTTTTTCATCTCATTTAATTTGTCAAATTAAATATCGTAAGTTTATTCATATTTTTTATTATGCATCTGATGAACATGCAATTTTTATTTTTTATTTTTGTTAATAATATATTATGGTTGACAGTTTCGACGTGATAGCCATAGACAAAATTCTGATGGAAGATCACACTCTTCACCATCGCAGTCCGCTTCAGTACCTTCGCAATCTCATTCCCTCGCCGGTAATATACCTTTGCCTCCCCCTTCTATTGCAGGTCCTTCGCATTCACAACAAATGGCTAGTAATGTACCTTCGCCAGTCCCTTTGGTGGAACACTCGTATGCAGATAGAGAAGACATCGAGAGTTGATAGCCCCTTACGGAGATTCGTAAGTATAAAATTTTAAAATTTCAGATGTATTATTTCTTTTATTTATAAAACAAATTATTCTTTTAACTATCTTGTTTATTTAATATTGTTTGTTTGAAACTTTATGATAGATTTACAAATTCTGTACATGTTATTCACGAGCTTAATAGAATAGTGAATAATCATTGGAGAGGGGCTTGGATGACTTACACAAGCACTCCGGACGAAATAAAAGACTTATGGTGGACTGAGTTCAAGGTAAATTATCCTAATCAGTTTATATATAAAATTAAGTTAATAGTTTTATAATCAATTGGTTTTTTTTCATTGTAGCAAGTATTTACAATGAGACGAGACTGAACAGTTGGAAATAAAAATGATTTTCAAGAAAAAATGTGGTGATCACATTCGACACGTTTTAAATCATGCGAAGAGACACGAAAAAAAGCCAGACTGCATCACCGAGCAAAATTGGAGCATGATTGTCAATTTTTGGGAATCGGAGGAGAGCAAAAGAAGGAGTGAGCAGAACAAAAAAAATCAAGATTATAATTCAGGGGAATCGTCTGCGATGTATGCGGGAGGCTCGATCAATATCGATGAACATAGAAATAGATTGGTAATTTTATACAAACACTAATTTTGTAATCTAATTTAAACTATTTCATTATTTCTAACAGTGTTTTTTTATTTTAGGCCAAGGAAATGGGGACCGAGCCTTCATTCATAGAAACTTTTACGTGCACATTTCAGAAAAAAGACAAGACTTGGAGCGGGGAGAGAGCTAGAGCAATTAAGGTTTGTAATTTCAAAACTTTTAATTGTTTAATGAACATTTTCAATGTTGATTTGATTATATTATCTTAAATATATCATAACAATGTAGGAAGATAAATTTATTAGGTTAGTCTTTCCCAAGTTTATTTTTATTGCTAAGTTGATTTTTTGATTTCTAATGAATTACTTGATAGAGATTTTTTTTCCCATAACTTTTAACTTATTCAATATTAATATGAATGTTCATAATTTATATCCTATATAATCTCATGATTTATGTTACTAATTTTTTTTATTTTCCTTATATATATATATATATATCTAATCAAGATTATATGTACTTGTATTATATTGTTATTGGAAATTTATTTTAATTTTTCTCATGACAATACAGGAGAGATATGATGAGATGTCACGCAGAAGTTCGAGTGCTAGTGATGATGCTGGCGGATCTGAGCCATCTATTGATAACATGAATACATGGCTCGAGGTGACTGGTAGAGCAAAAGGGGGTAGAGTAGTTGGGCTAGGTTCTTTGAGTAGAACTTACAAATTCCCTGGTTCATCTTCTTCCACCCCACCAGCAGTCAGGGTAGAAATAAATCAGTTGAATCAAGAGGTGAGCCATTTGAAGGACTTACTACTGCAAAGAGATCAGGAATTCAATGAACTTCAAGCAAAGCACACGCAAGAAATGAACAAGTTCCGCACGCAGCAAATGTTAATCATGCAGCATCTTCAGTTAGCCTACGCTCCAAGTCAGATTTTCCCTTCTATTTCTCCTACTGATAATGCTCGCGATGGTGATGAATGTGATGATTTTTTCGGTGATGATGATGATGATGATGGTGGTGGAGGTCATATTTGAGATTGTGTACTGTTATTTGACTTACATTTTGATACTCGTTATATTTATTTTCTTGGTTATGTATGGTTATTGATATTTTAACATTTAGACTTGATGTTGATTTTATCTTTGATATTACTATTATGATTTCTTGTTGAATTTTGAATTTATTGATTTTATTGAATAGTTAACTATATTTATGAGTATAGATGCCTGAAATTTGATATTAAAAACGATTTGAATGTTAGTTGTTGATTAGGTTGAATGAGTAGGTATAAAAACAGGTTATATAGAAAAAAATGATCCAAATATACCAATAAAATTTATAATTGTCGCAAAAATACATATTTGTCGTAAAATTTGTCCCTAAAAATAATGGTTGTCGCAAATTTCGTTGCTAAAAACGACTTGTAAATGTAGTTTAGTGACGAATTTTGCAATGAAAAAATGATTCGTCGCAAATATGCGACAAATTTTCCAACGAATTTGTATTCGTGGCGAGTTTGCGACGAATTTAATTTTCGTCTCAAATTTGCCACGAAATTTAAATTCGTCGCAAATCTACCACGAATTCATTTTCGTCGCAAATTTGCTACCAAAATAAATTCGTCGCAAATTTGCGATGAAAATTGGATTGGTCGCAGATCTGCGACGAAAATTAAATTCGTGGCAGATCTGCGACGAAAATTAAATTCGTGGCAAATCTGCGACGAATTTAATTTGCGTCGCCAATCTGCGACAAAAATAAATTCGTTGCAAATTTGCCACTTTCGTCGCAAATTTATGAGGAAAATTTTTTTGTGGCTAAATTCGTTGCAAATTAGCGATGAATTTTGCGACGAAAAACTATTTGCTGGAAATTTTTGCGACAAAAAATTAATTTTTCATCCCAAAAATTTGCGACGACTTATTAGGGACGAAAAAAAATTTGTTGCAAAATTCGTCGCAAAGTTGTTTTGGGATGAATTTTTCTTACGAATTTGTTACAAATTTTGTCGCAAATTTATGATTTTTTGTAGTGGGCATTTAGAAGAGAGATTCACATGTTAATGGACCTTCGACACCGCAACATTGTCAAGCTTTATGGGTTTTGTTCAAATGCCAATCACTCATTTTCGATTTACGAGTACATGGAAAGGGGAAGCCTAAGAAAGATATTAGAGGATGAGGAACAAGCAAAGAAGCTAGATTGGGGCAGCAGAGTTGTGGTTGTGAGAAGAGTGGCAGATGCTCTAGCTTACATGCACCATGACTGTTCACCGCCCATAATCCACAGAGACATTTCGAGCAACAATATTCTACTTGATTTGGAGTATGAGGCTCATGTCTCAGATTTTGGCACTGCCAGGCTTTTGAAGCTTGATTCTTCCAATTAGACTACATTTGCGGATACCATTCGCTATACAGCTCCAGGTACTCTTCATATGGCCATACATTGTACTTATTACTTGTTTTTTCTTCTGTTTGTCTATTATCATTGTTATTTCTTCTTTTTGGTGTAGAGCTCGCCTTCACAATGAAAGTAGATACTAAATGTGATGTCTACAACTTTGGAGTGGTCACTTTAGAAGTGGTAATGGGAATGCATCCAGGTGATATCATTGCAACCCTGGCGTCTTCTTCAAGTGCCCAAAATATGCTTTTAAAGGACGCAATAGACCAATGCCTTGATCAACCTCCTGAAAATGTAGGCAATGAAGTTGCCTTGGTTGTAAAGATTGCATTTGCATGCCTGCACTCCACACCCTAATCCAGGCCAACAATGAGGGACATCTCTTGATTGCTCTCAGCTGGATGCGCACTTTCTGCTCAACCATTTTCCATGATTACACTGGGGGAACTCCTCGGAAATGGGGAATGATAACTGCAACATCGCTATGTGCTTCTTGTTAATCTAAATCAGTCTGTTATTTTGGCACTTTCACTTGGATCGAGTCCTGTTGTCTAATGCTTCATGTGTGTTTCAGTTGGAACTTTGCCTCCTTGTAGTCTAGTTGATATGTTGAATTCCTATAGAATGTGCAAGTTCAATCAGCTGCTTATTTCATGGCCATCCATGAGCAAATTCATGGGAGAAATCTCAATTCATGCGTTCGGCTAACACTGTACCAGTCTAGGATTCAAGTATAACTATTGGTAAATGCCCACGTGGGGCAGTTTTACCAAAAAGTAAAAATTTAAAATTAAAATTGGGTTGGTTAAACCCATTACCCACTCTCCCCTATTTTCTCTCTACATGACTCCTACGGGAGTTACCTTTGTGACTTGGGGAAAGAGAATTAACTCTTTTCTAAGATTTGGAGTCTAAGGGTGATGAGATACAATTAATTTTTCTATAGAGAGAATTGAGATTCATTAGAGAGAGAATAATTGTTGAGTAGAATAATTATTCAGATGGTTTTTCGATCACCGGGTTAAGGGTTGGTACGTTGTGATATCGTGTCGATAGTTCAATTACTGTAGCTATCATCCCGACTGCGAGTTATTTGTGTTCAAAGTTTGCGGTCCTGAAGATTTTCTATATTACCGATTGAGGTATATCGCAAAATTGATCTTTTACAATTCTGAAAAATTTATTTATTACTTCCGTTGCATGTATGAGTCACGTAAATCTAACATTAGTAACAGAGCATGTTAGAAATATTTTTAAATAATTTTTCGGAATTAAATTTTGGTATAAATATATAGGGTATAAAATTTGGGGTTCGGATCACGGATGAGTTTCGTGAATCCAATTATACCACTGTGTTACCCAACTCACGTAGAACACGAAAATAATTTTTTTATAATTTTCTGAACATGTTTAGGTCAAGAAAATTCCGATTGAAACATTCGGTCATGAATAGTGACCGAACCCTTCAACCCTAGATTTGGCGAGATTTAGGTCAAATCGATTCATAAAAATGGTAGATCTGTATTTGCCTCTGTTAGATCTACATTTTGATATATATATTGCATGTATTTTGTACCGGAATGTGGGATATTCGGAAAATGGGTCGGAGAAACCCGAATTGCAGACATTCGGGCGAAGAATAAGCAGGCGCGTGCGAGACATGCGCACAGAGGTGCATGTCACCCAGTAGGCGGGCGCGTGCACCACACGCGCGTAGGCGCGTGAGATGTCAGGTCTGACCGGTCAGACCTGAACTGGCTTAGACCCGACCGGACCGTGGGTCCGGACGATTTTCGGATTCCGACCCGCGTCCGGATCCGAATCCGGCCGAGGGGGATGCGGGCCGCGCGCGTGCAAGCGTGTCGCCCGCACGTCAGGTGCGTCTGCGGACAAGCATCGGGCGTGTGCAGGCGCGTGCCTGACGCGCTGCGCATCCTGTACTCACCCAGGCGCCTTGCCGGCATGTGGGACGCACTGCCGGGGGTCTGGCGGCGCGTGAACCCTCCGAGCGGCGCATAGGTCGTCCTAAAATTGGAATTTTCTAATTTTTGAGGATTTTGTGATAAAAAGTGACTAATTGTGGGTTGTACCAAATCCTATTCCAAATGTTGAGATGCAATCCCGGATTGTGGTGTATGGCGTCCGTTGACTCATACGCTCATTTTGGGATCTGTATTAGAGTCATCTTGGTATTGGTGATTCGTAGGGTACATAAAATTGTGAATTTAAGTATCAATTTGTCACTAATGTCTCTTTTTCTGTGTAACAAAGACATGGCTGCAACGAAGACTGTCGTTCTAGATCTCGTAAAGGGAGACAAACTGAATGGTGACAATTATGATATTTGGCACCAGAAGGTTCAGTTTGTCTTCGAGAAACAAGAGCTCGGGGAAGTTCTTAAAAATGAGATGGTGGACCCCGGGGTGGGTACCACGGCACAAGTACGAGGGGATCAGGAGGTGTATCGTGCTTGGAAAAAGAAGGATGGCCAAGCGAGGGTAATCCTTCTTAGAAGCATGCACGATAAGCTGATTCCCATCTATGAGCAGTATCCTACTGCACGGTTGATCTGGCATGCTCTGAGAGAGCACTATGGTGCCCCGTCAGCTTCTAAGTTGAGGATGCTAACTTATAAATTCATCACTTACAAGAAGAGGCACGATCATACTATGAAGCAGCATTTAATACATATGTCGAGTATGATCGCCTCTCTGAAGAGTATGGGGGAGCCGATGTCTGATGAGTTTCAGGTACTGGGTGTGATCCAGTCTTTGCCTGACTCCTGAGATGTGGTTAAGACTTATCTCACGCACACTGAGAGTATTCGTACTTTTATGGATCTAAGTATGCACTGTGAGCTAGAGGAGGAGCCCCAGGAGATAGCTAGGACTTCTTCTGCACATGCTAACATCGCGGAGTCGAGTAAGGGCTCCCAGGTGTAAAGCACAAGTGGCGCAAGTATGAGAAGAAGGCCAAGGGCCAAGGCAAGAAGAAGCAATCTGCCAAGACCGACGACAAAGGACAGAAACGCAAGAAGAAGGAGCTCGATAAGAGCAAGGTCCAATGCTATGTGTGTGGCAGGACTGGGCATTTTGCACGCGAGTGTGGCGAGCGAAAGGTAAGTCCTTATTCTTTACATGGTTTGAGTTACGTGTCATCTAGTATGATGCTAGCTAACTCTTCTCCTTTATGGATTGTAGACTCAGGAGCCACGGACCATGTAGCTTGCGACAGGAGCGCGTACGTGGAGTTTCGCCGATTGAGTCCCCAAGCGAGGAGGCTGTATGTGGGGAACGGAGCATTTATAGAAGTGAAAGGGATTGACACTTGCAAGCTATTGCTGAGAAGTGACCAAGTCTTATATCTTCATGACGTTTTGTATGCTCCTGAGATTAGGCGGAATCTTGTATCTGTCTGATATCTGGATTTGCTAGGATATTCTGTGTTATTGGGAAACTCTAGAGTTTCCATTACTTATGACAGTACTTTGATATGTTCTGGTTTAGTCCATGAGGGACTTTATGTACTGGATATGATTTCCTTTTGTGAAATTTATTCTTCTTCTACTATTACTTTTGTATCTAATAGTGCAGTGTATGATGTGAATGTATGGCATAGTAGGCTTGGCCATATAGGGTAAGAGAGAATGGCCCGGTTAGCTACGAGTGGCTTGTTGGGCCTGCTAATCAAGATCCAGTTGCCCGTGTGTGAGTTTTGCCTTGCGGGCAAAGCCACTAGAAAACCATTTGGGAAAGCAATGAGAGTTGGGACTCCATTGCAATTGGTCCATTCCGACATTTGCGGACCCATGAATGTGAGAGCTCGAAACGGAGCCACGTAGTTCATTACGTTCATAGACGACTACACGCGTTTCGGTTACGTCTACCTGATCTCGCACAAGTCTGAGAGTGCTTCAGGAGGTTTATTAGCGAGGTTGAAAATCAGCTAGACATGAGGGTGAAAACTCTCAGAACCGATCGGGGGCACGAGTATTGTCTGAGCAGTTCAAAGAGCTCTGTTTCAATAGAGGCATTACTAGACAGTTGACTATTCGTGCTACTCCTTAGCAGAACGGAGTAGCCGAGAGAAGAAATAGGACTCTATTGGAGATGGTGAAGTCGATGATGGCGCAGGCCAACTTACCTATCTCCTATTGGGGGGATGCGTTGTTTACTGCCGCTTACGTCCTTAACCGTGTTTCGACGAAGTCCATAGTCAGCACCCTATACGAGCTTTGGACAGGGAGACAGCCTGACCTTAGCCACTTGAGGCCATGGGGTTGAGCCGCGTATGTTCGTGATTCCTCGCACCAGTATGACAAGTTAAGCCCGCGAGGAAAGAAGTGTATATTTATTAGATACTCTGAACATTCCAAGGGACATGTGTTCTTAGGAGAACATACGAACGGCACTGTCACAAAGATAGAGTCTCGTGATGCCACTTTTCTCGAGAGTGATTTCCCTAAGAGAGGAGAAATCGATCGAGACTACACCTTCTATGAGATGGATGAGCCTAACGGCTCAGCCGAGTCTAGTGGCGGGACTCAAGAGCCGATTACGGATCTTGGTCCTAGTGGAAGTGGTCCATCTGAAGATGTAGAAGCTCTCTCTCCTCGTAGGAGTACTTGAGGACATGTGCCTCGTTGCCGTTTCCCGATTAAGGATGAGATCCTTATCGTGACTTCCGAGGATGACGAATAGCCGAGAACTGTACAGGATGCTCTCAAGAGTTCAGCAAAGGGCCAATGGTTAAAGGCCATGCAGGAAGAAATGGAATCAATGAGAGTCAACGAGGTCTGGGAACTAGTTAACTTACCTGAGGATAGAAAGGTCATTGGGAACAAGTGGGTTCTCAAAATTAAAAGAAAGGCCGATGGATCGATCGAGAGGTACAAGGCCCGTCTAGTAGCCAAGGGTTACAGCAGACTAAGGGCATTGACTATGAGGAGACTTTCTCCCCAGTAGTCAAGTTTACTTCGATCCGTCTACTTTTGGCGATTGTCGCTAGTTTGGATCTATAATTATACCAGATAGACGTTAAGACCGTCTTCCTTAACGGGAGCCTGGATGAGAAGATCTACATGGAACAACCCTTAAGGTTTGTTCTAGTAGGTCAGAAAGACAAGGTCTGTCGACTTCAAAAGTCGATATATGGCCTAAAGCAGTCATCCAGGCGATGGTACCTAAGATTTCACGAGGAGGTAATATCTAGCGGTTTTACGATGGTCGAAGAGGATCATTGTGTCTATCTGATTCGATCCGATAACTCTTTTGTGATCTTGTCGTTGTATGTGGATGACATAATGTTGGTTGGGAATGACATTCAGTATTTAATGACCATCAAAGCGTGATTGTCATCCAGTTTCGACATGAAAGACATGGGTGAAACTGAGTTTATCCTCGGAGTTCAGATCCAGAGGAATCACTCGAGAAAGATGTTGGCTCTTTCATAAGAGACTTATATTAGGAAAATTCTCAAGCGTTTTGGGATGAGTGATTGTAATCCCATAGATACTCCAATCGCCAAAGGTGAAGGCCTGAGCCTGGAAATGTGTCCAAAAACTCAGGAAGAAGTAAGGGAAATGATTAAAGTACCTTACTCCAGTGCAGTGGGAAGTTTAATGTACGCAATGTTGTGTACTAGACCGGACATTTGTTGTGCAGTTGGTCTGGTGAGCAGATATCAGGCAAATCCTGGAAAGAGTCACTAGAAAGCAGTGAAAAGGATTTTCCGATATCTAAAGGGAACTGCAAACTTCTCCTTGTGTTACGGGGGAGGTGATTTGCGCCTTGTGGGCTATTCAGATGCCGATTGGGGAGGCGATTTGGATAAGCGCAAATCGACATCAGGTTTTGCTTTCTTGATCAATGACGGGGCCATCTCTTAGAACAGTAAGAAGCAAACCTATGTTGCTCTATCTACAATGGAGGCTGAGTTCGTGGCATGCTCAGTTGCAGTTCAGGAGAGTGTTTGGCTCCGTAGACTACTTGATGACTTAGGGATTGTAGCGGATAGTGGGAGGCCAGTCATGATTTATTGTACACATTGACACTAGATACCATTACGTTAGAGACATCATCGAGAAGGATGAAGTGACCGTCAAGTACATTTTGACACATAGTCTGGTGGCTGACCCCTTCAGCAAACCCATTACTAGAAACTCATTTCTAGGGCATAGAGAGTTATTGGGTTTGGGTATTTTTTGACATTCCTCAGTTTGTACTTATTGATGACATTGATGCTTATTGATTTTCTATATATATGATTATAGTGTATTATTCAGTCACTTTTGTGTTATATTTTCATTTAATGCACTTATTTTTATTGTCATATATATATTTTGTGATGTGATAATAGATATGTCAGGCAGGCGAGGTCGACTCTCTCACACGAGTGACCACCTCCAGCTCTGAGTGAGCGGGGATGAGACCGCTTCTAGCTGTAAGAGGCTTTGAGAGTGGCCCTGCTAGAACAAAAGTCGCCTTAATACGTGTTCAAGATGAGGTCATATGCGATATGACTGACATGGACGTACCCATATCCATGTTGCCTGTGAGTAGCCAGGTTTGAGATCTCCGATATCACCTGCGTTTTGTGATATTGTCTCTGAGGTACTCTCTCTGAGATCTCTGAGTAAAGTCTTATGTGTAGACTGAGTCCCTATAACTGCACAGTGTTAGAGAAATATGACATATGGCCTTTTGAGAGATGAGGAATAACACTGTGGCACGTGTTTCATATCACGTGTGAAAAGATGACTTGGGATAGTAGGAGCTATACTTGATACATTAAATTGAAATTTATCCCCGAGCCTCACTGTGTGAGACCCGAGATCCATTGGGTGGGATCTCTTGTACCCTTATTACTTTCGGCTGTTTCTTGAGATTTTGATTCAGTGTTTGCTACTTTAGTTTGTTTACCGATGGTCCAGAAGATAAATTGAGGTCTGAGGGACAGGTCTAGGAAAGCAGCTGAGTTGAGACCAATAGATTCGAGTTTGGAAAAGAAAGACCAATTGATATTGAATCATTGTGTTGTATTCACTGACCGGTCTTTTATATTCATCCATGTAGGGATTTGAACATAATAGTGGATACATAGTCGACCGAAATCTGGGGATTACTTTTGATGAGGAAAGTAGCTCGATGGATATAATTAGTCTTGGATTTGGGGTACAGTGAGCTTTTGTTTTAATACTAACGGTGACTACTCGATCATCCTAACAGGTGTATCGAGAAATTTTTGTTTACAGGTGTACTCGCTAGTCGCACAACGTCCAACCCTGTATGAAAATCCTGTAGGGTGATGTGGTGAATCGCATGAATTGTGATCTTATGACAGAAGTAAAATGCCCTCGTGTGCAAGTAGGAGATATTGGTAAATGCCCATGTGGGGCAGTTTTACCAAAAAGTAAAAATTTAAAATTCAAATTGGGTTGGTTAAACCCATTACCCACTTTCCCCTATTTTCTCTCTACATGACTCCTACGGGAGTTATCTTTGTGACTTGGGGAAAGGGAATTAACTCTCTTCCAAGATTTGGAGTCTAAGGATGATGAGATACAATTAATTTTTCTATAGAGAGAATTGAGATTCATTAGAGAGAGAATAATTATTGAGTAGAACAATTATTCAGAGGGTTTTTCGATCACCGGGTTAAGGGTTGGTACGTTGTGACATCGTGTCGATAGTTCGATTACTGTGGCTATCATCTCGACTGCGAGTTATTCGTGTTGAGAGTTTGCGGTCCCGGAGATTTTCTACATTACCGATTGAGATATATCGCAAATTTGATCTTTTACAATTCTGAAAAATTTATTTATTGCTTCCACTGCGTGTATGAGTCACGTAAATCTAACAATAACATTTTAACAGCAAATAGTTGATATGGAACATTAGATTTGCAAATACAGTTAAGGAATCATATGGCATCTTCATTTGGCCAAATAGCAATAGTTTAGGCGAACATGTAAATTGGTCTGTCAAGAGAAAGGCAATGAGTAGAAACCAACGAGTCGCCATTGTTAAACAGGGATACTGCATGAAGCACCTTTCAAGTACCAAGAATCTGAGTTATTTTGTTGTAGGATGACAACTCCACCAAATCTAGCTCCAAACTAAGTTCACATTGGGCTTATTCTTGGCCAACGGCAGTGTGATCTACAATTATAATTTTGCGGCCTAACCTTCTCAAAGGAGCCCATGGAAATGTGAAAATGGCAAACTCAAGTAATTCGTCAAATTTGGCCAACAAGAACAGATGCCACTGGGCAAACACATCTTAAGATATTCAACAAGTCAGTCCACCAAATGGAGCCTACAATGCAGGCCACGTGAATGGAAGGCTTTCTTTGTCCATTTTTCTTGCTTAGATTTTGTTGATGACGAGTATTACCATGTTGGGGCCCAATGTCGGAAAAGTTCATGCATGATGGTCTAGTTTTTATCCCACTTGACTTAGAAATTGTAATTTGGATTATTGAATTAGAAATATTAGTTTTTTTGGACCCATTTTCTAAACTCTCGAATTAGAAATACTAATTTAGATTATTGAATACACCATTGATGAATCTACCCAGCTCTTTATCTGTTCTACGTGAATAATTCCTTTTTGGTGGATAAAAAAAATATAATATATACATATTGAAGGAAAGAAATCAATGTCCACGTTGGGGCATCTTCCAAATAAGGAATGCCCATGTTGAAACATCTTTAAAATAAGGAAGATTTTCTTATTTGTCTCCCAGTGTTAAATCACCTTCTAAAAATTAGTCATGAGAGATTGAATGGTTAGACATAATTAAAAATAGGTTTTGAATTAACCTATATGAGATCTGAAAAACTATACTAGAGGGAAGATAGAGGGATTGCTTTTCTACAACTTTCATATCACCGGATTAGGAGTCGAGACGTCGTGGATTTGTGACGATTTTCCGATTTGTGATTATCGTCTCGGCAGTGAGGTAGATCATGAGGATTTTCTTAAATTTGCGGCTCTGGAGATTTTCTGTATCACCGATTGAGATATATCGCAAACTTAATCTTTTACGGTTCCGAAATTTTATTTATCGCTTCCGCTGCGTGTATGAGTCACGTTTAATTCTAACACATATAATACTAAATTGAACTAAGATCTCCATACAAGATTTACTTTGTCGATCCTAAAAATGATATCGTAAGATTAAAAATTCTACAAGAACAGGTTTAAAATATCAAATACTAGTTAAATGAGTTGAATAATATCAGAATGGTAAAAATTGAGGCACTTGCACATACTGGTACCGGGAAATTTTGAACATTATTTATGGAAAGAAAGAGACTGGCACCACTGTGTATTGTCAACGTGAGCATGCATAACAGTTACTGTTGTAACTATAGCCATTGAAGCATAAGTAATAGACCTTTTTATGTAGTAGTACCAAAATGGGACATCAATCAGCCCAGAATATGTGCAACTAATAGGCCTTCCTCAATCATGTAATTGAATTGTCCGTCAAAGCTCAATAATCATACCCATTAGCAAAACCATAGACAAACCTGCTCAACCCAGTGAGGCATATTCACTGTAGCTTTGCTCACATTCAAGAAGACACCATTGAAGACTTGCGTCAAAAGACAAGTAGGATCAAAATAAAGATTGAAGTAGAAAGAAGCTAGATATTGTTCCTAGATGTACTGATCTCAACATGGAGTTATTGTTGGAGGAAAAGAAATATTGTGTGATCAAGAATAAAATAAATAAATAAATGTTTGTAGAGATAACTAGCAATAAATATGAGGATGGTATAAAAAATATTAACACTAATCAACTAAAACAAGTACAACATCACGGTGGAGATGTACTGTTCGAAGGAGTTGTACAGAACTCTTTACAACAATTTTGCCCTCTTACACTTCTCTCTCTTAACACACTAAATTTCTAAAATCAAAACAGCAGCTAAACTCGACGATTCTCCTCGTACGTCCAGCAACAAATCACATAAAATATCATATTTAACCAATACTAACTTTTAAATACCAATTCTACTTGCCAGTCATATGTCCCAATATGTTTGAACATAAAAGTGAGAAACTCTGCCACGCCTAAACTCGTCAAGTTTAATTCAACATCTATCATAACGTAAGCATTAACAAGGGCATCTATCCCCTAACACAATCCAAAAAACTGAAAAATCACAAAATCCACTTATTACACATTTATCAACATATATGCAACATTTAGGAAAATAAAGAAAAATCAATACTAGTTGGGTCAAAAACTAGAAGAGAGCTCTCCCTAAGCCCAAAGACCCCTATTACTGCCCAAATCTCTTCACTTGGTTTCCAATGTACCTGAAATGTTAAATTTGGGTCAACCAACCGCCAATTGAGCAAATAATCTCAAGTGGGCTGGGAAACAGAAACATACATAAATTCACATTACATAAAACATCGATTATGCATGGAGCATGATTCCTGGATGCAATTATAATCCAATTCATAACATCATTGGTTCTTTGGTTTTGAAAATGTACACATCTATATAAACAGATAATACAATAAGAACATAAAGGTAAAAGCTAAGGAGATCAATTAGTTTAAATACATTGCCTGTTCAGGTATCTAGTACAACAAGCATGCCCATCTAGTTAAAATATTTAACCTAATTTACTCAAAAAAAAAAAAACCATTTCTTTCATGTTTTCTTTACTTATCTTTTATTTAAAAAGAAGGCACGACTTTAAGTCTCAACTAGTCATATAGGATCTCCGACCTCTAGCGGAAGTCAGGGTAACTATCAGTTTTCTCATCCATCTTCAATGTTTTAATCTTTCATTTCCATTTACCTTACTTTGTATACGTAAGTGTCTCTGAATTTGGGCTGAGTTTATCCGCCTCCAACTCTGGATAAAGATTAGCTCGTGCAGTGAATAGATCCCGACACTTCACGATAAGCACAAAATATGGGATGAGTGCCTCATTAAGCTTATCATCAATTAGCTGATGTGTAGGTATAAACCACATGACCATGTAGCTTAACCGAGTAAGAATTTAATTCCGTTAACCTAAATCAACTCTAGTGATAGAGTTGATTCTTTTATGAAATTAATCATGTTTCCTAGGTCATTCTCCAGATCTTAGCTCATTAGCATTAAATGTCAGTAGATTTGGGCAAAAACAATATATCCCAAATAGTATAAACATGGTAAGACATAGGAAAAGTTCACCATGCTTGTAAGAACATAAACCTAGGAAAAGCATAGAGCCCATTCTTGGTTCATCAAAGATGTCACGCCTTGATCCTTGATCTGAGGTCGTGAACAGCCGCCCGTTACCCCGTACGCTGCCCATCACTGGACACACATACCGGGATAACGAAGGGTAAAACCAATCACCTGTTTAAAACTGTTTAAAACCTGTCTTTCTTTAAAATATCGTTTACTAAGTAAAAGAATATAAAATAGACTACAATGTCTTAATGCATACATATACAATATTTTTTAGAGTTTCAATTACATTACATAATATAATTACAGTCATTCCAATATAAGTATACAATGGTTATAGACTTCAAATGTATATTATCATCATCAAATACATCACTGCGGAAGTATAGCTGGTTCCATACCTAAAACCCAATGTCACCAAATAAAATCAAGTGTATCTAACTCTCTCGACACATCTTCCTGCCAAGTCTATAATTGTAATCCAGGAAAAGTGAGGGATGAATATTATAGAAAAATACTCAGTGAGTGAGGGGATCGACAATATGTTCTCGATAATAAGTGTGAGCATGGAGTGTCAAAACATATGTCAAAACCATAGTGATATCAAAACCAAGTATGCCATTTCCAGAAATCAAATGATCACATATCATATATCATAGTATCAAAGTATGCAGCCATTTACATTTCCGAAATCATTTAGAGTTTGCCAAGAAAATAACCCTCACAAAGGTCTACCTCGACCGATGACGGACGCGTTGAGGGTTTTTCATATGTAAGTATATAAAATTAGCTCTTTACCCTAACGTTGGCTACAGGCCTCACCAAGTGCTAGACAGTGGCTCACGCTTATTCTCCCCTTTTGGTTCAACTTGACTAGCCCGTGTTTATGCGCATATAAATAATTAACCATGTATAGAATCTCGTCCGGTGCTAAATAGTGGCGTCACACATGTCCTCCTTGATATGGTTCAACTAGCCGCAACTATACAACATGACGTTTGGGGATACCTCCAACCGAATCATATCCAGACACAATGGGTGTCTCTACAAATGTCCTTCGTAGCTACAGAAACCCATCAAGGATATATCATCATATCATTATATCTCAAGTAGGAATTCGACCTACATATATCATCAAATCATATCAAAACCGTGTGCCAATGTATTTTATCAAAACATTTCAAATCAGTGCCAATACAATGGTAGCATATAAAACATATCAATTTCTTAAATAGAGGCACAATGTCATTTCAATACAAACCATGGATATATAACATTCGAATCAATCATTTTGGACACTCCAATGAATCACAAAAGAATATTTATAAAACATAGTTCAAATCATACATTCTCACACATGCCATGAAACATGTCATTTGGAAAGCCGTAAAACATGAGTTTGGATCAATCGAAAACATAACATCAAAATCTCACTCATCGTATATGAGAGGGTATATCACTCCCTAAAAACACTACAACGAGTCGAAAATGTGTTCCCCTCGATCGATCAACAAATATGTCACTACAATGGCAATGCATGTAATATATATAAGTGTCATACTATTGAAAGGTTCAATGTTACATTTTATTTTTTCTAACCCTTCATCTAGGATCAAAGCCTAGGGTATCACAAGTAAGCTCCAAATGTACACATACACCGTCTCTTTTTCGATCACAAACCCGACAACTTCAATTACACACTTCCAAAGATACACAATGTTCATATCCATTCTTTATATTCCAAACCATTTACCAAACTAACACACAACTTTGTTACCATACTTAGTACACCTATGCTAACTATAAAATAATAATTCTTAACATTTTCAGTCTAAATTTACTTCAAATACACAAAGACATAAAGATTCATTCTAAGTAATCTTGACAGCAAAATTTCTAATCTACTCAGTCATGGAAAACAAACTGTAACTTTCACCACACATATCCAAATCATGCGATTCTTATCTCAAATTAAAGATAAGACATAGATATACAAATTTCATAACTAGGGCTTAGGTTGGTTCAGATCAGAAAATACCTCAAAATTAAAAACAAGTCCACGACAGAAACAGGACAGAACAGGGTATTTCTCTGCAGAATATCTAATTTTGAAAAATCACTAAAAATCCAATTTTTTTCAGAATTCAACGAATCATATCTCATTTTCAAGTTATGGAAGTCTAGTTTTATATGCAGAAAACATCACTTAATTTGCATTTGTGCAAAAAACGTTAGGACAGAAATACTACAGCTAGGTCAGATTTCCTGTTTTGTAGAAATTTAAAGTTTCTATGTTTAAATCAAATATTTCCTTCCTCTTTTAAATTTCAGACTACCAAGCCTAATGTTCAACATGATTTCTATGTTAATTAAGAACTTAAAACCATGGTCCTAGGGTTTTACCTTGGACTAGATTCAAGGATTCTTCAAACAACAAACATAATCTTTACCAAATGTTTGGCCAAACACAAGATCTTTAAATTTCAACAAGTGCAGAATTTTCCTTGTAACACCGATTTTCGGTGACTGTATATCATGTATTACTCCTCATTATTCTAAATATATAAGCATCCTTTTGAGACATCTATTTAATTATCTATTTATTTATTTTGAAATTTCACCTCAAAATCGCTAAAACCGAAAGTTTTATCAGAAAGCCGAACACCTTCTCGGAAAGTGCCGACAAGGCCTAAAGAAGTCAAAAATGACTAAGAGAAGATCTATACACTTAAATAAAGATATTTAAATGAAATTTCATATATTTAAAAAATTTCAAACAAAATTTCATAGGGACCAAAAATGTAAATTGTTAAAAGTTAGGAGTTTAAATACAATTAAGGAAAGTTAAGAGACTAAATTGTAAATCACTCAAAGATGGACAATTGGAGACAAATGATTGGTCAAGAGAGAAGCAATGTTGGTTAGTGGCCACATAGAATTTTTTCACATTCAAGAAATCTCATTTGATAGAAATTTATACATGAAAACTTATTGGATAGAAATTTTTGCATGAAACCTAATTAGAATAACTTGTTCTAGTTTTTGACACATCTCCCCTTGACATGGACATCCACAAGACACCTAATGAAGTGCATGGAGGTTGTTTGAATCAACAATTGCATGATTTAAGTGCTAGGACAAGTGAAAGGTTGAGATGATACATGAAATGATCCAATAGTAAAAAATATTTGGCTAGTTTATAAAAGAATTTGTTTAAGAAGAGTTTGACTCATTTTCTTCATTCAAACCACCCCTTGCACGAAATAAGTAGAGTCAATTTCCATTTTTGAGTTCAACCATGGAGCCAAAGAGGTAAGAACAATTTTTAGAAATTCTTACATTTCAATTGGAAGTATAGAAGTATTGTATAGGAATTTATGTTCATTGTAATTTGATTTTGCTAAGGTGATAAAAAAATTCAAGAATTCAAAGGAAGTACTGGTATTTATTGATAAAGAGATCTTACAAAGGAGGTAACATATCCTAAATTATGCTAAGATTAAATTATTTGATGAATAGTTACTTTGGTGTCCATACTAGCATGCTAGGTAGTGATTTTTAAATTGAGTCTTATGTAGTCTTGCTATAATATCTCACTCTATAGAAATAAAGAATCTAAGATATTTATTTTTCTATAAACTAGACTTCCTAAACTTTAAAATGGTATATTATGTGAAGCATTTCATGAAAGAATCGATTTTTGGTGATTTTTGGAAGTTTAGCATGTTTCACTAATCTTGTTTCATATTCTGTGTATGATCAGTAATTTGTGTGAATTTTAAGGTATCTTATATATAGAATTTGGAGAAATGTTAAACATAAAAATTTTAGATCTCTATCTTATATTTAATTTGAGATAAAGATCACTTGAATTGGAATTGTGTGCAGAAAGTTATGATATTTTTATTGAAACTGTACAAAAGTAGTTTTAAAACCGAAATTGAGATGCAAATGAAATTTTATAAAATTATACATTTAAAATTTGAGAATGATCTAAACTAGAAAGTTTTATATCTATGTCTTGTCTTCAATTTGAGTTATGAATCACTGAAATTGGAGAAGTACATAGAGAGATATGGAAATTCTCCCACAACTGTGCAGAATTGATTTTAGGAATTTAGATTGAAAAAGTGATAAATTTTTGTAAATTTGTGTGTTCAGAATTTGAAGTTAGCCTAAATATAAAAGTTGGAGATATATGTCTTAACTTTAAGAAAAAGTTTAAATCATTTGAATCTGATCAAGATTTTATAAAATGTCATGATTTTACTAAACCTGCGCGTGATAGGTTTTGTCGAAAAATTTTCTCTAAGTGTGAAATTTGAGATTTAATCTTATGAAAGAGAACATTTCTATATGCATCTTGTAATCCAACGATGTAAAATTAAATTGATAAATGACGCATATTGTTTAACTTAGGTTTAGAATTCGAGGGGTGACTCGTTCGAGAAATGAGAATAGTTAGGGGTAGTGCGTACTCTCCCCAGTCGAGGTGAGTGAGGCAAACTATTTTTGATTTTAAATGAAAAATAGTTTTGATCATGATTTTATAAATAAATTTTGAAATTTGATTTAGAAATGCTTTAGTACTTGTGGCATGCCCTGAAATGTTGTCATGTGAAAATTGCATCCTGATATTATGATTACTTGAAAGTGCTATGTTTTTCTTTTACGAGTAAAGATTTATGAATGATGGCATATGACACATGTGTATATTAATGGGATGGTGTATAGTGGCTATAGCGCACTCCCTACTATGGTATTGAGCGTTTACCCAACGGGATGATGTGGTGGGGTAATACGGGAGCAGGGGTTTGAGTCCCCTATCTCTGTCCAATGGATCTAATAGACAAGCACCACGTGAGGACCGTGTCAACATCAAGGGAAGGGGGAAAATATATATGTTTTATTCTTATAATATTTTGATGGCTCCTTAGTGGATTTTACCCTAGTTAGGCGAAACTATAGGTATAATGTGTTTTTGAGATCCCATTGATACATGATTTGATGATAAGGATGCATATTATTTTGAATTACATGATGCACTACAAAAAAAAAAAGAATTCAGCGACGAAATTTTGCAACGAAAAATATTCGTCGCAAATCTGTCACAAATTTAGCGACAAAAATAAATTTCGTCGCTAATTGGCCACGACTTTAGAAACAAAAAAGTATTCGTCGCAAATTTCGCAACAAAAAATATTTTCGTTACAAATTTCGTCGCAAATTTTTGACGAAAATTTTTTGATGCAAAATTCGTTGCAAATTTGCGACGAAATAATAAATTCGTTGCTAAATTTCCAACGAATCCTAAAATTCGTCGCTAAATTTGCGACGAATTTATAATTCGTCCCAAATTTTGCAACGAAATAAACATTCGTCCCTAAATTTGCGACAAATTTATCCATTCGTCCCTAAATCAGGGACGAATTTTTTTTTTTCGTCCCTAAATCAGGGACGAATTTCTTTTTCGTCCCTAAAATAGGGACGAATTTTTTTTCGTCCCTGAATCAGGGACAAATTTTTTTTCCATAAGGACGAATTTTTTTTTTGCGTATACTTCACAAACAAATGGGAGGTTGGCGGATATCTTCATTGGATGAACCATGCACGTCATTAAATTAACATTCACCACTGTTTTAATTTTGCATAGAATAGAAATGATAAAATTTTCATAATTGTTCACGATTTTTAATAATTTAGGAATTCTTTTTAATATATATGTTAACAGAGTGGTCGAATCTCTATCATTGAAAGTAAGAAGATTTATTATGAATTATACAACCACCCAGCACATAGCATGCGTTTGATTTCTATATAATTTCCCTCTTAACCTGTGCTTCAAGCTAAATGAACAGTTGATTTTCACTTTTAATTTTTGTTATTTAAAGTTTAAAAAAAAATTGAAGTTTAATATAATTTTATAAAAAAATATAAAATTATAAATCAATAAAGAAAAAGATATTTGATAGTAAACTTCACATAATTTGTAAAGTTCTAAAAAATTTATTTTTCATTGCCGTACAATAATCTAATTGTGTCATTTTTAAACGTGAAGGGTTATTAATTAAAATTAAAGTGGGATTCACCGGGATAACCTTTTTAGGTAAGTATGCTCATACACCATCCCATATAATATTAACAGATTTTATAATCTTGATCGAAAAATATTTATAATCTTTATAATAATGCCAAATATCAAATCTTTCTCCACCGAAAAATATTTATAGTTTTACGTATATTAGTTCGCGTGATAGATTGAAAACTTGGAATATCATACCACTTATTGTAAATTATTTTTATTTTTATTTTTAAAAATAAAAAAGCTATCTGATTTAAATTTTTTTTTAATTTTTTTTTGTCCCTGAATCAAGGACGAATTTTTTTTTTGTCCCTGAATCAGAGACGAATTAATTTTTCGTCCCTAAATTCGTCCCTAAATTTGCGACAAATTTGTCCATTCGTCCCTAAATTTGGGACGAATTTTTTTTTCGTCCCTGAATCCGGGACGAATTTTTTTTTCGTCCCTGATTCAGGGATGACATTTTTTTCCGTCCCTGATTCAGCGACGGAATTTTTTTTCGTCCCTGATTCAGGGACGAATTCTGGGGCGAATTGTTTTCGTCCCTAAATCAGGGACGAATTCATTTTTCGTCCCTGAATTAGGGACGAATTGAGGGACAAATATATTTTGTCCCTAAAATCTATACTTCACACATTCTTTCACTCTCATTCTCTCACTCTCACTCTCACTCTGTCTCTTGCTCTCTCCCTCAGTGTTCTGCGAAGGTGATTACGTGAAGGTGGTTCTGCGAAGGGATGGCGGAAGGGATGCCGGATCTGTGATGGTGATAGGTAATCTCTCTCTCTCTCTCTCTCTCTCTCTCTCGGCCGCAGGCTGTAGAAGCCAGATCCGGCGGCCAAGCTGTCGGATCTGCCCATCGCGGGCCAGCCGCGCGCAGGGGCCGCTGGCCCCTGCGCTGGCCGGACTCGCGCAGGGGCCACTGGCCCCTGTGATTCCCGGCCATGCGCAGGGGCGCGGCCCCTGTGCTACCCAGACTCACGTAGGGGCCACTGGCCCCTGCGCTTCCCCGCCTCGCGCAGGGGCGCGGCCCCTGCGCTGGCCAGCCTCGCGCAGGGGCCACTGGCCCCTGCGCTTCCCCGCCTCGCGCAGGGACGCGTCCTCTGCGCTGGCCAGCCTCGCGTAGGATCGCGGCCCCTGCGCTGGCCAGCCTCGCGCAGGGGCCACTGGCCCCTGCGTGCGTGTCCCATGGGCTGGGCCATTGCACGGCCCTGGGTAGGCCCATTGTGCCCGGCCCGGCCCGGCCCGTTGTAGCCCCTTTTATGCAAAATTATTTAAAAAAAAATTTTGACAATTTTATTTATAAAATGTTTTTATTGTATTGTTTTAATAATATATTAATTATTTATAATTGTTTTTTATTTGTCAAGATTTGCGATTATCAAATATTTGGATTGGAAGCTGTTGCTGCTGTTGATATCTGAGCCCATCGGTGAATTATTATTTGGTGGTGAGAAAAGTTTTAATTTGTATTGTAATAATTGGAAAATGCAATTATGTAAATCTATATGTTTGTGTTGTTTTTATTTCTATATTAGTTTATTTTTTTTTTTGTATTTAGTGGTTGATCTAATGATATGTTTGGATTTGTTAATTTTAATTTTTTATATAAAATTAGAATCAAAAGTGTTGATCATTGATTAGGTGAAACATTATGTTAACAATAATCTGTCAAATTAATTTGTCAAATTAGGTGAAAGATATTGGTGTCTTTTTCGTCGCATTTAATTTGTCAAATTAAATATGGTAAGTTTATTCGTGTTTTTTATTATACATCTGATGAACATGCAATTTTAATTTTTTATTTTTGTTAATAATATATTATGGTCGACAGTTTCGACGTGATGGCCATAGACGAAATTCTGATGGAAGATCACACTCTTCACCATCGCAGTCCGCTTCAGTACCTTTGCAAACCCATTCTCTCGCCGGTAATATACCTTCACCTCCCCCTTCTGTTGTAGGTCCTTCGCATTCACAACAAATGGCTAGTAATGTACCTTCTCCAGTCCCTTCGGTGGAACACTCGTATGCAGATAGGGAAGACAATCGAGAGTTGATAGCCCCTTACGGAGATTCGTAAGTACAAAATTTTAAAATTTCAGATGTATTATTTCTTTTATTTATAAAAAAATTATTCTTTTAACTATCTTGTTTATTTAACATTGTTTGTTTGAAAATTTATGATAGATTTACAAATTCTGTACATGTTATTCACGAGCTTAATAGAATCGTGAATAACCATTGGGGAGGGGCTTCGATGACTTACACAAGCACTTCGGAAGAAACAAAAGAGTTATGGTGGAGTAAGTTCAAGGTAAATTATCCTAATCAGTTTATATATAAAATTAAATTAATAGTTTTATAATCAATTGGTTTTTTTTCATTGCAGCGAGTATTCACGTGGGACGAGACTGAAGAGTTTGAAGTAAAAAGGATTTTCAAGAAAAAATGTGGTGATCACATTCAACACGTTTTAAATCATGCGAAGAGACACGGAAAAAAGCCAAACTGCATCACCGAGCAAAATTGGGGCATGATTGTCAATTTTTGGGAATCGGAGGAGAGCAAAAGAAGGAGTGAGCAGAACAAAAAGAACCGAGCTTATAATTCAGGGGAATCGTCTGCGACGTATGCGGGAGGCTCGATCAATATCGGTGAACATAGAAATAGATTGGTAATTTTATACAAACACTAATTTTGTAATCTAATTTAAACTATTTCATTATTTCTAACAGTGTTTTTTTATTTTAGGCCAAAGAAACGGGGGCCGGGCCTTCATTCATAGAAACTTTCACGCATACATTTCAGAAAAAGGACAAGACTTGGAGCGGGGAGAGAGCTAAAGCAATTAAGGTTTGTAATTTTAAAACTTCCAATTATTTAATGAACATTTTTAATATTGATTTGATCATATTATCTTGAATATATCATAACAATGTAGGAAGATAAATTTATTAGATTAGTCTTTCCCAAGTTTATTTTTATTGTTAAGTTAATTTTTTTATTTCTAATGAATTACTTGATAGAGATTTTTTTCCCATAACTTTTAACTTAAGCACTACAATATGAATGTTCATAATTGATATTCTATATAGTCTCATGATTTATGTTACTAATTTTTTTATTTTCCTTATATATATATATATTTAATCAAGATTATATGTGCTTGTATTATATTGTTATTGGAAATTTATTTTAATTTTTTTCATGACAATACAGGAGAGATATGATGAGATGTCATGCAGAAGCTCGAGTGCTAGTGATGATGCTGGTGGATCTGAGCCATCTGTTGATAACATAAATACATGGCTCGAGTTGACTGGTGGAGCAAAAGGGGGTAGAGTGGTTGGACTAGGTTCTTTGAGCAGAACTTACAAATTCCCTGGTTCATCTTCTTCGACCCCACCAGCAGTCAGGGTAGAAATAAATCAGTTAAATCAAGAGGTGAGCCATTTGAAGGACTTACTGTGGCAAAGAGATCAGGAATTCAATGAACTTCAAGCAAAGCACATGCAAGAAATGAACGAGTTCCGCACGCAGCAAATGTTAATCATGCAGCATCTTCAGTTATCCTACGCTCCAAGTCAGATTCCCCCTTCTATTTCTCCTCCTGATAATGCTCGCGATGGTGATGAAGGTGATGATTTCTTCGGTGATGATGATGATGATGATGAGGATGATGGTGGTGGAGGTCATACTTGAGATTGTGTACTGTTATTTGACTTACATTTTGATACTCGTTATATTTATTTTTTTGGTTATGTATGGTTATTGATATTTTAACATTTAGACTTGATGTTGATTTTATCTTTGATATTATTATTATGATTTCTTGTTGAATTTTTAATTTATTGATTTTATTGAATAGTTAGATATATTTATGAGTATAGATGCCTGAAATTTGATATTAAAAACGATTTGAATGATTAGTTGTTGATTAGGTTAGATGAGCAGGTATAAAAACAGATTATATAGGAAAAAAAGATCCAAATATATCAATAAAATTTTTAATTGTCATCAAAATACATATTTGTCGTTAGCTACGAATTTTGCAACGAAAAAATGATTCGTCGCAAATCTGCGACGAAAATTGTATTCGTCACAGATATGCGACGAAAAGTACATTCGTCGCAGATTTGCGACGAAAACCACATTCGTCGCCGATTTGCGACGAAAACCACATTCGTCTCCGATTGGCGACGAACATTTTATTCGTCGCAGATATGCGACGAAAATTAAATTCGTCGCAGATCAGCGACGAAAATCATGTTCGTCGCAGGTCAGCGACAAAAAATAAATTCGTCGCATATCTGCGACGAACATGATTTTCGTCGCTGATCTGCGACGAATCCTATTTTCATCGCAAATCTGTGACAAAACCTCATTCGTTGTAAATATGCGACGAATTCTTTTTTTGTTGCAAAATTCGTCGCAAATTTGTGATGAATTTTGCGACAAAAAAATTTTTGTTAGAAATTTTTGCGGCAAAAAATTAGTTTTTCGTCCCAAAAATTTGCGACGACTTATTAGGGACGAAAAAAAAATTGTCGCAAAATTCGTCGCAAAGTTGTTTTGGGACGATTTTTTCTTACGAATTTGTCGCAAATTTTGTCGCAAAACAATGATTTTTTTGTAGTGATGTATTTGCAAATGAATGAAATATAAATTTGAAATAATGTTTTGACTTACCACTCTCACAAATTAATTTATTGTCATTATATAGTCATTGCACCTCACTCATTGAGTATGTGGATTATACTCATTCATCATAATTACATTTTCAGCTTATACTATGTTGACTTACATTGAGGTATTGTCCCATGAGTTTTACTGAGAGACACTACTGGGTATGTGATCATACCTATCCTTATTTACGATTGGACTATGCATATAAATGTTATATGTAAGTTGGAGGTAAATGTTTTAAAGAAATTTTTTTTTAAAAAACTATCTTCTTAAATTTTTCACTGTATGATTTTGACTTAGATTATCAAGTAGGGTTATGATATTAGTCATAATATTAGCCTTGCGTCACCTCAATGTGCGAGTAGGGTATACCCGTGCCGCGAGGAGTCGCGACGGTCTGTTTGCATGCTTGACCTGCAGGTTGGGGCGTGACATTCCTTACCTCAAAATTTGATGTTTCAAGTCCAAACTTAAACTTCCCTTCAAAGTTCCTTCTTTCCTCCTTGCTTCTAGCTTTCGGCCTCCGTAGATCCAACATGTAATCTTTTTTATTTTGGCTCCAAATCAACATAAGTCATACTAGAGATGAAGAGAAAAGTTTCTTACCTAAAGAGGTTGAAGGAAACTTGAAGTGACTTTTGGATTTCTCCACTTGAAGCTCACGATTTCCTTGTTATTTCACTAAGCTAAACTTCTCCTTTAGTTCTAGTTTTTGGATATGTTGTTCTTGAGTTTCAGAAAGCTAGGTTTATGTAAAAATATTGAAAGGTTGTTTGAAGAAATCTAGTCTTCCTTCAAGATATGCTTCACGGCCTTGAGAAAAGAAGAATGGAGAGTTTTCTTCTTTTGTTTTCTCTCTCATGGTTTTGAGAAGAATGGAGGCTAGGGTTGTTCAAGCTTGTTAACTTTACTCAAATTCAATCTTAGCCATTCAATGATCAAAGATTAATCCTAACTCTTGGATTTTATTATTTAAATCAAACTTATTCTCTCCCTTTCTCCCTTCCCACACGATTTCTCTCTCTCCCTCTTCTCTCCCATGGTTTTGTCTCTCTCTCTCTCCCTCTCAAATTCATAGTTTGGTCTTAGGGTTTGAAGAAATCAAGTGTGACTTTGCCTTTTTCACATCCATTGATTCACTTACAAATAATTTATTACCATTGGATCATTTTACTAACAAATTTTTATTTTTCTTTTTATTTTTCCTATTTTTCTTTACAAGATTCTTTCATTCTCTATAACTCACACTCTCATTTAATATGTGGGTCCTACCATCAAGATCCTAAGGCTCTCATTGGTCCAACACACCACAAGCACCTCACCACCGTTGGATTAAAAATTCCCAAGGTCAAAGTTTTAAACTAACTTATGTTCACATTTGTTCACACTTGTTCAACTATTGGGTCAATCGCATTTCTCCCTCTCTCTACACTTGTTTAATTAGGGTTTTAGGAGAATAAAATCACTAAATTATTTTTAGATTTTTGTAAATTGCAAACAATCCCCTTAATCTTTGAAAATTCTATTTTGACCCTAAAATTTTTTATAATTGCACATTAGACCCTTGACCTCATATTAGGTCTAACTAAAGTCATCTCGTATTGAAATGTAGTCGTTTAGTCTTTTCGGATGCCCTTTATACCAAATTAGGGTTTTTGGGCTATTTTTCGGTAATTTGAGGATTTAGCTTTACGAAGCAAGTTTTACCTTGATTTACCCTAATTTGAGGTTCTTATACACTCTAGAGTCATTCTGATTATCTTTGGACCGTTGGTAATCATTATGGAAAAATTTTTTTCCGACGATTTGGACCGAAATTTTTTCTGGAGCAGTTTAGCGGAAAAATTTTTTAGTGGATTTTCTATATAGAATGTGTGCGATCTCATATCTGAAATGAAGAGTGGTATGTTACATTTTCTAACTCCCTAAAAATAAATTTCGTCCTCGAAACTAAAGAAAACTATACAGAGAAAAGCTAAGGGTACTGTCTCCTCATGGCTTCCTCGGACTCCCAGGTCTCCTCCTCGACCTGATCATTCCTCCATAAGACTCGGACTAAAAGAACTTCCTTGCTTCGCAGCTTCTTAGTCTGCCGATCAAGGATAGCTATAGGCTGAACTAGTAGACTCAAGTCCTCACGTAACTCAACTGGTAGAGGCTCTAAGACATGTGATGGATTAGGTAGGTACTTTCTAAATACCGAGACGTGGAAGACATCGTGAATGCGTACAAGCTCATCCAGCAGATTTAATTTGTATGCCACACTTTCTACCCTCTCAAGGATACGGAAAGGCCCAATATATCTGAAGCTCAGCTTACCCCGCTGCCTGAATCGAATTACCCCTTTCCAGGACGATATCCGTAGGAAAACTATGTCTCCCTCCTCGAACTCGAGTGGTCGCCGTCTCTGATCAGCATAAACCTTCTGTCGGTCTTGGGCGGTCTTCATCCATTTATAGATGATCGTCACTTTCTCTTTAGTCTCCTCAACAATCTCAACACTACTGAGTCGCTTCTCTCCTACCTGATCCTAGCATAACGGAGTACGGCATTTCCTCCCATACAATGTCTCATACAGAGCCTAATAGCTATTATTATATGCAAACTCTACCAGCGGAAGATGCGGATCCCAACTACCCCGAAAATCCTAATAGCTATTATTATATGCAACCACTTACTATGTTGAGAATTATGAGCTTGAAAACAGCCCAAAGACCTCAAATCGACATTACCCTCATTTTCCATGCACAGTTAAAACCAATCAATTATGTGATAGTATCATGGTCAGCTTTGGTTAGGTTAAGGCACTATAACTATGAGGAGAGGAATCTCAGCTTAAGTGTTGGAACAATCCATGCCCTTGAAACTTAATTAAAGAGCACTCCTTTAGGTAGAATGATTTATGAGAAAGAATGAGCTAGTGTTGACTTCACCCAAACACCAAAATGTGACACCCGTGCATTAACTCAAAAATACTCATCATACCTAAAAAGATAAACCATGAAAACATTTATCAAGCTCCAATATCTACTCACAATTACAATCACTCAAGAATATTTTACCCTATATCATAATCATAAGCAATTTCATATTACCATGCCTATCAAACAAATATGTCAAACTTCTAGCATCAAGATATTGATTCGAAGGAATTTCTACAAGAGCACTCATCATTTGGCCAAACAAGCCAAGGTAGGCCTTCAATCACAATTGAGAAACAATTCATAGAGCGATACATCACTCGGGTTGTGGGGGTAGAGTGGAAAATATCTCATTCGAGTTTCTTATTCTTCATCTGGGGAGCGAATCTCTACAGTGAGGGTCTAAACTTAACAATTAAAATAGAATCTAACCCAAGTGTTTAACCCCCTAAAAATAAAAATTAAACCTGGTCCATAAGGATCCATAGAAAGTTTTGTATATTTCTTAAAAGTAAATATTTAAAAATCGAAATTTTCAAAACAGCAAACATTTTAAAATCTTTGGAAAACCATTGGGATATTTGGAAATATTTCAAGTCTTTAAACATTTAAAATTGTAAGCCTATGCTCTGATACCAATAGAATTGTTACGCTCTGACTCTCCCGTCGAGCACGTAACAACCGCCGCGTTATCTCGGCATACGAGCATGATCTCCTCATATACCGGGATAGCGCAAGGTATTCCAATTGTACAATAAATATTTCAAAACATAAAACCCATCAAAATAAGAAATCATATAAATAATACACATGCAATGACCCATCTGGTCCATCCCTGTATATATAAGCATACATCAGCACACATTTGGGGAGGGGGTTCCTGTACATGCATGCATGCAATATAGTCATCCCAACCAATCCAGAGTTCTCAGTACAAATAAAGCATTTTCCAAAGATATTCCAAAATCAAAATGAATGAAGTCCCAAATCATAGTCATAGGGATTTTACTAATACTTGACTGAAGAAAACAAGCTAACATCAGTAAAATCCAAATGCTATAAGATGTACAAAACTTCATAAAACCAAAAGAAAGTATCAAAATTCAGTATTACGATCCAAATGTTCTAGTACAAGATAAAACATTTTTCCAAAATTAGTTTCAAGCAAAAGAATGAAATCCTAAATCATAATCGTCAGATTTTATCAACACTTGCTCGTAGAATTCAATCAGTATCAGTAAAATCCATACGGTATGAGATATACAGAACTTCCTTTCCATGATCCAATGACCGACAAATCCCCAAAATAATTATATAATCCATACCTACCCAAATTCAACAAAATAAATCTCCAATCAGTACTAGTAGGCGCCGTCCCTCTATACTTCCTCTGAAAAATATAAAGGAGAGGGATTGGTATTTTAAATAACCAGTGAGTTGAGTACAATGGTATGCAGTATATAAATGAGGGGTGAGGGTGGTGATGCCAAATACATGTATCAAATATAATTTGATGCAATAAAGAAATTCATTTAAATAAAATCGTTCATACCAAACTATCATGACTCATATAATCAAATCAATCAGTCCAAATTCATTTTTATATAATTTTGGGCTGTGCCAAAAATATTATCCTATCAATAGCCGTTGGCAGGACCTACCAAGGGTTTTTCACATTTTTTTTTATAAAAATCCCCTTATTGCCTTGGCGTTAGTGCGGAGCTCCGTGGCATGCTACCACGTTATCCGGCAGCCTGTGGAGGCTCTCCAACCCACCTCCCCCAAGATAATATAACCAGTCTTAACCACGCCGCTCCAATGGCCCGGTCCGTGGCAAGACTCAGACTATAGTCATTTTTCTTAGCACCATATTACAAATTTTCTATTTATCAATCAATTCATACTCAATCATAAAGTAGAGCAATATTTCACAGTTCACAGGAGTATCTCAAAGTAACATGGTGCAAATAAGTCAATAATCAAACTCAAGAGTCATGGATAATTCGCAATTCTATTTCAGACTCACCACAATCACAAAATATTATAAATTCATTTCAAAATTCCTTTCAAAATCAAATTTGCATATCATATTAAAATCATTTACTCATTTAAATGATACATAACCATCCACTCATATTTAGGGTGGGTATTCACTCCCTATTTTCATAATTACTCCAAAATGACTCCTTTCGAGTCTCCAAAAGGTTAACCTAGACTAATCATCACAATTTATCATCAAATAAAGTCCTATTAAAGGGTTTTCAAATTTCCTCATAATTTAATATAACCTTAATTTACACATTTATATTTTTAGATTCTCATTTTATCAATCCAGGATGATTTGCCTCACCAATGACTTTAATTCCCAATATTCCTCAATTTGTCTAATTTTCTTTTAAATTTACATAACCATAATATTTTTCATGTATATTTTAAATTAAACTCTAAGGAAAACTATTCTAATCATCCCAACAAGATCCTATTATCCTCTAACATGCTTCTTTCGTATCAGGTAGCCTAGTTCGTATAAAATTCTTAATTTAACCTTAATAATCACATATAGAATTTCAGAAAATACATTCTATTCAAATCCAACACACATTCTAGACATATACATGACTTCTCACCCTAAATTAACCCTAAATTCATTCAATTATCAAAGGGATTAGAATTTCCCTTACCTAGGGTTTTCGCAGTTCACAGCCCTAACTTCCGTGTACGCTCAGTTCAGTCCAAACTCCTGCAATGCTTCCAAATCGAAGTAAAGTTTAGAAATTAAGCCTAATCATCAAGAAAAATCAAAACCTAGAGCTAATGGTCAGAAACCAGCCCTTACCTGCTCAGTGTCGGGATTGCAGGAAATCACGGCCTAGGGTTTTCAAACAGAGTGTTGTCACGGTAGAGAGCAGCAAAGGTTGTAGATAGGCTCTCCGTAGAGAAAGCAACGCCGCGCGCAAGCGAGGAAGAGGGAGATAGAGGGCTGTCGTGCACGAGAAAGAGAGACAGTGGGATAGAAAGAGAGAGAGAGAGAGAGAAACAAACGAGTGACTTGCGATGATGGCTGGTCGAAGAAGCCGAAGGAGTGCTTTACCGGTGAAGAGAGAGGGAGAAACGCGACGGAGGGAGAATTAGGAGAGATAGAGAGAGGCAGAGATTCGAGAGAGAAAGAAAGAGTTCGGGAAAGAAAGAGAGAGATAGAGAGAGAGACGAACGGCCGCGAGGTTTAGTGGTGGTGGTCGGAGGAACCACTGTGGGAGGCAGAGAGTGGCAAAGAGGCGGCTGTTCGTTGCGAAGGGAGAGAGACAGAGGGAGAATCGAGGGAGATGAGAGAGAGACGAAGAGACGGGAGGGAAAGAGAAGGGAATTAGGGTTTCTAACGCTAATTCCTTGGGGACACGGTGTTTTGAAGCAAAACGCAGCGTCTCCACTATCCCTATTTTTTATTCATTTTTTTCTTTTTTTTTTACATATATATCTATAAATAAATACATATATCCATATATGTTTATATTGACTTTTCACCAAGTTTTTAAATTTCATAAAAAAAAATAGGATTCCCTATGAATCGCAAACACGACATTTTAAATATATAAAAAATTTCAATTTAATACCCCAAAATCAAAAATAAAAAATCAATAAAATTTAAAATTTCTCATTATATTATAAAGATAGTTACAAAATTTCTAACACCAGATTTTCGGTATTACAATTACGAAGTTAGAGAATTATTCTTGACCCTGAATAATTATTTTGAATATTTTGATATGAAAAATGCTTAGTTCGGGAATATTTGGTTTCTCAGCATTTTTCAGCTATTTGCTGCTCATACATTTAAAGAGGAGGATTTGGCATAGGTTCCATATTTGAGTGTAGTTGACAGTATGGTATGTGCAATCGTTTATTTGAATTTAGACGACAATTTTGCGGATTTGTTTATGAAGTCTTATTCAGTCTACAAATTCATGCAGTGTTTGAATTTGTTTTGTTTGATATCCGCTAGTATTGATTAACCCATTAGGATTTTTGTGCAGAAGGTGAAGCAAATTTGAGATTTGTTATCTATTAATGTTGGGATTCATCAAGGTGAAGATTTGTTGAGTGTGGCTTGTCCCACACCCAAAAGGGAGTCGTCCTTTTGGCTTTTTCTCAATCCCACATTGATTTTTTGAAGAAGCAACCTTCAAGTTTTCATATATAAATAAGTGAACTTGGGTTATGGTTTAGCATCATCAGTTCAAGTGAGTTAGTAAAATGTATTAAATTTTTTAAAATCTCATTTTATTATCTCTTTTGTATAATGATTATTTAGGGATTAAGAATATTTTTCTAAGGTATTTGTAATCTTCATCTTTAATGAAATTTTGCTCCTCCATCGCCCATAGACGTAGGTTTATTTAATCAAACCATGTAAATTTTATCTCTCTTTTATTTATATTCTATCATTTTATTTTTTCTATTCATTTAAATTCTATTTTTGGTTATTTATCTACTGGGTTATCAAAAAACCCTCTAATTCACTTCCTATTCATCTTGGGCCGGTCCTAACAGAGTGTACAAAACGCGAAAGTCATATTGCTGCAAATTTGTAGGAGCAGTAAAACATTGAATTAACATAGGATTCGTAACAATCTGAAATAAAATTAAGAAAGATAGATGATTTTAAAGAGCGTTATAATACCATTCTTTTCAAAGATTTATTGGGCCCCATCACGTAATATCCAATAGAGATTGCGAATAGACTTTAAAATGCAATGAAGTTCAATATTTGATATTATTTTATGTTAAAAAAAATAGACACGACTGCTTACCCGAAATTAACAGAATTATCTCACTTATAAAGTATTCCCATAGCAAGCATTGCATAAGAGTTTTTGGAAAAAGAGAACTGACATGAATAATGTCTAATTTGTAAAACATGGCACTCTTTTTATAGATAACTAGAGTTTATTCCAAATGATACAATTTTTTGGGCAATGTTTGTTCCTATTTGGTTTGAAAGCACCTCTTACCAACAACTTTCAGTAAATAACTATTTATTCCATTCTGAATAAGTATCATTTCAAATCAAGTTGGTAACTTTCATACCTTATACAAAGGTCACATTTGTTTTGTAATTATTTAATTGTTTTGCCAACAACCCTCTAAATGACGGGTTCAATATTTTAACTCACTAAGTAATTGTAGAATGCTCGAATCGATATGTCACAAGTTAAGTGTAGATACTAGCATCAAATTGGGCTCATGAGACTTAATTGGAATTAAAGAGTCCACAAACCGCAAACCAAGTCATATGAAATTGATGCTCGCTGCCCTTTACCTTTGTAATAATCTCAATACAGATCTAAGTCCAAGAGATTATTAAGCAAGCTCTCCCTGGTGCGGGTATGTCCCTAATATGTCTTATTTTACCATTTCCATCAGTTTAGTTTAGTTGCTTCAGGTAATGCACTCAAACCATGGCATATTGACTTCGATGGCATGACTCCCGAAAAGGAGACGTTTGATTCTCTTTCCTCGATTAGGTGTTCACCATTTTATACAGCAAATGGCTCAACTATATCTGCAAGTCATGTTGGTTCAATTATGCGCCCGGAAAAATTTTCTATTCCTAATGTTCTGTTAGTTTCCAAACTTTTAGTGAATCTGCTATTAGTTGGGCAACTTGTAATCAAAATCTGACGGTGACTTTTTTCATCTTCTGGTTGTGTGATACTGTGATACATGATTACTTGATGGGGAAGCAAGTTGGGACAGGCCGTAAGTTGGCAAGACTTTTCATTTTGGAGAAGTTATAACTCCCGATAACCCCTACAGCTAGCATGTTTGGTTGGTGATATTGATGGGATTCATGAAATCAAAACTAGACTTGGTGAATGTTTTCATCTTCTTGGGCATGAGGTTAAATCCACAAATGATGAGATTGTTTTGTCAGCTTAAGTATGCTTCTGCTCTTTTTTCTCGTGCTCTTCTTTCTTGTGCTGGATTAATTGGTAATAAGAAAGTTAACACATCTCTGAGTTGAATGTAAACTCTCTGTAACAGTCGATGAAACTCTTACTAATGCCACTCCGTATTGGTAACTAGTTGGAAGCCTTATTTATTTGACTGTCACTAGACCTAATATTAGTCTCGCTAGGCATATTGTTAGCCAATTTATGTCGAGCCCCGCTCAACTAATTTTGTGGCAGCTTTTCGTGTTTTAAGGTATGTTAAAGTAACCTTGTATCAAGGTCTCTTGCCCTTATCTCATTCATGGTCGGAACTTCATTCGTATATAGACTGTTATTGGGAGGTGATATTGATGATCGATGATCTACTACATGATTTTTATTTTCTTGGGTGAATCCTCAATGTCGTGGAAGAGTAAAGGGCAAACTGTGGTTGCTCGGTTTATTGCTGAAGCTCAGCATATGGGTTTGGCAAAATTAATTCATAAAGATTTTTTTTTTTTAAACACACTAAGCATATTGAGATAGATTGTCACTTCATTCGCCATTATGTGTGCGATTGATTTCTTACTTTGTCTTACGTCCCGTTGCAACTACAAATAATATTTCTTTTTATCAAGACTCATCTTCTACCAAGTTTTTGGTGTCCAAACTCAATATCTTTTCTTTGAAATAATCTTGAGTTTTACGCAGGGTGTTAGTATATATATGCATGCAATGATATTAAGTTATAAATTTTAGTAAATAGCCTAGCAGTTGAAATATTTTTTAATTGTCTTTTTTGTGTAAAATAAATTTTGGGTTTTAACCCTAATAAGATTGACAACTTTCCTGAAAATGTGAGATATGAAGTTGCTTTAATTGCAAAGATGACACTTGCATGCCTGCAGTCTTCACCAGAAGTAAGGCCAACAATGAGGGATGTTTCTCGATTGCTTTCAGCTGGATTGCCTCCTTTTGCTCGACCATTTACTATGATTACAATGGGAGAACTCCTAGGAAATGGGAAGAGGTAATAGGAGCATTGCTATGTGCTTGTTGCACATCTGAATCTGTGTTGTCTTTGCACTTTCACTTTGATTGTCCTGGTGTTGTCTATTGTCCTGTTCTTGGCTTAATTAAGCAATGGCAAACGAAAACAGAAAGCAAAGAGTCAAACATAATTAGAAAGGGATCCTAAATGAAGAAGTTTTCAAGTCCACAGCAGCAAAATTCTTCTTTTTCAGCTCTCTAGCTCTCCCAATCCTCTGTTTTGCTTCTCTGCTCCTGACTCTCCTCCCCTTCTAGATTTCAGTGTTGCTGATATACGTGGCTTAATTTATAGCCTATTTCCTGCGTTTTGCACATGACCCATTTTGTTAAATTGCAATTGCAACATCACAGTATCAGGAAAAAGAGAAGTGCTTCTAAAAAAGTTGCTACATATTACCAACACAGTACTTGGTTAAACATTTTATGCCAATGGTGAAGCAAAATAAAACCAAAACGATTTCTAATATACAGTATTTTCCTTGACAAAATTCTCAAATTTCTCAATATATAGTATCTCATAAAGTTGCAGTGAGAGTGAATGGCTTAGTTTGCACTAATGATTACTCGTTCAGCGGACTACACATCCAGGGCAACACAACAAACGCCATAGGGTCTAAGGTCACACTGGTCTTTGTTGCTCAACTCCCACCATTATACAATCTTGGCATTTCAATAGCTTGTCTTGATTTTGCTATATCAGGGATCAATATACTCCACGCTCACCCATGTGCCATGGAGATCTTCATGGTCCTGGGTGGCTCAATTAAGGTTGGATTTGTGACCTCAAATCCAGAAAATGACCTCATCACAAAGGTTCTTAAGATGGGTGATGTGTTTGTTTTCCCAGTTGGACTAAGCTCACTGCCAATGAAATGTTGGAACTGGAAATGCTGAGGCTTTGGCTGCATTGAGTGGCCAAAATCCCAAATTTTTGTTTAAGGATGGCAATTCCACCAATTGTGGCTTCAAATTAATATTATAAGGTGGGTTTAAAAGTAATTGCAGTATTAATATTAAGGTTTTACAGGCTAATCAGCTCACAGGCTCCGCGGTGAGCTGTGTCAAAAATTAATTCGGCCAAAGTCAAACAGGCTTCGCTGGTCTTCTAAGTTATTGTCATGATTTTGTTTAAACAATTTTAGAATAAAAAATTCACATTCCACGCAAATGAAGAATGAATAATAAGTGGATCAAAAAATTACAACTAAAGAGAATCTAAAAGCCCTTATCTCAATAGCAAAGCTATTGCATTTTTCCCCTTCAGTAGGCATGCCGAATATTATTCTTGTTGGAATTAATCGAATCACATGCAGTGGAAGCATTTATAAATAATTTTTATGAAAAATAAATATGGATTGGGTATAGGGTAAATACCTCGAATATGCAGTCTGCAAAAATCGACCGTGCGTCCCTCGATCGGATCTCGCGGTCGGGATGGTGATCACTATGTTAATCGAATCACCACCGCAATGTCACAACGCCACAACCCTCAGTCCGGCGATTCATTGTGACGAGAAAAATTCCCTACTCGAAATTCTTCTCAACCCTCTATATTCTCTCTCTAGAGAATATTTTTCTCTCTCAAGCATTCATCCATGGCTACCAAAAATTCTCACGTACAATCATAAAAGAGTAGTCTTTTTCCTTCCACAAATGTTATGCTCATATCTTGGAGAGAATCATGGGAAGTTGGAGTTAAGGTGGGGTTAGTGGGAGTTACCCCACTAACCCTATTGCAAATGTCTAAAATGCCCCTCGTGGGCATTCTAAACTAATATCTCCCACTTGCATGCGATAGCATTTTATGTCCGTCACAAGATCACAACTCATGCGATCACATCACCCTACTGGACTTTCATACAGGATTGGGCGTCGTGCGACCTGCGAGTACACCTGCAAGCAAAGACTTCTCGATGCACCTGTTAGGATGATCGAGAAGCCATCGTTAGTATCAAAAGAACTCGCTGCACCCCAGATCCAAGACTAATTACATCCATCGAGCTACTTTCCTCAACGAAAGTAATCCCCAATAAATGCTCGACTGTGTATCCACTATTATGCTTACATCCCAACATGGATAGACATAATAGGCTAGCCGGTGAATACAACACAAAGATGTAATGTCAATTGGTCTTCATTTTCCCAAACTCGAATCTATTAACCTCAATTCAGCTGCTTTCCTAGACTTGTCCCTCAGACCTCAATTTATCTTCCGGGCCATTGGTAAACAGACTAAAGTAGCAACACTGAGCCAAGACTTCTAGAAACAGTCGAAAGTGATAAGGGTACAAGAGATCCCACCCAATGGATCTCGGGTCTCACACAGTGGGAATGGGGATCAAAATCATATCAGTGTCTCAAATAATGCTCCCACTATCCCTGGTCGACATATCACACGCGGTATGAAACGCGTGCCACAGTGTTATTCTCCCATCTCTCAAAGGGTATATGTCAGATTTCTCTAACACTGTGCAGGTATGGGACTCAGTCTACACATAAGACTTTACCCAGAGATCTCAGAGAGAGTATCTCAGAGACAATATCACTAGTCGCAGGTGATATCTGAGATCTCAAACCTGACTACTTACAGGCAACATGGATGTGGGTACGTCCATGCCGGTCATATCGCATATGACCTCATCCTGAACACATATCAGGGCGACTTATGTTCTAGTAGGGCCACTCTCAAAGCCTCTTACAACTAGAAACCGTCTCATCTCCGCTCACTCAGAGCTGGAGGTGGTCACTCGTGTGAGAGAGTCGACCATGCCTACCTGACATATCATTTATCGCAACATATCACAAAATATATGACAATTAAAATAGTGCAATAAATAAGTGACCCAATCATGCACACATGTCAAATATATAACACAATAAGCATCAGTATAAAATGAGAAATGATAATATACATGCAAACTCAATGATTTCAATATCTCATACAGGAATCTATCACAATGGGTTTATTGAAGGGATCAGCCAACATGCTGTATAGTAATGTACTTAATTTGTCACTTCACCCTTCTCGGTGATGTATCTCATAACGTAGTATTAGGTATCAATGTGTTTGGACTTATTGATACTTAGGGTCTCAAGTGTGGTCAAAGGCGGCCTGATTTTCTCAATAAATCATCACTGGCCTCCCACTATCCAACACAACCCCTAAGTGATCCGAAAATCTCCGGAGCCAAACACTCTCCTGAACTGCCGCTGAGCATCTCATAAGCTCAATCTCTATTGTAGATAGAGATATACAGGTTTACTTCTTGCTACTCCAAGACAGTAAAACCTAATATCAATTTGCATACGTTCAGATCACCAACCCAGTTGGTATCTGAATACCCAATAAGATGCAAATCACCTCATCCGTAACACTAGAAGAGGTCCGCAGTTCTCTCAAGATATCTCGAAATCCTTTCACTGCTCTCCAGTGATCCCCTCTAGGATTCGATCGATACCTAATTACCATAGTGACTGCAAATCAAATGTCTGAATGTGTACGCGACACTACGTACATCAGATCACTCAGTGTACTGGAACAAGGGATTCTACTCATTTCCCTTGTCCTTTTCTGAGTCTTAGGGCATATGTCAAGAATTAGGCTTTAACCTTTTAGCGATAAGAGTATCTTTAAGGTCGTAGTCGATCTTCTCAAAGTACTCGAGAACTCTCTTGATGTTTGACTCCTGTGGAATGGTCAACACTTGTCTCGAGCGATCCCTCTGGATCTTAACTTCGAGGAAGAACTGAATCTCACCCATGTTCTTCACATCAAGACTCGACAATATCCACGTTTTCGTGGTCATCAGATACTCTCTGTTGTTCCCAGTCAACAGAATGTCATTCACATGAGAACATGATCAAAAGAACGTAAAAGGTATACGCGATGATCCTCTTCGATCATCACGAAACCGTAAGATATCACATTCTCGTGAAATCTCAAACGTCACTGCCTGGATTGATGATTAAGGTCATATGTAAACTTCCAAAGTCGACAGACCTTATCATCCAGATCTATAAGAATAAAGCCAGATGACCATTCCTTATAGATCCTCATCCGAACTCCCACTCAGGAGAACAGTCTCAACGTTCATCTGATCTCACTCCAGATCCAAATCATGTCCACGACAATCGCTAAAAGTAAACGGATCGAGGCAATCTTGCCCTCAGTCTGAGTAACCCCTGGTTATCAGATAGGCCTTATACCTCTACACCGATCCGTCGGCCTTTTTCTTGATGTTGAGAACTCACATATTCTCAACGGCCCTATTACCCTCAGGTAAATCAACTAGATCCCAGATCCTGTTGATTCTCATCAACTCCTCTCACCCATGGCCTATAATCAATGGTTCTCCATGGAACCCTCAAGAAACTCTAGGACAGTTAAAGATTTCTCGTAATCCTCAAGAGTCATACTGAGAGCCTCTCCCTCAATCGGGAAGCGACGGTTAGGTACGCATCCTCGACTACTCTTAAAAGGATGGGAAACCTTTTTATCTCTAGATGGATCGCTCCCACTAGAATCCAGATCCGTAATTGATTCTTGGATCCTGCCACTGGGATTAACCAACCACTAGGCTCATCCATCTCATGAAAGGCAAAGTCCCAATTGATTTCACCTCTCATAGGGAAATCACTTTCAAGAATCTCGGCATCATGAGACTCAATCTCAGTGAGAGTGCCATCTGTATACTCATTAGAAATACATCTCTTTTCTCACAAGCCTAACTCGCTGTGTAAATGCGAGAAATAGTGAACATACGTTGCAAAACCCCATAATCTCGAATGGCTAAGGTCAGGCTGCCTCCCTGTCCAAAGCTCATATGGAGTACTGACTGCGAACTTTAATGGAATACGATTGAGAACATAGACTGTAACAAATAACGCATCTCCCCAATGGGAAACGAGTAAATTGGTTTGCGCCATCATCGGCCTCACCGTCTCAAACAAAGTCCTATTCCTCTCTCGCGGCTACTCTACTCCACTAAATAGCGAGGAATAGTCAATTTCTCGTAATGCCCTTCTTGAAATAGAGCTCTTTAGACAAATACTCGCGCTCTCATTCGGTTCTGAGAGTCTCTACTCTCAAGCCTAACTGATTTTCAACCTCGCTAGTAACCTCCTGAGGCATCTCAATGCCTTAGACTTGTGCGAGATCAGATAGATGTAACCGAAACACGTGTAATTGTCTATGAACGTAATAGAGTACCCAAGACCATTTCAGGTTCTCACGTTCATAAGGCCACCGATATTGGAGTGAACCGACTGCAATGGAGTCCCAGCCCTCATTGCATTGTCGAATGGTTTTCTTGTAAGTTTGCCGTCTAGGCAAGACTGGTTAGCGGGTCCTACAAAACCACTCACTGCTAACCGGTTCATCCTCTCTCACACTAAGAGGACAACAAGAAATACCATTGAAAAGAATTATTTCCAGTGCATATAGTCCCTCATGGACCAAAATAGAACCAATTATAGAATTGTCGTAACAAATAGAAATTTTATATTTCTAAATTAACAGAGCATACCCTAAACTGAAATCAAGTTCCGTCAAACTTTTGGAGCGTAAAGGGTATACAGAGTCTAGCAACTTTGCAACTCCAACTTGCAAGTGCTACTCCCTCTGATGTCAACAAAACACTCCGTTTTAGTACGTAAATCCTCCTACTTGAGGACTTACTGGACGGAACTTTATAAGCGCGCTCCTATCTCGAGCTGCGTAGTATTATCGGTTTTCTTCTTACCTGAGGTTCGAGTCACACAAGAGTCCTTGCTCGACTCCATCGCATAAGCATGACCCGAGTATGGCCTACTCGCCTCTAGATGCTCCTACTCGAGCTCACTGTACCTATTCACATTAGTGAAAGTGCGAATACTTTCGTTGTATGTGAAATAGACTTTCATGATTTCTCATGAATAAGGTAAAGAGCTGGATAGCATCCAGCACTAGAAAACATATCCGAAATAGGCTCAGTCACATTCTCCAACTCGGCGATCATACTCGACATTTTTATCAAATGTTGCATCATCATATGATCAACCCTTTTCTTATAAGTAATTATACTTATAAGGTAGCATCCTCATCTCAGGATCTGTAAGAGCACTATAATACTCTTTATAGGGTGAGTCAAACCGATAAAATCGTAGGATATTGCTCATAGACTGGGATCACATCATCGTGCATGCTACTCAGGAGGATTGCCCTGACTCGGCTATCATTCCTCTTTCATGCACGTAATGTCTCCTAATCTCGTCTCTCTGAGGTGTGGAACCCTCCCTGGAGTCCACCATCTCATACCTCAGAATTTTAATTAGATCTTGTTCCTCAAGGATAAATTGAATCTACCAGTGAAAAATCTCATATTTATCACCATTCAATTTTATCCCCCTTGCAAAAATCAAATACGACAATTTTAGAAGCAGTCAATGAGATAGTCGTGACTTGTGATGCTTATTCTCACATTTTGTGCACCCTACGAATCAACAAGACCCAAATAATTCGAATACATACCCCAAGACGAGCGTATGAATCAACAGACACCATACACCACAATCCGGGATAGCATCTCACCATTTGCACTAGGATTCGATGCACAAAAACCCACAAAAAGTCACTTTTATGGATGTGGGACCCTAAAAAAGTGAAAAAATTTTAATTCCGGACGACCTGACCGCCGCCGGCGGTCCCACGCGCCGCCACGCACCGGCGGCGCGTCCCCACGCGCCGCCACGCACCGGCGACGCGTCCCCACGCGCCGGGAACCACTTCTGGCGCGTGCCAGACGTGCTGCGCGTCTGGCACGCGCTCACATGCGCTCACACGCGCGCTCTGCGCGTCGGCTCATGCGCCTGACGCGCAGGCGAGCGCGTCACGCTCCTGCACGCGCGAGACCCGCGTGAGCGGGTCGGTTCCGGACCTGGGGAGCGGGTCGAAACCTGAAAACCGGTTGGATCGTGGGTCGCGGGTCGAGGACACGTGTCCGGGTCGTAACCGACCCGGACGACCGGTCCTCTCACGCTCCATTTCCGCGCGTGAATTATACGCGCCCTCCCCTGCTTGCTTCACACCCCTGCCTCGCGCGTGTAGCTCACGCTCCCGCGGGTCTGGACTTCGTCTTCTTCACCCGATGGTTTCTGTAACCGGGTCCTTTGACCCGGTTGCTGGAAAAGCCCATTTCCGACGCCATTTTGATCGGATTTTTTTTATGGAATTTCTAATTCCATTTATTCCAAGCATCATTGACTCGATTTTTGGAATAATTGCGCCCTAAACTTGGCGTATTTTGGATCCAAAAATCCAACCCTCCGCGGTCAAATTTGAACCCCAATTTTCCGGCCATAATCATATGCAATATATATATCAAATTGAAGAGCATGAAACAAGGATTACAGATCTATAAATTTCATGCATTGATTTGCCCTAAAACTCGACAAATCTAAGGTTGAAGGGGTCGGTCACTATTCACGGCCGAAACTTTCAACCGGAATTTTCTTTGCCTAAACGTGCTCAGAAAATTACGAAAAAATTATTTTCGTGTTCTAGGGATCATGGGGAACGCAGTGGTGTTCTCGGATTCACGAAACTCATCTGCTATCCGAACCCCAAATTTTAAACCCAATATTTTTTATACCCAAAAATGAACCCGAAAATTATTTTTAATCCAACGTATCGCTCTGATACTAATGTTGGAATTAATCGAATCACATGCAGCGGAAGCATTCATAAATAATTTTCGGGAAAAATAAATATGGATTGGGTATAGGGTAAATACCTCGAATATGCACTCTGCAAAAATCGACCGTGCGTCCCTCGATCGGATCTCGCGGTCGGGATGGTGATCACCATGTTAATCGAATCACCACCGCAATATCACAACGCCGCAATCCTCAGTCCGGCGATTCATTGTAACGAGAAAAATTCCCTACTCGAAATTCTTCTCTACCCTCTATATTCTCTCTCTAGAGAATATTTTTCTCTCACAAGCATTCATCCATGGCTGCCAAAAATTCTCACATACAATCATAAAAGAGTAGTCTTTTTCCTTCCACAAATGTTATGCTCATATCTTGGAGAGAATCATGAGAAGTTGGAGTTAAGGCGGGGTTAGTGGGAGTTACCCCACTAACCCTATTGCAAATGTCTAAAATGTCCCTCGTGGGTATTCTAAACTAATAATTCTTTTACAAGAAAGATCATATCTCAAGATTCACTATCATGATCCTATCATATAATGGAAAAGTATAAAATATATAAAGAAATAACTCGAAATGTTTTTTAAATGAAAATAAAATTCAAAGTTTAGAATTATCACAAGTCCTCATTGACACCATCAAAGTAATTAGTAATCCATCTAGAATCACGGAAGACTCTTATCACATCCCCAGAATTAGTTGAAGAAATGACCTCAAGGCTTGAGAGATTATTCAAGTCACCTTATTTGAATGTAGCTCTCCATCAATTACATCGAGGAAGGAGGACTGCAACTTTCATTTCTCATGTAAGATGGCCCCCAACTTGAATGTGATGTCCCAAAACTTGAGACATTTAATGTGGTGAGACTTGAATCTTTGAAAAATCATACTGTAACAGTCAGGGTGGGGTTGAGTGAAAACCAGCTTAATTGCTCCCTTCCACGATCAGTGAATAATCTTACGCGGCTTAGGACTGTAACTTTCATTTCTCATGTAAGATGGCCCCCAACTTGAATGTGATGTCCCATGACTTGAGACCTTCCCCGTGGTGAGACTTGAGACTTTGAAAAATCATATTGTAGCGGTCAGGGCGTGTGTGAAAACCGGCATAATGGCTTCCTTCCACAATCAGTGAATAATCTTACGCGGCTCAGGACTTTGGTGTTGACTGAAAACCAGTTCAGTGGTCATTTACCAGAAAATATCTGCTTTAGTGGTGTGTTTCGGAATTCCGCCATTAACGATAACGAGATCCAAGGTAGTATCCCAAAAAGTTTAAAGAACTGCACTAACTTAATAAGAGTGAGGCTTGAAAGAAATCAGCCCCACGGGTAACATTTTTCAAAAACGGAGTAGCATTATTCAATTCAGCTTCTAACACAAAATATTTGTAGTAAAGTGATTACAAACACCAATAATTTGCTATAACTCAATGGTTATAGATATTTAACATTTGACATTTGTCACTTCTGCAATATCACAGGGTCTTCAGTCTCATCTCTATAATTCCATCTCTCATAGGGTAATTGAATAATTCTGAACCTGAAGAATATATGTGACTCGACTTGTATAAATTCTATGCCAACTGTTTTGGTATGCTTTGATTGTGTCTTTCAGCCATTTTATTTTCTTATAAATGTTGATGTACATGACAAACAAATCAAACAATGGCATATGTCATCTATGAGGTCATCCTGATTGGTTAGACAAACAAAGGGTTATAGCAAATTTATGGTAAGATTGGATGGTGAAGGAGGTTTGTAATCATTGTGATCTTAAGGAGATTTGAGATCTTGCTAACCCAAAAATACGCTTGCTTGACTGTGGAGAGTTACGTTTATATTAAAGACGCAAGTAATATATCTAAATATCCAAAGCAAAAGTAATTACTTTCAAAATAAAAAGGTAATTCGTTATTTTCTACACAATGATTACAAATACTATATAACAAACTGTATCTTAATTTCAAAATTTAGAGTCGACTGTTTAAGAGACAAATATAAAATGATTAAAAAAAAAACCAACACACACACGCACAAAATTCAAATATATTTTACAATATGAAAAATGATGATTTAAGTTTTTAAATTCTTCTACACCATTTATTCCTATCCGAAATCATCTCTTCAATTAACCCTTTAATTATCATATCCTTACGAATATATTACATCCCGATTTTTAATAGCCTATTTCGTCGTTTTATTAAATTTTCTATATTTAAACTCTCGATTTTCTTAATTGGTACATTTTTGAGTTTTTGTTGTACATGCACTACAAGAAAATAGCCTTTCAGCGACGAAAATTACTGACGGAAAAAAATCCATCGCTATTAACGACGAATTTGCGATGGATTAGTAACAGAACATTTAGCGACGGATTTAGTGACGGATTTTTCCGTCGCTAATTGTTTCATCGCTAAATCCCTCGCAAAAAATTAACGACGAAAATTTTCCGTCGCCAAATCCGTCACTAAAACTTTTTTGACAAATTAGCAACGGATTTAGCGATTGAAAAATCCGTCCTTAAATTTTCTTTCGCTAAAACTTGAAAAAAAAAATATTTACGTTAAATATAATTTTTTGTTTTTATTAAATCTAATATTGTGTTTTTATTAAATATAATTTTGTCTTTTTATTAAATATAATTTTATCTTTTTATTAAATATAATGTTTTTTATTAGATATAATTTTTTGCTTTTATTAAATATATTTTTTTGTTTTAATTAAATATTATTTTGTTTTTTCTTTAAATATTATTTTTGTTTTTGTTAAATATAATTTTTTTATTTTATTAAATATTATTTTGTGTTTTTATTAAATATAATTTTTTTATTAAATATAATTTTGTATTTTTATTAAATATAATTTTCTGTTTTAAAAAAATAAAATAAAAAAATAATAAAAAGAATTAAGAAAACAAAATAAACAAAAAGAAAAAAAAAAGTACAAAGGGGCAGCGGAACCACTCCTCTTTTGTTTTTTTTTTTCTTTTTTTTCTTTTGTTTTTAATTTTTTAATTTTTGTTATTGTTTTGTTTTTTTTTTTATTGTTTTGTATTTCTACAATTACCATTAAAAAAGTAACAAATAAAATAAAAAAATAAAAAAAAAACATTATTTTTTGTTTTTATTAAATATAATTTTATGTTTTTATTAAATATAATTTTGTATTTTTATTAAATATAATTTTTTTATTAAATATAATTTTATGTTTTTATTAAATACAATTTTGTATTTTTATTAAATATAATTTTGTGTTTTTATTAAATATTATTTTGTGTTTTTATTAAATATAATTTTTTGTTTTTTTAAATATAATTGTGTATATTTATTAAATATAATTTTTTATTTTTATTAAATATAATTTTTTGTTTTTATTAAATATTATTTTATATTTTTTAAATATAATTTAATGTTTTTATTAAATAAAATTTTATATTTTTTTAAATTAGGGTATTGTATTTTTAATATTGAGAGTTAGAAATAAAGTATAGAAATAGAAAAAAATAACATAAACGTCACGGGGGCATAATGGTTAAGGCTCTGCATATCGTCTCCTACATCCAGGTTCGAACCTCGGTGTAAGCATTTCTACAACAAATTAAAAGCGGCCGGGCGGACCAGTAGGCGGGCCCAGGACAGGCACGTGTGAGGGCGGCGGGTCGGGTAGGGCAACAGGTCGGTCTCTCGGGCACTGAACACAGAAAAAAAAAATTATCGACGGATTATTTCCGTCGGTAATTAGGAAAAATAAAAAATTAAATTACCGACGAAATATTTTCGTTGGTAATTAGGAATAATTAAAAAAAATAAAAAATTAATTACCGATTGATTATTAACGATGGAAATATTTTCATCTCTAATTAGCGACGGCTTTGCTTAACGACGGAAAATTTCCGTCGCTATAGCGAGGTGACTTTCAGTCACGCAAGATTCTGTCGGTAATTTTCCATCGCTAATACTATTAGCGACGAAAATTTAAGTATTAGTGATTGATATTTCTATCACTGATACCCCTTTTTTTGTAGTGATGACAAAATCACCTCAAACGATATTCTTGAATCTTATCCACAATTGAGTTCACTTCTAATTTATTGCGTATCTATTCATTTTTAATTCTATTTTTCTTAGTTTTACCGCACATCCACTTTAATATTCTCATCTTAGTTACAGTTATTTTCTGCTCTTGTTTTTGTTTAATGGTCCAACATTCAGTATCATATAGTAATGCAGGTCTTACTGTCTTTCTATAAAACTCTCCTTTTAGATAAAGTGACATCATGTGGTCACAAAAAACTCCAGATACTCTTCTCCATCTTCACCTTTTGTTACATTCTGTCCTTCTAACTTAATTGTTTCTTCATCATTCCGATGACTATCATTTAACGTGAATTTCATATACTCCGTTTTAGATCTGCTCAATTTAATTTCTCTGGATTTTAGTGTGTCCCTCTATAACTTCAATTTAGTACTAATACCCTCTTTAGTCTCATTTACCAATATTATATCATCTGCAAAGAGTATACGCCATGATATTTCATCTTGGATGCTCTTTATAACTTTATCTATCACTATTACAAACAGAATTGGACTTAATTCCGATCTCTGATAGAGTCGAATGTTTATTGGAAAGCTATCACTTCTCCCCGCAAGTTCTTACATTGGTGACAAGTTCATCATATATATTTTTAATAAGATTGATATATCTGATAAAAATTTCCTTTTTCATCAACATCCACCATAATACATCTTTTATCACCCTATCATACGCTTTTTCTAGGTCAATAAACATTATATGTAAGTTTTTTTTTCTGTACTCTAAATGTCTCCATCAGATTTCTCAGTAAGTGGATTGTTTCAGTAGTGGATCTTTCTAACATAAATTCAAATTGATTCTGAGATACGCTTATCTCCAATCTCAATCTATACTCAATTATTCTTTTCCACAACTTCATAGTATGACTCATAAATTTAATTCCCCTATAATTAGAGCAGTTCTGTATATCTTATTTATTCTTATATAATTGTACAAGTATACTCTCTCTCCATATTTTGGGCATCTTCTTGGTTTGTCAAATTTTGTTAAAAAAATCTATTAACATTGTTATCCCGACCTCCCCCAAGCATTTCCACACCTCAATAGGGATGTCATCGGGTCCTAACGATTTATTATTTTTCATTTTCTTTAAAGCTTCCTCTATTTTATAAGAACAAATTTTATGTTTGAAATCCCTATTGATCTCTTCCACAGGTATGGTAATATTGCCAATGTCTTTTGTACCCTCCGCATTGAATAGGTTATCAAAATAATCCCTCCAACGTTTTCTTATATTCTCATTTCTCACAAGTATACTATTAGTCTTACTCTTGATACACGTAACACTATTTAAATCTTTGCCCCTTCTCTCCCTTAATTTGGCAATTCTGTTAATCTTTTTCTCATCATCCTTGGTCTCTAACTTCTTATATAATTTATTATATACTTTATTTTTTGATTCTTGGATAATCTTTTTTACCTTTTTCTTGCATTTTTGTATAATTCAAATGTCTCATTATTTCTCATATTGTTAAGATTTCTATAACACTCATATTTTGCTCATATAGCAGTTTGGACCAAGTTGACTCCTTACCTATTCGAGCTCGCCCTCTAGATATACCAAGAACCTCCCTACCTACATTTTTAATGTTATTAGACATTTTTACCCACATAGTTTCTAAGTTATCATTAACCGACTAAGTTGATTCTTGCATTAATTTTTCTCTAAAGATTGTTATTTTTTTTCTTTCAATTTTCACCACTTAATTCTTGACTCTACCAACGAACGATATTCTTATTGCCTTTGAGGCATACACACATCTATAATAAAAGTCTATGTTGAATTGTTATACTCCCCCCCAGTATAACCTTACAATCTTTACAAGTCATTTTGTCGCTCCTCCTAGTTAGAAAGAAATCTATTTAAAAATATATATATATCTCATCGGTATTTGGTGTTGATCCATTAATTTGAGAATCCTTTGGTACCCTGTTGGTTCTCCCAAATTAATAGAGATGTTTACTGAACACTCAACAAATTTGTCTCATTTCTTATCGGTAATTTATTTTGCGCTGCCTATCGGTAAATTATTTCTTCATTGCTAGTCGATTTCTAGTTGAACGGTGCTCATTGGTAATCCATCTCCATTTCCTCTTCGGTCAATTACCTTAACACATTGACTAAACACCCAACACTCTTCAGAACTCTTTTTCATTGGCCGAACAGCACTCCCGAACAATACCTTGATCGAATGGCACAATGTCACCAAACACAATATCCAATTTCTTCCTCCTTGGTGACTGTTCGGTACTCCAATTATAAGACTCATCTGGACAGCATTTCCTCTAAATTTTCCCTCCCTTCGGCACTTAGTTTCTTTAACCAAACAACACATGCCGTTTTCCTTGGTTGACCGAACACTCAATTTAGTACCCACATATGCCTTCGGTCAATACCCCTCCCTCTTCACTCACACATAAGTCTTCGGTCATGTAGAAGACTTGAAACTTTATTGCTAAACTGACTTGCATTCTTGGGATTTGAACTCAAAACTTACATTGCTTAGGATTTGAACTCATAACCTCTAAGCCATCCAAAAAATTAATTACCACTTAACCATCTTAACATCTTGTTTATATTACATCATATATATATTATATTCCTTTTTACACAAATATGACTCTTGAATGACACTTCCTTTTTCTTTTTCGTTGGAACAATTGCCATTCTCTTTTTTGTCACTGATGGGAATTGAACCTAAACTCCATCAACCTCCTTAGTATATCACCGATCACTAGTCTCTCTCTTTCAACAAATGAAAATGCTAAGTACTTAAAACTCATTGAATTAAGTTCTAAATTGCCAAAAAGGACATATTAGGCACTTGTGTAAGTTGAGAGAGAAAGAGGACAATTAAGTAAATATGATGAAAGAGATATAAATAAGAAGTAGAGGCGAAATTCTAGAACCCACAAATTCAGTTCATATCTATCATTTTTCTCTCTCTCTCAACACACACACATTCTATTTCTTATTTCCTGCTTCCATTAGAGATCAATTAAACTATCACAAACTTACATTCTAAAGACTTCAAAATTCATAACCCAATCTCTAGCAAGTTAAGACTAATAAGGGATTTGAGATTTTCTTAAAAAGAGGAAACTTAGGGTTTGAAGATGATTTGACGTGCATTAAAAGTGGTGACAAAAATCTTAGGAGCTAGACAAAGCTAATCAAGTATGGCACTTACTGTGGAGAAATCTGAGAGTGACTACCCTCCCATACACTATGAATGGATGGTTATATTAAGCATGAATGATAAATGCTTTTTGGTTGTGATTTTATGAAATATATTTTGAAATGAATTTTGAATTGGATTTAAAATGTTTTGTGATTGTGGTGTGCCCCCTAAATAGATTGACAAATCCATTACTCTGTCTTTGGTTTCTTACATTTTTTTTGCATCATGTTACAATTGAACTATGAATGTGAATCATGAAATTTCATTCCATTGTGAATTGTTATGAGACTAAAATGTGAAATGAGTTTTGTAACATGGTGCATGTGAAAGACTATAGTCTGTGATTAAGTCTTCCACGGGCCGACCGACGGGGTGGCGTAGAAGGGCTCAGTTAATTATCGGCTTGGAGATGGCGGGATGGAGAGCCACTCAAGCTGGCCGTAATGATATGGTATGCACCCCACGAAAACTCCGGGCCAACGCCAATGAGTAGGGGATTGTTTAATGAAAAAATAATCTTAGAAATGTTATAACACCGATTTTTAGTTACTGTATATCATGTACTACTTCTCATGAATCTAAATATATAAGCATCCTTTTGAGATATCTATTTAATAATCTATTTATTTATTTTAAGATTTCGCTTCAAAATCACTATAACTGAAAATTTTATCGGTAAACCGAAAACCTTCTAGATAAGTGCCGACAAGCCCTAAAGTAGTCAAAAATGGCTAAAAAAATGCCTACATACTTAAATAAAGATATTTAAATGAAATTTCACATATTTAAGAAATTTCAAACAAAATTTCATAAGAACCAAAAATGTAAATTTTGTTAAAAGTTAAGGTTTAAATGCAATTAAGGAAAGTTATGGGACTAAATTGTAAACCACTCAAGGATGGACAATTTGAACCAAATGATTGGTCAAGAGGAAAACAAGGTTAGTTAGTGGCCACATAGGATTTTCCATATTCAAGAAAACTCATTTGATAGAAATTTATACATGAAAGCTCATTGGATAAAAATTTATACATGAAAGCTCATTGGATAGAAATTTTTGCATGAAAACTAACTAGAATAGCTTGTTTTAACTTGTGACATTTCTCCCCCTTGACATGGACATCCACAAGACACCTAATGGAGTGCATGAAGGTTGCTTGAATTAACAATTGTATGGTTTAAGTGTTAGAACAAGTGGAAGGTTGAGATGATACATGGAATGATCCAATTGTCAAGAATATTTAGTTAAGTTTATAAAAGAACTTGTTTAAGAAAAGTTTGGCTCATTTTCTTCATTCAAACCACCCCTTGCACGAAATATGTAAAGTCCATTTCCATTTTTGAGTTCAACTATGAAGCCAAAGAGGTAAGAACAATTTTTGAAAATTCTTAAATTTCAATTAGAAGTATAGAAGTATTGTATAGGAATTTATACTCATTGTGATTTGATTTTTCTAAGGTGATACAAAAATTTAAGGATTCAAAGGAAATATTGGTATTTATTGATAAAGAGATCTTACAAAGGAGATAACATGTCCAAACTTATGCTAAGATTAAATTATTTGATGACTAGTTACTTTGGTATCTATGCTAGCATGCTAGATATTGATTTCTAGATTTAGTTTTGTATGGTATTCTTATGATATCTCATTCTGTAGAAATCAAAAATTTAAGAAATTTATTTTTCTATAAACTAGACTTCCTAAGCTTTAAAATGGTATATCATGTGAAGCATTTCATGAAGGAATCGATTTTTGGTGATTTTTGGAAATTTAGCATGGTTCACCAATTCTGTTTTTTGTCGTGTGTATGACCAATAATTTGTGTGAACTTTTTAGGTATCTTATAAATTAAATTTGAGATAAAGATCACTTGAATCAGAGTTGTATGCAGAAACTTATGATGTTTTTACTAAAACTGTGCAGAAGTAGTTCTAAAACTGAAACCGAGATGAAAATTGAATTTTATAAAATTATACATTTAAAATCTGAGGATGGTCAAAACTAGAAAGTTTTAGAGATCTATGTCTTATCTTCAATTTGAGATAAGAACCACTTAAATTGGAGAAGTATACTGGGAGATATGGAATTTATCCCAAAACTGTGCAGAATTAGTTTTAGGAACTTAAGCTAAAAAAGTTATAAAATTTTATAAATTCATGTGTTCTGAATTTGAAGATGGTCCGAACATAAAAGTTGGAGATATAAATCTTAGCTTTAAGAGAAAAATTTGAATCATTTAAATCCGATCAAGATTTTCGAAGATATTGTGATTTTACTAAACTTGGGCGTGATAGGTTTTGTAGGAATTTTTCTCTAAGTATGAAATTTGAGATTTAACCTTATGAACGAGAACATTTCTATATGTATCTTGTTATCTAATGATATAATATTGTAATTGAATTGATGAATGATACATATTGTTACATTGTCATACGAAGGGTGATTTGTTTGAGAAACGATGATAGTTAGGGGGAGTGACGTACCCTCCCCGGTCGAGGTGAGTGGGACGAATTATTTTTGACTTTAAATGAAAAATAGTTTTGATCATGATTCTATAAATGAATTTTGAAATATGATTTAGAAATATTTTAGTGTTTGTGACATGTCCTGAAATATTGTTCTGTGAAAATTGCATCATAATATTATGATTACATGATAGTGCCATATTTTTCTTTTATGAGTAAAGATTTATGAATGATGGCATATGACACATGTGTATATTTATAGGATGGTGTATAGTGGTTATAGCACACTTTCTACCACGATATTTAGCGTTTGCCCGACGGGGTGACGTAATGGGGTAACACGGGAGCATGGGTTTGAGTCTCCTGTCTCTGACCAACGGATCCAATAGACGAGTACCATGTGAAGACCGTGTCAATGCCAAGGGAAGGAGGAAAAATATATGTGTTTAATTCTTATGACATTTGGTGGCCCCTTGGTGGATTTTACCCTAGTTAGGCCAAACTATGGATAGATGCATTTTTGACACCTCATTGATGCATGATTGATGATAAGGATGCATATTATTTTGAATTACACAATATATTTGTAAATGAATGAAATATAAATTTGAAAATGATGATTTGACTTACCACTCTCATAAATTCATTTATTTTCATTATATAGTTATTGCATCTCATTCACTGAGTATGCGGATTATACTTACCCATCAGAATTACAATTTCAGCTTATACTGTGTTGGCTTACGTTGAGATATTGTACCACGAGCTTTACCGAGAGACAGTATAGGGCATGTGTTCATACCCACCCTTGTTTACTATTGGACCATGCATATAAATGTTATATGTAAATTGGAAGCAAATATTTTAAAGAAATTTTATAAACATTTTCTTCTTCTATCACTATATGATTTGACTTAGGATATTTAATAGGGTTGTGATATTAGACATAATATTAGCCATGCGTCATCTCGATGTGCAAGTAGGGTATACTCATACTTCGAGGAGTCGCGGCGGTCTACTCGCGTGCTCAACCTACGAGTCGGGGCGTGAGAAATGTCCCTTTGTAGATTTTGCTAACGGCCATTGGTTGGTTTTGGCAAACCCCAAGAAAAGTTTTAAAGGAAAGTGAAATTATTTGTCGAATGAGACACTTGAGTCATGGAAGATTTATTCTGAATGTATTTTTATGAAAATAACATTTGGTATTGCAATTACATGACTTTGATATGCTCTTTGGCACAACCACCCTCACCCCTTGTTTATGTTCAACATACCATTACACTCACTGAGTATTTTATACTGACCCCACTCTTTTGCCTCTTTTAGGGGAAGCTAGTTTGGAAACTTAGTCGTCGTCAGATTGCTGGTAGGAAGAAGTCATTTTTAGGTAATCGTCATTAGGTACAAGCTTTGGGAACTATGAGAACTGGACCCATGGAGAGAGTTTTTGTAAACATTTAAAAACTTGGTTTTTGTTAAATACTTTCTGGTATTTTTGTCTATTGCTGTAAACTATCATTTGGTTACTTTGGAATTTCCCTCGTTGGATGTAAAAATGTCTTTATCTTGTTTTTATCATTGGGACATTTGGATTATTTGATGAATGAGTGAATTTATTTTAAAATGTTGATATAGTGGCATACCTTGCGGTGCCTCAAGACACGGAGTGAGTTCACACGTGCTTAGGGGTAACGCGACGGTTGTCACATGCTCGACTAAAGGGTCGGGGCATGACAATTTTATTGGTATCAAAACAAGGTTTACAATTTTAAATGTTTTGAGTATTTGAATTATTTCCAAATATCGCCAAGAGAGTTTTCCAAAGATTTTAAAGTATCATGCTTTTGCAAGGCATGGAGTTTAAAAGATTTTTTCAAAAGATTTTTCAAAAGCCACCTATAAGTCTTAGGGACTAGTGTTTCCTTATTTTAGGGGGTTAAGTATCTAGTATGATTTCTAACTTAGCAAACTGATAAGTGTGTTATTCTTTTATGGGAAAATGCCTCCAAATGAAGGGTGAGAAATGTTAATGAAATTCCTCCTTCCGAGCACGAGTATGGATCATCCTTACATGCTTCATCTCCTCATCTGGCTACTACTCACCCGGTACCTTCAACCGGAATTCCTCTACCACTATTCGCTGCCCTTCGGCAATGGGCTGAGTGGTGGAATGCTTATGGTTCTCATCGCCAAGCTCCACCTCAAACTCCAGTACATCCTCCACTGAACCCAGTTAACCCACTAACCCCTCCAATGACACCGAATGCTCCTCCCACTTCAATGGCCACACCAACTCGTCCTACCTTTGAACTGTGTAAGTTGGTCAAAGAAGCTCGACAACTTGGATGTGTCACTTTCTCAGGGATTAGTGATGCAATAGTGGCAAAGAGTTGGATAGATAGGGTTTGGGAGACTGTAGCTGACATGAGACTAGATGATGAGCAAAAGTTACTGGTGGCCATAAAGTTGTTAGATGAAGATGCTCGAGTATAGTGGGATAATTTAAAGGATAGGACTGCAGCACCCATCTCTTGGAGTGAATTCGTTAGGGAATTCGATGAGAAATACTACACTTGATTTTACTGAGATTTGAAGAGGAAAGAGTTCCTCCATCACCACCAAGGCAATAAGTCGGTAGCGGAATATGAGACGAAGTTAAGGAGATTATCCTCATTTGCTCCAGAGTTGGTGACTTCTAAGGAGTACTTGCATTTTAAATTTGAGGAGGGTTTGAATCTGTTTATTCGGAAGAAAATGTCTATAACCTCAGCCCACACCTACAAAGATGTGTTAGAGTTAACATTCAGGGCTGAGAGGATGGTAAAGGAAAGGGGATGAACTAGAGAAGGACAGAGAAGGAAGAGGAAGGCTGAATTTGCATCGGGTTAAAGTTCCAATCCAAGTAGGAATACAGGTTCATACGGTAGAGCGTCGGTTACCGAGTCTATTGTCACTTTGCAAGGCCAACGACCATTCAACTATGGGACACCCATTACTAGTGCTACTTCTGGGAGCAGATTAGTGGGAAACAAGAAAGAGCAATATAAGCATTGCGGAAAGTACCATTTTGGGCTCTGTTATGCGCTCAAGAAGTGCTATCTTTGCGGAAAGGAGGGTCATTTCCGTATCTCTTGTCCGGAGTTGGGACGAGGAAGCCGACCTAGTCGGAATCGTTCTAGTGAACCTATGGGTAGCCAAGACAACATCCCCACTCATTCAGCAAATGCTACTTCGAGAACAAGGACTAGGAGCAACTCGATGGCTGCTCCTCCCCAATGCTCTCAACTAAGAACTCAAACAAGAGTTTATGCCATGACGAATAAGGAAGCACAGGCCAACCCAGATGTAGTCACAGGTATCTCCCTCTAGACTTTTTCTTTGGTGATTTTAAAATTTTATTATATAAGTGTATAAATATTGTTGAGTTAATTGCTATGTGATAAGAGAGATAGGGATAGATTATTGGGTAGTTGATCGGTAGAATTCCCTTGAGTAAGCATTACCCGATGAGTGATATACTAGTGAACCTATGGGTAGCCAAGACAACATCCCCACTCATTCAGCAAATGCTACTTCGAGAACAGGGACTAGGAGCAACTCGATGGCTACTCCTCCCCAATGCTCTCAACCAAGAACTCAAACAAGAGTTTATGCCATGACGAATAAGGAAGCACAGGCCAACCCAGATGTAGTCACAGGTATCTCCCTCTAGACTTTTTCTTTGGTGATTTTAAAATTTTATTATATAAGTGTATAAATATTGTTGAGTTAATTGCTATGTGATTAGAGAGATAGGGATAGATCATTGGGTAGTTGATCGGTAGAATTCCCTTGAGTAAGCATTACCCGATGAGTGATATACTAGGCAATAACCGAAAACCCTCTAAGTCTAAGGGTATTGGACCCTACCAGATCAATATAGCCATTAAACCTAAGATGGTAAATTATAAAATCCCATGTAAGAACATCCATGTAATTTGTAGAATGGTGAAATTATGTTTAGAATTGAGGATCTTTGTTGTAGGGAAACACATGATGAACTTATGATTATATAATGTAGTGTCATGATATGAGGAGTTAATTCTAGAGCACACATTTAAGGATTAATTATGAATTTCGTGATGATTTACCTTGAATAGATATGATGAAAATCTTTGAGGTTGGGCTCGTGTACTTATCGATACGGGTTCTAATAATTCTTTTGTGAGTGTGGGATTTGCTAAGCATGCCGATAAACCATTGAGCTCTCTTGATGAAGACTTATTGGTGATTACTCCATTGGGTGAGCAGTTATGTCACGCCCCGACCCGCAGGTCGAGCACACAAACAGACCGTCTTGACTTCCCGAAGCACGGGTATACCCTATTCGCACATCGAGGTGACCAAGGTTAATATTATGTCTAATATCACAACCCTATTCAATATCCTAAGTCAAATCATATAGTGAAAGAAGAAGAAAATCTTTAGAAAATTTCTTTAAAACATTTGCCTTCAATTTACATATAACATTTATATGCATGGTCCAATAGAAAACAATGGTGGGTATAAACACATACCCGATAGCGTCTCTTGGTAAAGCTCGTGGTACAGTATCTCAACGTAAGTCAACACAGTATAAGCTGAAAATATAATTATGAGGGGTGAGTGTAATCCACATATTCAGTGAGTGAGGTGCAAGGGCTATATAATGACAATAAATGAATTTGTGAGAGTGACAAGTCAAATCATCATTTTCAAATTTATATTTCATTCGTTTGCAAATATATCGTATATTTCAAAATAATATGAATACTTATTATCACTCATGCATCAATGGGGTATCAAAAATGCATTCTACCCATAGTTTAGCCTAATTAGGATAAAATCTCCCCTTCTCTTGGTGTTGACACGGTTCTCACGTGGTGCTCATCTATTAGATCCGTTAGTTAGAGACAGAGGATTCAAACCCTTGCTCTCGTGTTACTCCACCATGTTACCCCGTCGGGTAAACGCTCAATACCGTGGTAGGGAGTGCGCTATAGCCACTATACACCATCCCATAATCATACACATGTGTCATATATCATCATTCATAAATCTTTACTCATAAAAGAAAAACATGACACTATCAATTATCATAATATTATGATACAATTTTTACAGAATATTATTTCAAGACATGCCACAAACACTAAACCATTTCTAAATCATATTTCAAAATTTATTTATAAAAATCATAATCAAAACTATTTTTCATTTAAAGTCAAAAATAGTTTGTCCCACTCACTTCGACTGGGGAGGGTACGCCACTCCCCCTAACTATCCTCGTTTCTCGAACAAGTCACCCATCGTACGAAAACGTAACCCTATACCTAAGTTAAATAATATACATCATTTATCAATTCAATATTATATCATCAGATTACAAGATGCATATGGAAATATTCTCTTTCATAAGGTTAAATCTCAAATTTTATACTTAGAGAAAAAGTTCTACAAAACCTATCACGCGTAGGTTTAGTAAAATTATGATATTTTCTAAAACATTGATGGGATTCAAATGATTTAAATTTTTTCTTAAAACTAAGACATATATCTCCAACGTTTGTGTTCAGACCAACTTCAAATTCTGAAAATACGAATTTAGAAAAATTTATCACTTTTTCAGTCTAAGTTCATAAAACCAATTCTACACAGTTTTGGAAATTTTTCCATATCTCCCTATGTACTTCTCCAATTTATGTGATTCTTATCTCAAATTGAAGATAAGACATAGATCTAAAACTTTCTAGTTTAGACCATTCCTAGATTTTAAACGTATAATTTTATAAAATTCCATTTTCATCTCAGTTTCGATTTTTAAAATACTTTTGCTTAGATTTAATCATAACTTTCTGCACACAACACTAATTCAAGGTTAAAGCTAAGACATATATCTCCAACTTTTATGTTCAGACTAAGGTCAAATTCTGAACACACGAATTTAGAAAAATTTATCACTTTTTTTAGTCTAAGTTCTTAAAATAAATTCTGCACAGTTTTGGGAGAATTTCCATATCTCCCATGTGTTTCTCTAATTTAAGTGATTCTTATCTCAATTTGAAGTAAGATATAGATCTAAAACTTTTTAGTTTAGACCATTCTCTTATTTTAGACGTATAATTTTATAAAATTCTATTTTCATCTCAGTTTTGGTTTTAAAACTACTTCTGCGCAGTTTTAGTAAAAATATCATAACTTTCTGCACTCAACTCCGATTTATGTGATCTTTATCTCAAATTAAAGATAAGACAGAGAGCTAAAACTTAGTGTTTAATGTTTCTCCAAATTCCATACATACGATACTTAACAAATTCACAAAGTTTACTGGTCGTATACAGAACATGAAACAAAGTTGGTGAAACATGCTAAAATTCCAAAAATCACCAAAAATCAATTCTTTCATGAAATACTTCACATGATATACCATTTCAAAGCTTAGGAAGTCTAGTTTATAGATAAATAAATTTCTTAGATTTTTTATTTCTACAAAATGAGATATCATAATAATATTATATAAGACTAAATCTAGAAATCAATATCTAGCATGCTAGTATGGATACCAAAACAACTACTCATCAAGAAATCAAATCTTAGTACAAGTTTAGACATGTTACCTCCTTTGTAAGATCTTTTGTTAATAATAAATACCAGCACTCCCTTTGAATCCTTGAATTTTTATCACTTTAGAAATATCAAATCACAATGAATATAAATTCCTATACAATACCTCTATACTTCCAGTTGAAATTCAAAAATTTCCAAAAATGTTCTTACCTTTTTGGCTCCATGGTTGAACTCAAAATGGGTATGGACTCTACAAAATTTCGTCCAAGGGGGGGTTGAATGAAGAAAATGGGTCAAACTCTTCTTAAACAAGTTCTTTTATAAACCTAGTAAAATATCTTTGACCATTGGATCATTCCATGCATCATCTTAACTTTCCACTTGTCCTAGCACTTAAACCATGCAATTGTTGATTCAAGCAATCTCCATGCACTCCATTAGGTGTCTTGTGGACATCCATGTCAAGGGGAGATGTGTCACAAACTAGAACAAGCTATTCTAACTAGATTTCATGCAAAATTTCCATCCAATGACTTTTCATGCATAAATTTTCATCCAATGAGCTTTCTTGAATGTGGAATAATCCTATGTGGCTACTAACCAACCTTGCTACCTTTTTGACCAATTATTTGGCTCCAATTGTCTATCTTTGAGTGGTTTGTAACTTAGTCCCTTAACTTTTCTTAATTGAATTTAGACCCTTAAATTTTTAACAATTTACATATTTGGTCCCTATGAAATTTTGTTCGAAATTTCTTAAAAATGTGAAATTTCACTTAAATACATTTACTTATGTGTGTGGGCCTTTTTTAGCCATTTTTAACTTCTTTAGGCCTTGTTGGTGCTTGCCGAGAAGGTTTTCGGCTTATCAATAAAATTTTTGATTTTAGCGATTTTGAGGCAAAATTTCAAAATAGATAAATAGATAATTAAAATTTTATTTTAGATATCTCAAAAGGATGTTAATATATATATAGACTTATGAGGAGTGGTACATGATACACAGTTACTGGAAATCGGTGTTACAAGTTGGTTGGGGATAAAGTGTATAAGGGTTGTGATGTGATGATTGGGGAGACAACTCTTGAGGCAAACTTGATCCCATTGGAAATGAGAGATTTTGATGCTATATTAGGTATGGATTGGTTGCACCATCATCGAGCCTCAGTGGATTGCTTTACTAAGACTATGGAATTCCACAGACCAGGGTGTTCCTCGCTATTGTATGCTGGTGAACGATAGATTCTGCCGAATTGTGTGATTTTGGAATTGGAAGTAAGAAAGCTAGTGCACAAGGGATGTGAAGCCTATCTTGCACACATCATTGACACCACGGTTGAAGGTACCAACTTAAGGGATGTTCTGGTGGTAAGTGAGTTCCCAGATGTTTTCCTGAAAGAGCTACCTGGTTTGCCTCCAATTCGGGAGTTTGAGTTTGTCATTGACTTAGTTCCCGGTACTGCATCGTTCTCTATTCCACCCTATAGGATGGTACCCGCAGAATTGAAAGAGTTAAAAGTATAACTCCAAGAATTATTGGATAAGGGATTCATCAGACCAAGCTCTTCCCCTTGGGGCGCACTAGTCCTATTTGTAAAGAAGAAAGATGACACTTTTAGGCTACGCATTGATTACCGGCAACTGAATAGAGCTACTATCAAGAATAAGTATCCTCTTCCTAGGATAGACGATCTCTTCGATCAGCTGCAAGGGGCAAGTGTTTTCTCAAAGATTGATTTGAGGTCAGGTTACCATCAATTGAGGATCAAGGAGAGTGATGTGCATAAAACTACCTATAGGACCCGGTATGGACATTTTGAATTTTTGGTGATGCCTTTCGGGTTGACAAATGCCCCTGCTACTTTTATGGACTTAATGAATAGGGTATTTCACACATACCTTGATAAATTTATGATTGTGTTTATCGATGACATTTTGGTGTACTCAAAGAGTAATGAGGAACATTTTGGACATCTTAGAATTGTTTTACAGACCCTTCAGGAGAATCAGTTATATGCTAAGTTTACCAAATGTGAATTTTGGCTTAAAAAGATTGGATTTTTTAGGCATGTAATGTAACACTGACACTGCAGTGTTCATACTATTGTGTAACTGTTCATGAAATATATATGATATTCCTCAATTTCATTATAGAAAACTCACTCAGAAATTTTTCCATTAATTCATTTCCGAAAATCTGGGCTAAAATCGTCGAATATTAAAAATTTTTAAATAACAACTAGGGGTCAAATAATAATCAAAATGGCCTTAAAAGTGTATGAGAACCTCAAATATAGATAAATATCACTTTGTAGAGCTAAATCAGGGATTTTTGGAAAAGTCACTTGGAAACCCTAATTTAGGACGAAAGCTGTTCGACAAAGCTAAACACCCATATTTTGACGCGGGATCAATTTAATTAGACCCAATACGAGGTTCTGAATCTACTGAGAAATTCAGAGAATTTTCAAAACCAAAAATAAATTTTCTAAGTTAAGCGATTTGAAATTTCTAAGAAAAATAGGAGAAAGGAAAATGAATGGTCAAGTTAAATTTATTTGGGTAGTAATAAAAACTTATTTATTGAATTTAAGAAGTAAATAGAAAATGAAATCTACTAGTAAATTGATTCAATGGTGAGGATTTGATGATAAATAAATCAATGGTCAAGAAAGGAAGAAAAGTCAAAATTTGCTTCTTCAAGCTTGAGATTTAATTATGGGAGTTAAAATTATTGACTTTTGGGGAATTAATCTAAGGGTGGAGATTTATTGGAAGAAAGGAGAATTTATTTGGTCCCTAAGATCAAAATAGTGGGACCCACACACGTTTAATGAAAATGTAAATTTGGGAGTAAAAATGGTATTAACTAAATGAGTAAATGAGTGGGTGAGAGAGAGAGAGAGAGAGAGAGAGAAAAGATATGAGAGAGAAAGAGAGAGAGAGAGAGAGAGTGTGAGACATAGTATTGTTTAATGTGTAAAAACCAAGGGTTGAGATCAAATTTGAGACAATGGATGGTTGAGATTAACTCTAGTGAGGTTAAAGCGATTTGAAGAGACCTAGACCCTTCTCATTCATTGCCAAAAACGTGAGAGGCCAAAGGAAGCAAAGAAACTCTTCATATTTCTTCTTTTCTCCCAAACCGTGACTTACCTCTTGAGGAGACTTGTGATTTCTTCAAACAATCTTCAATATTTTTACATAGATCTTCTCTTTTCAAGCCCTAGCTCAATATATCCAAAAATTGGAAGGAAATGAGAAGTCTAGCTTAGTAATTCAAGGATGGAAATGGTGAGATTTAAGTGAAGAGATCTATGGGTTCTCAATTTTTCTTCAGCAACTTTAAGTCAGAACACCTTCTCTCATCCTCTAGTATATCATAGATAAATTTGGAGCCAAAAGGAAATCTCTAACTTGGTGACTCTTTGTTGACCAAAAATTAGGATCAAAGAGGAAAGGAGATATCTTTGGAGGAGAAGACTTGTTTTGGACTTGAGACATCAAGATTTGTGGTATAAAAATTCTGCACTTGATTTCATTTGAAAATCCTTGCATTCACTATGAAAATGAGTTGATTTTAGTTTAGTTTAGATGTGGAAATCAAGTAAATAAACATTATAGGGAGTGCAGAAAATTTTAGCATGTGAGAAGCTTAGTTTAAGACTTGAATGATCACTTTTAGAGGTGAGAAACCATGGCATCTAGTGTGTAGAAAAATTCTGAACTTATTGGCCGAATTTGGATGGTTTTTAATGTGTTTTTGAGGGTTGAAATATAGATTTAATGTACTTGTGTGTGTGCAGAATTTTGCTACTAATATAGTGTGAACATATGTGAATTTGATGATTGAAATGAGGAAGGAATGAGAGCAAGAAGTAATGAAAATATGTGTTGAACATGAGGTTGGTGATCTGAAATTGAAAGAGGAAGGAAAGATTTGATGTAAACATTGAAATTGTAAATTTCTGCAAAATAGGGCAAACTGACCAGACTGTAGTCTTTCTATAATAACGTTTTCTGTACAAATGCAAATTAAGTGAGGTCTTTTGCATATGAAACTAAACTTCCATAGCTTTAAAATGAGATATGATTCGTTGAATTCTGAAAAGAATTGGAGTTTTAGTGATTTTTCAAAGTTAGATGTTTTGCAGTGAAATACCCTGTTCTGTCTTGTTTTGGCCATGGAATTGATTTCAATTTTGAGGTGTCTTCTAGTATGAACCAACCTGAGCTCCAGTTATGAAATTTGTAGATCCATGTCTTATCTTTAATTTGGGATAAGAATTAAGTGATTTGGATATCTGTGGTGGAAGTTATAGCTTGTTTTCCAAGACTGCACAGATTTGAAGTTTTGCAGTCAAGAATTTTTAGAATGAATCCTTATGTCTTTAAGTAATTGAAGTAGAATTAAGCTAAAAATGTTAAAAATTATTGTTTTATAGTTAGTATAGGTGTATTAAGTAAGGTAATAAGTTGTGTTAGTTTGGTAGTTGGTTTGGGATATAAAGAATGGAAATAGTATTTGTATGCATTTGGGATCCTAGTTATAATGTTCCAAGCTTTGGTCCTATGTGAAGGATTAGTTAAAAAAAAATAATAAAAAGTAATATTGAATTTGTCAATGCTATCATACTTATATATATTATATGTATTGCTATTGTAGTGATACATTTGTTGATTGATCGAGGGGATCACATTATCAATGTTGTGGTATTTCTAGGAAGTGACATACCCTCCCGTATACAGTGAGTGGGACTTTGATTTTATGTTTTCGATTGAACAAATTCATGTTTTATGGCTTTTCAAATGACATGTTTTATGACGTGAGTGAAAACATATAATTTTGACTATGTTTTATAAATGATGGCTTTTGTGATTCATTGGAGTATCCAAAAATTGATTGAATTCGAATGATTATGCATCCATAGTTTGAAATAAAATAATATTGTGCCATACTTTGAAATCGTGATATGATTTATCATGTTAACATTACATAAGAAAATTGATTTGAAATGCTTTGATGAAACATATTGGCATATGGTTTTGATGATTTGATGATATGTGTGGGCTGGATGCCTACTTGTGATGGATGATATGATGAGATGATGATGTTCGCTGATGGATTCCATAGCTACGAAGGACATTTGTAGAGGCGCCCCATATGCATTCAGCTACGCTTCGATCGGAGGTATCTGCAAATGTCGTGATTGTTGGATATACGTATAGACACGAGCTAGCCGGTTGTACCAAACGTGGGGAGGACATGTGTTACGTCACTATCTAGTACTTGGTGAGGCCTGTGGCCAATGTTAGGGTAGAGAACTAATTTTATATACTTGCATATGAAAACCCCCAACGCAAACGTCATTGGTCGAGGTAGACCACTGTTGGGGTTATTTTCTTGGCAAGCTTTAATTGATTTCCGAAATGTAAATGGATGCATATTTTGATATTATTATGTGTGATATGTGATCACTTGGTTTCGGGACATAACATACTCGGTTTTAATATCATATTGGTTTTGAAATGTACTTTGGCACTCCATGATCACACTTATATTGAGAATATATTGTGATCCCCTCACTCACTGAGTATTTTCCCATAATACTCACCCCTCACTTTTCCCTGATTTCAGTTATAGACTTGGCAGAGAGAGACGTGTCGAGTGAATTCAACACATTTGATTCATATTTGAAGACCTTGGACTTGGGTATGGCATTAGCCATTCTTCCGCAACGATTGTATTTGATGTTGGATGTTGTATATGTACATTTTGAGATCTATAGAATGACCATTGTATAAATTATAATGTGATGATTGTATTATGTTATGTAATGTAATTGAAACTCTCACCAGTGTTGTATAAATATGTATTGAGGCATTGTCTTGCATTTTACATTTTACTTGGGAAATGATATTTTTTAGGAAAATAGGTTTTAAACAGTTTTATATAGGTGTTGATGTTAGCCTTTGTTGTCTTGGTATGCGTGTCAAGTGGTGGTAGTATACGGGGTGACGAACGGCTATTCACGGCCTCGGATCGAGGATCGGGGCATGACATGCAGTGTCCGGTAAAGGAATCTTTGTGGATCCAAAGAACGTTAAAGCTATCTTGAAATGGGAGCTACCAAGAAATGTAAAAGAAGTGAGAAGCTTCCTTGGACTAGCCGGATGTTATAGGAGATTTGTTAAAGGGTTTTCAAAAGTTGCAGCTCCACTATCCAAGTTACCAAGAAAGGGAATTAAATTTTTGTGGGGTGATAAGCGTGAAATTAGCTTTCAAGAGTTTAAGAAAAGATTGATATCTGCTCCTATGCTTACTCTCCAATCAAGTGGAGGTAGATATATGGTTTATAATGATGCTAGTAGACAAGGATTGTGGGATGTGTATTGATACAAAATGATAAGGTAATAGCCTATGCCTCTCGTCAACTAAACAAGTATAAAGAGAATTATCCTACACATAATTTGGAGTTAGCCACAATTGTATTTGCTTTGAAGATATTGAGACATTATTTGTGTGGGGAAATATGTAGAATTTTCATAGATCTCAAGAGTTTGAAGTATTTGCTAATACAAAATGAGTTGAATTTGAGGCAAAGAAGATGGCTAGAGTTGATTAAAGATTATGATTTGGTCATAGATTATCTTCCTGGTAAAGCCAATGTAGTTGCAAATGCTCTGAGTCAGAAGTCCTCTTCTCATTTGGAGTCTCACAGGAATTCATACCTCTTATACTTGGTTAGCATCCGAGCCCTTGGAGTCAAATTAGCAAGCGATGAGCAAGGTGCATCACTGGCTAGTTTTGAGGTGAGACCAACTTTGGTGGATCGTATTCGAGAGTTACAAGCTACCCATGAGGAATTGAAATTGATAGTTGAGAAAGTCCACAATGATGAAGGAGGTGAGTTCAGAGTCAGGGATGATGGAACTCTTGTGTTCAAAAATAGAATTTGTATTCCTAAGGATGTCGATCTTCGTAGAGCTATTCTTGAGGAAGCACACTCATCGGCTTATGCTATGCATTCGGGAAGCACTAAGATGTACTGAACGATTAGAGAGACTTATTAGTGGTTGGGAATGAAAAGAGAGATTGCTGAATTTGTGTCTAAGTATTTGGTGTGTCAGTAGGTGAAGGCCGAACACCAGAGGCCTGCCGGTACTCTGCAACCATTGTCAGTTCCCAAATAGAAGTAGGAACATATCACTATGGATTTTGTAGTCGGTTTTCCCCAAACACCGAATAAGTATGATACCATTTGGGTAATTGTAGATTGTCTCATCAAATCAGCCCACTTCTTATCGATTAAAAATACCTATTCCTTGGAGAAACTAGCTAAGTTGTATATTGATAAAATTGTGAGGCTTCATGGGGTTTCGGTATCAATTGTGTCTGATCGTCACCCCCGTTTTACCTCTCGGTTCTAGCCAAAATTTCAAAGAGTCTTTCGATACTCAATTAAAGTTTAGTATTGCCTTCAACCCGTAAACTGACGAACAATCTGAATGCATTATTCAAACACTAGAAGACATGCTTAGGGCTTGTGTAATAGATTTTCAAGGTATTTGGGACAGATACTTTTTATTGATAGAATTTACCTACAACAATAGTTATCAAGCTAGCATTAGAATGCCCCCTTATGAAGCTTTATATGGACGAAAGTGTAGGACTCCTTTTATGCCAGGATGAAGTTAGGGAAAAGAAGATTGAGAGTGTAGAGTTGATAGAGACCACTACCAAGAAGGTGAAATTGATTTGGGAAAGGATAAAGGCAACCCAAGACCGACAAAAGAGTTATGCTGATAAGAGAAGAAGACCGCTAGAATTTAAGACCGGTGACTTAGTATTTCTAAAAGTATCCCCCTAGAAAGGTGTAATCAGATTTCGAAGACGAAAAAAGTTAAATTCTCGTTACATCGGTCCCTTCAAGATCATAGAAACAGTTGGACTGGTGGCTTATCGGTTGGAATTGCCTTCAGAATTGGAAAGGATTTATAATGTATTTTATGTTTCGATGCTGAAAAAGTATTTGCCAGACTCCTCCCATGTTCTTGAAGTTCCTCCTATTGAGTTGAGAGAAAATTTAAATTTTGGAGTTCAATCGGTGGCTATTCTGGAGAAACAAGTTAAAATTTTGAGGAAGAAACAGATTCCAATTGTCAAGGTATTATGGAAGAACAAATAGGTTAAGGAGATGACTTGGGAACCTGAGGAGACAATGAGAAAGCAATATCCCTAGCTTTTTAGGGGACAATAAAGCAATGAAATTTTGAGGACAAAATTTTCTTTTAGGGGGTTAAGAATTGTAACACCGGACAACTTTGGATTGTATTGTTAACTTCAAATGATGCTTTTAAAATTTTTATATATTTTATTATATTATATTCTGTTTCACGATAGTGTGGGAGAAATAATTAATTTAATAGAAATGTGAAATTCTACTCCTATGGTTGTTCAAAAATTTCTCAGACATTTGGTCAGTAGATATTTTTAATTTTGAGTAATTTGTTAGTAGTGTGTTGGCGTTCGATAGAGTTTAAATTGTATTCTGTGTTTAGTAGAAATTGAGGTTTTGGGGAAAATTGATTCCCTGGTAATGCTCTGAATTTGAGAGATTATCTTTTCTAATTTTTAATTTTTCAATTGGTGATCGGTAGTTTCCACCCATCTGTAACTATTGACTAGTTTGCCAATTCAGAACCCCTGTCGGTACTTCACTCCATTCCTTCAATCGGTATATCCATTTGGCTCATGATATTTACTTTATTAATTTTCTAAATTCTTGTTTGGTGCACTAGGTTTCCGTTTAAACCGATCGGTACTTTTGCCACACTTATACAAAAATATATATATCTCATTGGTATATGGTGTTGATCCATTAATTTGAGAATCCTTTGGTACCCTGTCGGTTCTCCCAAATTAATAGAGATGTTTACCGAACACTCAACAATTTTTTCTCATTTCTTATCGGTAATTTATTTTCGTTGCCTATCGTAAATTATTTCTTCTTTGCTAGTTGATTTCTAGTCGAACGTTGCCCATTGGTAATCCATCTCCATTTCCTCTTCGGTCAATTACCTCAACACATTGACTAAACACCCAACACTCTTCAGAACTCTCTTTCATTGGCCAAACAGCACTCCCGAACAATACCTTGACCGAATGGCACAATGTCACCAAACACAATATCCAATTTCTTCCTCCTCGGTGACTGTTCGGTACCCCAATTATAAGACTCCTCCAGACAACATTTCCTCTAAATTTTCCCTCCCCTCAGCACTTTCTTTCTTTAACCAAACAGCACGTGCCTTTTTCCTTGGTTGACCGAACACTCAATTTAGTACCCACATATGCCTTCGGTCAACACGCCTCCCTCTTCACTCACACATGTCTTCGGTCATGTAGAAAACTTGAAACTTCATTGCTCAACAATGTGACTTGCATTCCTTGGGATTTGAACTCACAACCTGCATTCCTTGGGATTTGAACTCACAACCTCCAAGCTATCCAAAAAGTTAATTACCACTAGACCATCTTAACATCGTGTTTATATCACATCATATATATATATATATTATATTTCTTTTTACACAAATATGACTCTTGAATGACACTTCTTTTTTTTTTCGTTGGAACAATTGTCATTCTCTTTTCTGTAGCCGATGGGAAATGAACCTAAACACCATCAACCTCCTTAGTATATCACCAATCACTTTTCTCTCTCTTTCAACAAATGAAAATTCTAAGTACTTAAAACTCATTAAATTGAGTTCCAAATTACCAAAAAGGACATATTAGGCACTTGTGTAAGTTGGGAGAGAAAGAGGACAATTAAGTAAATAGGATGAAAGAGATGTAAATAAGAAGTAGAGGTGGAATTCTAAAACCCACGAATTCAGAATTTCATATCTATTATTTTTCTCTCTCTCTCAACACACACACACCTTCTATTTCTCATTTCTTGCTTCCATTAGAGATTAATTAAACCATCACAAACTTACATTCTAAAGACTCCAAAATTCATAATCCAATCTCATTAGTTAAGACTAATGAGGGATTTGAGATTCTCCCAAAAAGAGGAAACCTAGGGTTTGACGATGGTTTGACGTGCATTAAAAATGGTGACAAAAATCTAGGAGCTGGACAAAGCTGATTAAATAAGGCACTTTTTGTGGAGAAATTGAGAGTGACTACCCTCTCAAATACTGTGAGTGGATGGTTATATTAAGCATGAATGATAAATGTTTTTTTATTGTGATTTTATGAAATATATTTTAAAATGAATTTTGAATTGGATTTGAAATGTTTTGTAATTGTGGTGTGCCCCCCCTAAATAGATTGACAAATTTATGACTCTACCTTTGGTTTCTTATATTTTTTATTGCATCATGTTACAATTGAACTACGAATGTGAATCATGAAATTTTATTCCATTGTGAATTATTATGAGACTGAAATATGAAATGAGTTTTGTAACATGGTGTATGGTGAAAAACTATAATCTGTGATTAAGTCTTCCACGACCGACCGACGGGGCAGTGTAGAAGGGTTCAGTTAATTATCTTCTTGGAGATAGCGGGACGGAGAGCCACTCAAGTTGGCCGTGATGTCGTGATATGCACCCCACGAAAACTCCGGGCCAACGCCAATAGGTAGGGGATTGTTTTATGAAAAAAAAAATCTTAAAAATGTTCCTTGGCAGATTCTACCAATGGCCATTGGTAGAATAATAGTTTTCGACAAATCCCCAAAAAAGTTTGAAAGGAAAATGAAATCATTTATTGAATGAGACACTTGAGTCATGGAAGATTTATTCTGAATGCATTTTTATGAAAATGACATTTGGTATTACAATTACATGACTTTGATATGCTCTTTGGCACAACCACCCTCACCCCTCGTTTTTGTTCAACATACCATTACACTCACTGAGTATTTTATACTCACCCTACTCTTTTGTCTCTTTTAGGGAAGCTAGTTTGAAGACTTAGTCATCGTCAGATTGCTAGTCGGAAGAAATCATTTTTGGGCATTCATCATTAGATACAAGTTTTGGGAACTATGAGAACTGGACCCATGGAGGGAGTTTTTGTAAATATTTAAAAACTTGGTTTTTGTTAAATACTTTCTAGAATTTTTGTCTATTGCTGTAAACTGTTGTTTGGTTACTTTGGAATTTCCGTCGTTAGATGTGAAAATGTCTTTACAAGTCTTATTATTTTCGTTGGGGCATTTGGATTGTTTGATGAATGAGTGAATTTATTTTAAAATGTTGGTATAGTGGTATACCTTGCGGTGCCTCCAGATACGGAATGAGTTTACACGTGTTTAGGGATAACGCGGCGGTTGTCACGTACTCGACTAAAGGCTCGGGGCGTGACAGTAAACATGTGGAATATTGTTATTTTACAAGAAAGATCATGTCATAAGTTTCACTATCATGTCCATATCATATAATGGAAGAATATAAAATATATGAAGAAATAACTTAAAATATTTTTTAAATGAAAATAAAATTCAAAGTTTAGAATTATCACAATTCTTCTTTGACACCATTAAAGTAATTAATAATCCATCTAGAATCAGGGAAGACTCTTATCACATCCACAGAATTAGTTGAAGAAATGACCTTAAGGCTTGAAAGATTATTCAAGTCTCACCTTCGATGAATGTAGCTCTCCATCAATTACATCGAGGAAGGAGGACAGCAACTTTCATTTCTCATGTAAGATGGCCCCCAGCTTGAATGTGATGTCCCAAAACTTGAGACATTTAATGTGGTGAGACTTGAATCTTTGAAAAATCATACTGTAACAGTCAGGGTGGGGTTGAGTGAAAACCAGCTTAATTGCTCCCTTCCACTATCAGTGAATAATCTTACTTAGCTCAGGACTGCAACTTTCATTTCTCATGTAAGATGGCCACCAACTTTAATGTGATGTCCCATAACTTGAGACCTTCCATATGGTGATATTTCAGACTTTGAAAAATCAAACTGTAGTTGTCAGGGTGGGGTTGAGTGAAAAGCAGCTTAATGGCTCCCTTTCACAATCAGTGAATAATCTTACGCGGCTCAGGACTTTTGGGGTTGACTGAAAACCAGCTCATTGGTCATTTACCAGAAAATATCTGCTTTAGTCATGTGCTTCGGGATTCCACCATTAACGATGACCAGATCCAATGTATTATTCCAAAAAGTTTAAGAAACTGCACTAGCTTAATCAGAGTGAGGCTTGAAAGAAATCAGCTCATAGGTAACATTTTTCGACAACGGAGTAGCCTTATTCAATTCAACTTCTAACACCTAAAATTTGTAGCAGAGTGTTTACAAACACCATTAATTTGCCACAACTCAATGATTATAGATATTTAACATTTGACATTTGTCACTTCTGCAATATCACAGGGTCTTCAGTCTCGTCTGTATAATTTGATAAGGTAATGCATTAATTCTGAACCTCAAGAATATATGTGACTCGACTTGTATAAATTCTTTGCCAACTGTTTTGATTGTGTCTTTCAGCCATTTTATTTCCTTGTATATGTTGATGTACATGACAAACAAATCACACAATGGAATGTGTCATATACGAGGCCATCCTGATTGGTTGTACAAACAAAGGGTTAAAGCAAATTTGTGGTAAGATTTGATGGTGAAGGAGGTTTGTAATCATTGTGATCTTAAGGAGATTCGAGATCTTGCTCAGGGAAAAATAGGCTTGCTTCACTGGGGAGAGTTACGCTTATATTAAAGAGTTAAATTCAAACGCCAGTAATATATCTAAATATCCTAAGCAAAAGTAATTATTTTCAAAATAAAAAGGTAATTCGTTGTTTTCTACACAATGAATTTGCTATAACTGTTATAACTATTAATTAATAATATTTAATCTTTAACATTTAAAATTTATTTTTTGACATAAGACCAATTGATATCCAAATTTTATCAGCCTAACATTTATTATTTCTATAACTTCATGGGATAGTTATTATTTTGATAGTATTTAGTGGTGAGCATGGTAGGGTAGTGGTAGGGTGAAGGTCAAAATCTGTACCCTTCCCTATCCTCCATCGGTTTCAAAGTTTTTATTCTTGCTCCATCTTATGAGAAACTCTACCCTACCCTTGCGGTACCGGGTAGTTATTATTTTCCAAAATTGCATTTTTTCTTTTTCTGTGCAAAATTAGAAGTTACAAATAAATCAATTGCAATAAAAAATTTAGTATCGGTAATACGAATAATGGTTGAAAGTTGGAGCTTGTAAATCAATCATTGACCATCGATTTTCTTTTTAAATTGACTATTCTTTTTGTTTAAAAAAAAAAAAAAGCCTATTCATTTTTCTATCAAAATTTATTTTTTTAGAGAAATTTAGAGAGGTAGGCTTTTACCCTTCCCTATTTCTACAGGATATATCCGCTACCCAATATATTAGAATCAATACAGTACCTAGGGGACATAATGAAAATATCTGTTTGCTCATCCCTAATAGTATTTCTGGTATTTGTGTAATCTCCTTGTACTTCCATCACCTCCATAGTGCAATTATTCGGCTTTCGAGCCATGGTTTTTTTTCCTCTTTTCCATGTAAAACAGTCTGCATTGTGTGTTTGTTGTTTGTTCTTTAACTGCTTATTACCTTGCTTCAGTTTCTTGTTTGTTGTTCTTCGTTTTCAAATCAGAACAGCCTGAGGTTTTTACTTTTCTTTCCTAGTTGATTCTCTCTGTTGATTGGCTTTTTGGTTTGCTGTGTTTTGTTTGCACCATTTTGCTGCATTGAGGTCTAGTCCTTGTTTTTTGTATGTGCTGGGCTTAGGCCCCTTCCTGATTAAAAAAAAAATGTTGTGTTAATTAAAATCTTGACCACATTTATTACCATTTTGTGGCTTTAGCGAGATCTTGTTGTCATTCTTTTTCCTTCTTATTTTCACTATCTTTTCGTGCACTTACCAACTTCACAAAGGTACTTGAAAGAAATTCTTAAGATTTTATGTCCTAAGGCATTCTTAAGATTTCAAACTTTAATTTACTAAATTGATTTCATTAAGTCTTAGGAAGTCTATCAACAGCTTTTGAAGAAATTGTGATCAGATTTTAGTAAGACTGTGTCGAATTAAGGATAAGTTTGGCTCCTTTAATGAAGAAATTTATTTTTTATTCAAAAAACTATACATCTTTTAAAAAGAAAAAACTCACTTCAATTGAAATATGAAAACGTAAAATAAGATAGAATAGCAAAAGATTAAAGCAAATTGAAATAACTTAAGATTTTCCAAATAATTCCCAATTCTCTTGTTATTGTTGGTGTTGGTAGTGCTAATTTTATTATCAAACTTATCAATTGTTGATATGGATTTGATAGTGAGCACCGAAGCGAGTAATGTGCCACAAAGGAAAAGAAAATTTGTTTAGAATTAGAATGTACACTCCAATACCACTACTAGAAAAAGGACTTTCAGCGATGAAAATTACCGACAGATAAAAATCCATTGCTATTAACGATGGATTTGCTACGGATTACCGATAGAAAAATCAGCGACGAATTTAGCGACGGAAAATTAGTGATGAAAATTTTCCATCGCTAAATCCGTCGCTAAAACCTTTTTGGACAAATTTATGACGGATTCAGCGACGGAAAATTTCCATTGAAAAATCCGTCGCTAAAACCTTTTCGGAAAAATTTACGACGGATTCAGCGACGGAAAATTTCCGTTGCTAATTTTCCGTTGCTAATTTTCCATCGCTAAAAGTTAAAAAAAGAAAATTGTTTTTGTTAAATATAATTTTTTTTTTGTTTTTATTAAATATAATTTGTATTTTTATTAAATATAATTCTTATTTTTATTAAATATAATTTTATTTTTTATTAAATAAAATTTTGTATTTTTATTAAATATAATTTTGTATTTTTATTAAATATAATTTTTTTATTAAATACAATTTTATATTTTTATTAAATATAATTGTGTTTTTTTATTAAATATAATTTTTTTATTAAATATAATTTTAAGTTTTGATTAAATATAATATTATCTTTTTATTAAATATAATTTTGTATTTTTATTAAATATAATTTTGTATTTTTATTAAATAAAATTTTGTTTTTATTAAATATAATTTTGTATTTTTATTAAATATAATTTGGTATTTTTATTAAATATAATTTTGTATTTTTATTAAATATAATTTTGTATTTTTTATTAAATATAATTTTATTTTTTTATTAAATATAATATTATCTTTTTATTAAATATAATTTTGTATTTTTATTAAATATAATTTTTTGTTTTTATCAAATAAATTTTTTTATTAAATATAATTTTGTATTTTTATTAAATATAATTTTTTATTTTTATTAAATATAATTTTTGTTTTTATTAAATATAATTTTATTTTTTTATTAAATATAATTTTGTATTTTTATTAAATATAATTTTTATTTTTATTAAATATAATTTTATTTTTTTATTAAATATAATTTTGTATTTTTATTAAATATATTTTGTATTTTTATTTAATATAATTTTTATTTTTATTAAATATAATTTTATTTTTTTTAGTAAATATAATTTTTATTTTTATTAAATATAATTTTATTTTTTTATTAAATATAATTTTGTATTTTTATTAAATATAATTTTATTTTTTTATTAAATATAATTTTGTATTTTTATTAGATATTATTTTTTGTTTTTTAAATATAATTTTATGTTTTTATTAAATAAAATTTTATATTTTTTTTAAATAAGTATACTGTATTTTTAATATCGATAGTTACAAATAAATTATAGAAATATAAAAAAAAATAAACTAATAATTCAAATGTAATGGTGGCATGGTGGTTAAGGCTCTCAAGATCCTTCTCTCACACCCGGATTCGAACCTGGGTGGAAACATATTTTCAACACATTTTCATCATATTTAAGGTGCAGACGGGCGGGCGATTTTGGGCATTGGATTTACTGTTACTCACATCAGCGACGGATTAAATTCCGTCGCTAATTATTGACGGATTAGCGACGTAAAAATTCCGTCACTAAAAAATCCGTCGCTAATTCATCGCTAAAATTAGCGAGGTGACTTTCAGCGACGGAATACGGAAAAAATCCATCGCTGATACTTTCAGCAACTGAAATTTGAGTATTAGCGTCGGAAAAATCCGTCGCTGATATCCGTTTTTCTAGTAGTGTATGTAGCCTCACAGTTTATGAGACCATGATTTATTTATTTATATTATAAATTAATTTTTTTTCCAGCCCAATAGAATGAAATCAGTGTAACAGCGACAACAAAATATTGCCATTGAAAATTAATGTTATTCAACCCTATTTTTATGACATATTAAATTAAATTGAATTAAATTTTTCTATACTTATAATTATTGGATGTGGGTTTCGTCTCCACAGATCCACCTGTTCTTGGACTCGATCGTACAGCTGGTGTGAGGCTTGAGACTTGCAAAAGACCCTTTGGCGAGGGAGGCTCCTGACGCTTAAGTCAGAAAGAACGATTTTTTGAAAGGAAAAGACAAACTAACTGAGAGAGGAGGGAGGACGGATATTCCTCTGTACTCTGTGTGCCATATGTAGGGTTAGAGGATTTACCTGGACTGATGTCCTCATTGATGTTATATAATGCTTTTTTTAGATCCATATCGTTATGGGCTCTGTGAAACCCTAGTTTTCTTAAAAATTCGTCTGGAGATTACGGATCTATGATCATGAAAGATGCGACGTTGCGACTACTTAGGCAACTATATTATACAGAGAGATTTTTTCTCTTATTGATTAAATCTGCTAGGTTTTCTTCCGTATAGGAAAGATATGTTCCGTGTCGAAGTGGGAGACTCAGTTGGTCACCAATTGGATGTTAGCGATTGAGGGGGACGAATATGTTTGATCTCTTTGATGGCTATCAGTTGAGGGTGTTCGGTTCCACTAAACCCCTTATAAATCGAGTCGAACAATAGACCCTTCAATTAAGTGGGGCAACCAAAGCCCTTCGGGGAGACAAGTCCCTTCGAGAGTGGGGCGATTAAGGCCCATCCGTGGAGATGGATCTCTCCAGTAAGCCGGGGCGATAGGGCCCATTCTCGTCTGAGTGTATAGCTACTAGAGAAAATGGGGGGGGTCTATTATTTGCCCCTGACTCATGCCGTCGATTCGTAGAAGAGGTGTCATGAGTAGAGTTTGCTTTTCGAGAAATTAAAAGACGCGAGCGTGATAGTGACGTGTATTTCCTGAGGTCACCCAAATCACCTGTAAATGACATGGAATCGGAATAGGCGGGATATGGATCTCTTCTTTAACTCACCTTGCCACGTATGGGACGTTTTATCCTCTCTTGGGTTCAGTTAATACAGTTGGGGAAGATGAAGTGACACGTGCTTCTTTAATTCACATATTTATCGGAGCAGCATTTTAACTACCGCAAGATTTCATAAAAATCTTCGTTCGCCTATAAGTAGGGGTTGCGAGACCTCCTTTTGTTTTAGAAAACTTTTCCATGTTTGAGGGTTATTGTAAGAAGATTTTAGAAAGATGTTCCAGCCTTTGCGAGCTTCGTAGCTTGAGTCACTTTTATTGGTATGAGATCTCGTCAAGAATGGAGACTATTGGTATGAGGTCTCGTCATGGCATTCGTGGTTCGTATGTCATGATGGGTTCTGCTAACATTTTCATCGGGAGCCCCTGGCTCAAATTTAAGAAAGGAGTCTCTTTCCAAGTCAGGTGGTGTAGAAGGTTGGTCATACGCAGAGACCGGGAGATGACAGAAAATGTGATGATATTTCGATGCATCCCCTGGGTTTCTCTCCGATCGACTTGTCCCCCCTTTTTGTAGGTGCATTACTAGGGCTGCAGATTGTCGAAGTTCTTCTTGCGGCTTCTGTAGTCTCTAATGTTGGGCATTTCTGTTTGTTTTTCGTTGTTTTTCTATTACTGTTTTTGTACTCTCCAATTTTGTTAAACGATAGAGATAATAATATTGTCACTTTGTCCAACTGAGGGACTAGCAAGATGTAACTGCCCATATAATTCATTATCTCTGTATCATAATACAAGAAATGTAGCTTGATAGTCATTGTGTCTGATGGAATCATTTGTGTTAATGATGCTCGAATACTGTTCAAACTCTTTCGTTCAATAGGTTAAGCTTTTTGCTGGGTTGGGATGACTAGGATTCGTTCGGACAGTTAAACTTTTTTGATAGGGCGGGACAGCTAAGGCCCTTCGAGGAGATAGATTCCTTCGATTGTATGGGGTGAATAAGGCTCTTCGGGGAGATAGATCCCTTCGATTGTGCGGGGCGACTAAGGCCCATCAGGGAGATAGAGCCCTTTGATTATGCGGGGTGACTAAGGCCCTTCGGGGAGATAGATCCTTTCTATTATGCGAGGCGACTAAGGCCCTTCGGGGAGATAGATCCTTTTGATTATGCGGGGCGACTAAAGCCCTTCTGGGAGATAGATCCCTTCGATTGTGCGGGACGACTAAGGCCCTTCAGGGAGATAGATCCCTTTGATTGTACGGGATGACTAAGACCCTTCGGGGAGATAGATCCCTTCGATTGTGCGGGACTACTAAGGCCCTTCAGGGAGATAGATCCTTTCAATTGTACGGAACGACTAAGGCCCTTCGGGGAGATAGATCCTTTCGATTGTGCAGGGCGACTAAGGCTCTTTAGGGAGATAGATCCCTTCTATTGTACGGGGCAACTAAGGCCCTTCAGGGAGATAGATCCCTTCGATTATATAGGGCGACTAAACCCCTTCGGGGAGATAGATCCCTTCGATTGTGCGGGGCGACTAAGTCCCTTCGGGGAGATAAATCCATTCGATTGTATGGGGCGACTAAAACCCTTCGAGGAGATAGATCCCTTCGATTGTGCGGGGCGACTAAGGCCCTTCGGGGAGATAGAACCCTTCGATTGTGCGGAGTGACTAAAACCCTTCGGGGAGATAGATCTCTTCGATTGTATGGGGCGACCAAGATCATTCAGGGAGATAGATCCCTTCGATTGTGTAGGACAACTAAGGCCATTCAGGGAGATAGATCCCTTCGAATATACGGGACTAAGGCCCTTCGAGGAGATTGATCCCTTCGATTGTGCAGGGCGACTAAGGCCCTTCGGGGAGATAGATCCCTTCGATTGCGAAGGGGTGACTAAGGCCCTTCAGGGAGATAGATCCCTTTGATAAGTTAAGATGAAAACGTTAGGAATTCGAATGATGGAACTATCAAAAGGAAAACTACGATAGAACGTATTTGATAGGGACCTTCCTAGTTGGGAGCTAGTTTGCCCTTGGGTTGGAGTTTACCGATGGCTTCCACCTTCCTTAGTACCACGTCACCTGGCTTGAATGTTTGAACTCTGACTCGTCAGTTATACTACCACGCCATTTGTTGTTGGTACGTGGCCATTCAGACGGATGCGGATTCCCGTAGTTCGGGGAGTAAATCTAAGTGTTTATGCAAGGTTGACTCATTCCTTTCAGAGTCATAGTGAGCTACTCGAAGTGAATGGATTCCAATTTCCACTGGTATGATGGCCTCGCTTCCGTATGTCAAACTAAATGAAGTTTCTCCGGTTGCTCTTCGGGTGTGGTTCGGTATGACCAGAGGATACTATAGAGCTCATCTATCCATCGTCCTTTGGCTTCGTCTAGCATGGTCTTTAGCCCTTGGAGCATGGTCCTGTTGGTAATTTGTGCGAGTCCGCTGGTTTGTAGATGGGCAACCGATAAGAACCGATGGTTGATTTCCAGTTTAGTACTGAACTCTCAGAAGTCGGAGTTGTCAAACTACTTCCCATTGTCAGTGATGAGGATATAAGGTATGCCAAATCGGGTGACTATGTGAGTCGACACGAACGACCGCACCTTAGTTGCGGTTATTTGAGCCAGGGGCTTCGCTTCTACCCATTTGGTGAAATAGTCGATGGCCACTATTAAGGAATTTTCTCTATTCTATAGTTAGTGGGAATGGCCATAGGATGTCCATTCCCCATTAAGCGAAGGTCATGGTCCCGCGAGGGGGCTGAGTTCAGTAGAGGGTGCTTTAGGAACCGAAGAGAATCGTTGGCATTTGTCACATTTTTTTGACATAGTTACTAGAATCGTTCTTCATGGTTGGCCAATAGTATCCTTGTCGCAAATCCTTGTGGACCAGATTCTAGGCTCCGAGGTGGCTGCCGCATATCCCTTCGTGGATTTCTCGTAAGACATAGTTCCCCTCCTTTGGGGTCAGGCATCTTAGGTAAGTGTGAGTAAAAGACTTTCGATATAGTACCCCGTCTATGATGGCATAGTGAGCGACCTTTCATTTTAGCTTGATCGCTTCTAGTGGTGAGTGAGGCAATTGGTTGTCTCTTAAGTACACTTCAATTGGGTCCTTCCAACTAGGGGTTGGTCCGCCAATAGGACCCTTTTAGGTTCATCAATACTGGGATGTGGAAGGCTTTCGATATAGACTATTCGACTAGAGGCGACCGAATTTGAGCTGACCAGTTTGGAAAGCGTATCGGCTCTCGTATTTTTTAAGCGTGGGATTTGTTAGATGTCTACCTTGTCTAGCTTAGCCTTCATTTCATGCAACTTAGTCAGGTATTTGGCCATGAGCGGGTCTTTTGTCTCATAGACCCCTTTGATTTGTTTGACCACCAATTAACTATCGGTAAATACCCGAATGCTTTGGACTCCCATTTCGGCCGCAATCCAAATTCTTGTTAACAAAGCTTCGTACTCTGCCTGGTTGTTGGTGGTCTTAAAATCAAAACGAAGAGCATACTCTGCTTTGAAGTTGTCTGGACCCACTAGTATGAGCCCTGTGCCGTTACCTTAGGAGTTCGAGGACCCATCAACATGTAGGGTCCAATCTGGTAGTGACCATTCTGTGGGGCCATCAGTGAATTCGGGTGTAACCGGGAAGGTGCACTTGAAGATGAAGTCAGCCAAAGCTTGGCCCTTGATTGTTGGGTGGGGCAGATATTGGATGTCAAACTCACCCAGTTCCATGCTCCATTTGATTAGTCGGTCAGACATGTTTCTTTTTTGGAGGATTTGCTTTAGTGGTTGGTTAGTGAGCACAACGATAATGTGAGCTTAGAAGTATGGCCAGAGTTGTCAGGCTGAAATGACTAGTGCATAGGCTATTCCTTCGACCGGTCGATAATTGACCTCTGCTTCTTTAAATATCCGACTGATATAGTAAACTGGCTTTTGAGAAGTCGAGTCCTACTAGGACAGAGTAAAGCGCTTGGTCAGAAATAAAAAGCTAGAGATTGAGTTTCTCACCGGGGATCGGTCGGGAAAATAGCGGAGGGGCCATAAGATAATCCTTGAGTCGTTCAAAGGCTGTTTGGCACTCGGATGTCCATACAAATCATTGAGACCTCTTTAGGGCGTCGAAGATGGGTTTATACTTCTCTCCGACCTTAGACATAAAGCGGCTTAACACCGCTATCTGACCCGTGAGGCATTACACCTCTTTTAGTGTTCGAGGAGGCGACATGTCCAGGATGGCTTGTATCTTCTCGGGATTTGCTTCAATCCCATAGTTGGTGATCATGAAACCCAAAAATTTTCCCAACGAGATGCCAAATGTGTACTTTGCGGGGTTCAGCTGCATGTTATAGCATTTGAGTGTTTGAAATGTCTCTTCTAGATCAGTAACGTGGTCTTTGGATTTAACGCTTTTAACGAGTATGTCATCCATGTATGCCTCCACGTTTAGGCCAAGCTGGTCTTTGCAGACTTTATTGACCAATCGTTAGAAAGTTGCCCCGTGTTCTTGAGATCGAAGGACATGACTCGATAGTAGTATGTGCCGAATTCGGTGATAAAACTTATCTTTTCTTCATCTTCAGGCGCCATTTGTATTTGATTGTACCCCGAGTAGGCGTCGATGAAACTTAGGAGTTGGTGGCCCGAGGAGTTGTCCACCAGTTTATCAACGTTCAGGAGAGGATAACTATCTTTCAGGCACGCTTTGTTGAGGTCTGTGAAGTCTACAAACATCCTCCATTTACCGTTAGGCTTTTTCACCAAAACTACATTGGCCAGTCATTTGGGGTTTTTGATTTCACAAATAAAACCAGCGGCTAGTAGGTTTTGGACCTCTTCTTGAATGGCTCGTTGACGTTCGAGGGTGAATACCCTTTTCTTCTGTTTGACCGGCTTATAGGTCGGATCTACTGTTAGTTTATGGGAAAGGATGGATGGATAGATACTAGGCATGTCCTTAGGGGACTAAGCGAAGACCTTGGAGTGCTATTGTAGGCAGTTAATAACAGCGTCCTGGAGGGGCGTGGCCAAAGCGGCCCCGATCCATACAGTCTAGTTGAGATCATTTGTCAGAGGGAGCTCGATCACCTCTTCTCCTGACTCTGGTTTACTCATCGGTTCAATGTCACCCCTAAGCTCTAGGGTGTCGATAGAAAAATTCTCCTGCCTATCATAATCAACAAAAAGAATGAAGGGATCTGGATCACTGCGAATAGTTACAACCCCCTCAGACGTTCTGAACTTCACCTTTATGTGTCAAGTGCTGGGTAGTGCTTCAGCTTATCTAGACTCGACCGACCAAGAATGGCGTTGTATAGGGAGTACAGTTTTACCACCTGAAAGATGATTTTGGTAGTTGCACAGTTAAGGGGAACCCTTACAGTTATGGTGAGGGGGAGAATTCCCTCCGGATAGATATACTCATCGGTTAGTCCCTTGAGGGATCTGGTTGGAGGTTGCAGGTGCGAAGAGTTGAGACCCATTTAATAAAGGGTATCCCAAGTAAGGAGGTCGCAATTCGTGCCTTGATCAATTAGGACTCTTTTTACCACATGAGATTCTATTCTGATGGTGACCACTATAGGATCGTTGTGACTGGGGTCAATCTCAACTAGATCGTCGTCGTCAAACCCAATGACTGGGTGTTTTCTCTTTACCGTATCCATGTTGTATTTGATGACAGAAAGTTGATGAGAAAGGTTAGGGATTAGCCTAGCCGTTTCCCACAGGCGGTGCCAATTTGTTGAAGGTGGGCTTTATCTCCATAGATCCGCCTCTTCCTGGACTCGATCGTACAGCTGCTTGTGAGGCTTGAGACCTATAAAAGACCGCCGGAGCCCCTCCGGCGGGAGAGGTCTGACGCTCAAGTCAGAAAGAGTGGTTTTTTGAAAGGAAAAGATAAACAAACTGAGAGAGGAGAGAGGACGGATTTCCCTTTATACTCTGTGTGCCTTGTGTAGGGTTAGAGGATTTACCTGGACTGATATCCCCACTGATGTTATATAATGCTTTTCCTAGATTTGTGCCACTACGGGTTCTGTGAAACCCTAATTTCCTTAAGAATTCATCTGGGGATTCCGAATCTATGATCATGAAAGATTCGATATTGCGACTACTAAGACAATTGTATTATATAGGAAGATTCTTTCCCTTATCCATTAGATCTGTTAGGTTTCCTTCCGTATAGGGAAAATATGTTCCGTGCCGAAGTGGGGGACTCAGTTGGTTACCGATTGGCTGTTAGCGATCGAGGGGGACAAATGTGTTCGGTTTCTTCGATGGCTATAGGTTGAGGGTGCTCGGATCCACCGAACCCCTTGTAAATTGAGTCGAACAATAGATCCTTCGGTTGAGTGGGGCGACTAAGGCCGTTCGGAGAGACAAGTCCCTTTGAGTGAGTGGGGCGACTAAGGCCCATCCGTGGAGATGGATCTCTTCAGTAAACCAGGGTGACACGGGCCCATTCTCGTCTGAGTGTGTAGCTACTAGAGAAAATGGGGGGTCCATCAATAACAAATCTAAATTAATCAAAGGAGTAAATCTCTATTAATTAACACAACATTTTTTTCATTACGTTTAATCAAACGTTTTTTCTTTTTCTTTTGCTCGTTGTCCCATGGTTACAAGAATATGTTTCTCGTAGAAAAGAGTATTTCTTTGGGCTAGAATTCACCATCCATTATTTGTGGCATAAGTACACATTGTTTCTCATGACTCAGTTTCCTCACTAACCATTTCCTCGGGATGCATCCTAGCTGTTGTAACAGAATACTTTTGTTAAATAATAAAAAGTTTACATTATTGAAAAGAAACTTGTAATGTCTTTGTTAAAGGACCATCAGATTTGCACGCATAAGATTCTTCTTTTTTATTTTTCAAAAGTTACGGTTTGTAGTTGTCAAAAGTTACAGGGTCCCACCACCTGCTGTCTTTTAGAAAGATGTTCTCTAAAGATGAGTCTGATATTTCTAAAGCTGATTCTAATTGGCTAAAGCTGATAGCTACAAATGCTTTTTATGTGTCACGATTATGAACTGCCTCTGAGTCGAAGCTAAAGCTGCAGCATACACATGTCCATTAAGAATCTCCTTTCTAATATTTTCTTCCCATTGTAACATTTCTACTTCTTTTTTGTATTGCTCAAGATAGTATTTGTAAATTTCTGGGTATAATGTCTCTATTTCAAAGGCTACTTCTTGAATGTGAGGATTTATGTGGGCCGGATACTTCATATAAATTTTTTGAATTCTGGATTCGGCAAATAAATAAAATTCTTCACTTCTGCGGTATACCATGCCTTGTCGGTGTGCTAATGAATAGAGACACTGGTTTCTAATTTGTTCTTCTATTGTTTTCTAAAGAAATTTTCTACTACAAATATTTGTTCCTCTCAATGGATCAATCTTTGTCAAGTTATGTACACCATAGACCTAAATTCTGTATATTGTTGGTGCAAGATCACATTCTAACTATTCGGGCATTGAGGAATTGATTTCTACCACCACAAATCTGAAACCATATTCGAACACTTTTTATAATATTCTCCATCTCCATACTGTTGAGGTGTTAATATTGTTTTTCTACAAAAGCTATATGATTGTTTTTTAAGTGTTTTTTCTATTATATATCTTCTACGTTTTTCCTTTAACATATTAAAAGTGAACCATATTCTTTGACTAACTCTTAAGCCTTTCTCATAATTTGCATTTTTCCATTCTTGTTCTATTTCTTGTCCTAATAATCCAGGTAATTTTTGTAAATTTCTATTTGTTAAGTTTTCATCTAGTGCTTTCCCTGTTTTACTAAGAGTGTTAAAATATCCATTACTAAAATCTTTAATGTATTCCCAATTTTTAATTGTAAGTTGTTCTAAATTTCTAACAGCCATGTCTTGTACATTAGTATTTTGCCTGTTGGGAACAAATCCTAATATGAGTGTTCTTATACAAAATAAGGGGCACCCCGAAAAAAAAAAAAAAAGAACTTTAAAATTAAAGATGTCCTAAAACAGGCCTACTCTTAGGTTTGCCGATCTATTCACCCTAAGAGACACACTGTCTATGCCATGATCGGATTTTCAGAGTATCACGCTACAGAAGATTTCTTAATCTAAATTACTATTAATCACAAATTTACATTGTTCTAACAAGTCTCTTCTTACTACATATAAATTTCTAAGATAATTATTGTGATTATGATGTTCGACGCTTTGTAGTTTTATATTTACGTAATTTAAGTGAAATTCTATTTCTTCTAAAGAAAGTTTGTTTATCGGTAAATAAAAATAATTATTTCAGTTTTCAAAAAGATTTTTATAATAGATTTCAAAATTCATGCAAAAATTATCTTCTCTTTTCAATAACAACTTTACCCAAGAGATACTTTAGGTTCAACTATGCTATCTTAAGGTGATTAAAAAATATGTTCTTTATTTTTTAACCATTAATATGCTCGCACCTGATTACCCTCTTGTTCTGATCTAAAAATCTGTTTTCACCTCACTTTTCGGATAAAACAGCATTCCACGCCTAAATTCTTACTTTTTGAGTTTTTTAAACAAATTTTAGTAAAAGGACTCAATAATCAGAAGAACAATCTAAAGTATATCGTGTGACCTTAATTTAGCATAGTTTCTCCTATTTCTCCCTTCTAAGGGTTTGGCTAAAGAAAAATAAAGTTATAAGAAAAAAAAAAACTTACAGAGATAGATGTTGAAAATTCCTTAAATTGATGAAGCGAACTTGCTACAGAGATTTGTTTACAGAGAATTTTCAAGAGAGATTTTTGGTTACAAATGTTTTCTCCGTGTCTATCCTTCTAACTTGCTAGCTATTTATAGGAACTTAGCTAAGACTCGGATGCGAAACATGTTTACAGAGATTCGGATTTGAAATAAAAAGTTTACATTATTGAAAAAAAACTTGAAATGTCTTTGTTGAAGGACCATCAGATTCGCACGCATCAGATTCTTCTTTTTTATTTGTCAAAAGTTACGGCTTGCAGTTGTCAAAAGTTACAGAGTCCCACCACCTTCCGTCTTTTTGAAAGATGCTTTCTAAAGATGAGTCTGATATTTCTAAAGTTGATTCTGACTAGCTAAAGTTGATAGTTACAAATGCTTTTTATGTGTCAAGATTATGAGCTGCCTCTGAGTCGAAACTAAAGCTGCAATCTTCTCGATCATACATGTGTCCATCAAGAATCTCCTTTCTAATGTCTTCTTTCCATTGTAACATTTCTACTTCTTTTTTGTACTACTCAAGATAGTATTTGTAAATTTCTGGGTACAATATCTTTGTTTCAAAGGCTACTTCTTGAATGTAAGGATTCATGTGAGCCTGATACTTCATATAAACTTTTTAAATTCTGGATTCGGCAAATAAATAAAATCCTTCACTTCTGTGGTATACCATGCCTTGTCGGTGTGCTAATGAATAGAGACAATGGTTTCTAATTTGTTCTTCTGTAGTTTTCTGAAGAAATTTTCCACTATAGATATTTGTTCCTCTCAATGGATCAATCTCTGTCAAGTTATGTACCCCATAGACCCAAGTTCTGTGTATTGTTGGTGCAAGATCACTTTCTAACTATTCGGGCATTGAGGAATTGATTTCTACCACCACAAATCTGAAACCATATTCAAACTGACTGAGAATTGTTAGGACAATTTGCAAGAGTTGAGTGAGTCAGTCTCCTCTGGATCAGTGAACAAGATTCGACCAATCATTCCGAAATCTATTAAAGTATTTGAAGAGATTTCAATAGATATTTCATCTCTAGAAATACTAAAAGGTTTAAAAATATCGGCTCGAACATTTCCCTATAAAAAGTAAAAATGAACTTGACATCCACAAGTAAAACTGTGAAACATTTGGAACCGGCAATTTTCATCATGGGGTTTGTCATGCTCATCAAATGCGTGAATAACTGTCAAAAATGGTGATTTACTTTCTAAGAAAGATTGTAATATTTCTACCTTTTTGATAAAATTACTACTTGCTAGATTTAAAATTATATTGCTACACTTTTCTGGCAAACTTTTCAATTTTTCAATGGTTTTAAAAAACATTCTACTATACATATCTTTAAAATTTCTAGTTTTTTCTTTTTTGCTACTTGATGAATTTTACATTTTTACCATTAGTGTTTGTTGTACATTTCTATTTTACAATTGTGTTTCTAGTTCGTTAAGACGAGATTTTAATAAAGTAATTAACTCTTTTTGGGAGTTAATCTGTTCATTAAACTCTCTACATTTGTTATTCAAAATATTGAAAATTTTTCCCATTGTTTCACATTGGCGACAAAATATCAGATTTTGATTAACATATGTCTTAACTGCTTCACTATATGATGTGGATGCTGATACTGATAAAGAATTACTAGTTAGCTCATTTCTAATTTCATCAACTATGCAAAAATTGATTCCTATTCTATTTCTACTATAATTTAATGCACTCTTTAAATCATAAAATCCTTTAAAAAAGTGGATTTACAAATCCTGTGGTTTGCTCCAATACTTGGGGCCAGGTCTTGTAAATATCGAGATTTCTACCATTTGTTACTCATAACAAGAAAAATTTCTACTATTATGTTTTTCTGCAATCTTGCTAAAGTACTAGGCTAATGCATTAAGCGCTTTAGTCTTTTGGCTAGCATGCTATGCAGACCACAAATTATCTAATATACACTGTTGACTATCATCTAAATGAGTTTCTAATGCTGATCTAAAATGCATATTAGAACTTTTGGGGAATTTTTTAAGCTCTCATTGTCCAAACTGCATTTTCTGTTTATCCATAGTTTCTTGCAATCAAAAGATTAATAGCATAAGACATTAAAAAGCTATTTTATTCAACGGTTTTTCTACATGTTTTTTGCTACTTTTTGCATCACTTAAAGCAAAAGTAAAAATTGTTCTAAAAAATTTATTATTTGCTACAGATGGATTTCTAAGTAGATCTTCATATCCTTTAATTTCCTTCAAAATATTTTTATAAACTTCTCGAGCTTCTTGTTGTTTAGGAAACAATTCCTGCAAAACCAAAAAAAAAAAAAAATAATTTAACAAACAATTTTGTTTAAAAGGCTTTCCACATATTTCTTTCTATCATTTTCATTTTTAAGAGAATTGCTGAAGAGGTTGAACAAGTAAAGGTTTTGGATGATATGTTTATTCTTCAAAAGAGCTTCTTTATCTTATACTCATTTGCAAAGATATTTATGGATGTCTCGTGCTTCTTTAAGCTTTGGAAACATCTGCAAAAATCAACTCAGTAATATTTTTAGAAAGAAAATTAGTAAGTTTATTATTTTTTCCTTTAATATGTTCTAGTTGCATTTATATCCATTTCCTACTAAAGTATTTAATAAATTTAATCATCTTTTGCTATTTATTTTCTTTTCATTTATCTTGTTATAAAATACTACTATTTCATTACAATTAATTCTAATAGTAAATGGTTTATTTAAAAATAATCTAAAATTATTTATAACATATATTATTCCTAAAATTTCAAAATCTAAAGGTCCTAATCTTGATTCTCTAAATGTTCTTGAAACATATCTACAAATTTCTTCTGTTTTCTTACTACTGTATTCATTAGGTTTTACTAAAAGTATTGCTCCCCATCCTAATTTACTAGTATCTATTTCTACAGTTTTAGATTCATCTTCTAAAGTTATCTTAGTTTTGATAAATTACTAATTTTCTTTTTTATTTCTTTTACTAAATCTATGTCACTTTGGTTAAAATATCTTTGTTCAGATTTACCACTTTTGCTATATAAAGGACCTGTTAATTTTCCTAAATCTTTTATATGATTTCTAGCATTGTTTATTAATCCTAAAAAAGATTGTAAAAATTTTAAATCTTCTAACTTATCAGGGAAATTTAATATTTTGTTACTATATGTTTTTTAAGTTCTATAGTTCCTTTTTCTATTTTCATTCGTAAAAATTCTATAAATTCTTTACATTACTCTATTTTCTTTTTATTTATAATTATTCCATTTTCTAAAAATTTATTAAAAAACTGTTTCTAAATGTTTATAATGTTTTTCTAAAGTTTTAGACATTGCTAAAATATCATCAATATATACAAGGATGAATTCATACTTTTTAAAAATTAAGTCCATTTTTCTTTGAAATATACTAGATGCGTTTTTTAATCCAAAGGACATTACTAACCATTCAAAATATTCTTCACTACAAGTAAATGCTGTCCAAGCTATACTATTTATTACTAATTTAATTTGCCAAAATCCTGATTTACAATCAAATTTACTAAAGAATTTCTACCTTGTATTCTGTTTAGTAATTCATTTTATTAGGTATATTATAACCATCATCTATTGTATTATCATTCAATCTTTTATAATTAATTACCATTCTAGCCTTATCTCCTTTTATTTCAGAATGACTTTTAACCATAAATGCAGCACTTCTATATAGTCTTTTGTTATGTCTAATTACTCCTAGATCTAACAATTCTTTTATTTGTATTTTAAATTCTTCTATATCTTTTGGATTATATTCTATATTTGCTATTCTAATAATTATATCTGGGTTTTTGATTTTTATTTTAGCTTTACAGTTATTTTTATCCCAATGTTCTAACGAATTTTCTCCTATAATTTTACACTGTTATGCTAATTCTATTAACTTTTTTACTTTTCGAGGAAATTGTATTCTCATTATTTTTTCTTCTAAATAAGTTTCTATTATCTCTTGTCTAAGATTTTGTTCTATTGTAAAATTGTCAAAAATGTCTTAATTCTTTATAATGTTTAAATTACTATGATCACCACGCTGAAGCGACAACTCTGATAAATGGTTAGTAGGTATATGGTTAACTCGTTTTTGTATAGTTACAAATTCGCAACTTAATGTAATACTGTCATTTAAAGAAAGAATAAAATTTAAACCTAAAAGAAAATGATGAGTATTTCCTAGAATATATTGATTTTCTAATACTAAAGTTTGTGGTAATATATATTGTTCTATATAGGTATTTGCTAAAATTTTAAATCTAATTTTAGTTCCTTCCAAACATTTGGTATATTCAATAATGCTTCCACCTACTATTTTGCTAGAAGTAATTTATGTAGTATTACTGATCCAATTCTTTGGTACTAATTTTTCTGAAATAATGCTTTTGGTTGCTCCAATATCAACTATGGCTTCTAAATTTATTTTATTGTTTCCTAATATTAATTCATATTCAAGTGTTATTAAGGTCGTTTTTTGATTATTGCTAATAAGAAGTTCAATATTTTTTGTTTCTAAAATTTCATTAAGATTAGTATTTTCCAGTTCTTCTATGATTATTGTTTCTTTTTATTGAATTTTTCTATTTAAAATTCTAACTTATCACAATATAATTTTAATTTTTCGATTTCTAATTCTAGCTCATTTATTGTTTTTTGATTTGTCACTTAAATTTTTTCTGTTGCTATTTCATATCTAATTTGAAAATGGTTTTCTAAACATAGATGACAAATTTCAATCATACAATATTAACATTGAAATCTCTAATGACAATCTGGGTAATATTTACAATATTTGTAGGGGTTTGTTAAAAATCCTTTTTGATATTCTCATTGATGTTTACATTCAAGTTCTATGTTTGCTAACACGAAATCATTATTACTCAAATTCTAATTATCTAAAATATTTGTTAATTTATCTACATTTCCTAATTTTGCGTCTAAATTTTCTGATTCATCTGAATTATAATTAACTTCTTCAAAATCTATAGAATATACAGATTGATCATGTTTAGAACTTATACTTACTATTTCTTCATCTAAATTTTCTACTAACATAGCTCTTTCTTTGTTAATTTTTTTATTATTACTTCTATTTGCTAAATGTTCTGTACTTTCACAAATATAACATTGACATTTTCTTTTTGTTGGTTTTTTAACATTTCTATCTTTATCAAATCTTTGACTTTTTGAGGGTTTTAAAATTTTTCTATATTTTTTCTTTTTATAATATTCTTTATCTCTATATTGCTGAGGTGTTAATATTGTTTTTCTACAAAAGTTATATGATTCTTTTTTAAGTATTTTTTCTATTATATCTTCTACATTTTTCCTTTAATATATTAAAAGTGAACCATACTCTTGGACAAACTCCTAAACCTTTCTCATAATTTGTATTTTTCCATTCTTGTTCTATTTCTTGTCCTAATAATCCAGATAATTTTTGTAAATATTTATTTGCTAAGTTTTCATCTAATGCTTTCCTTGTTTTACTAAGAGTGTTAAAATATTCATTACTAAAATTTTTAATATATTCCCAATTTTTAATTGTAAATTGTTCTAAATTTATAACAGCCATGTCTTGTATATTAGTATTTTGCCTACTGGGATAAATCTTAATATGAGTGTTCTAATAAACATAGTAAAATTATAAGGGTTTTCTCCTAGAGTTTTAATTGCAGCTATTTTTTGTGCTTTTTGTACTTTTGCTACATTATATATATTACTAACTGTTTTTCCTAACAATGTTTCTAAATATGTAAACATTTATGTACTTTTATCAATATTGGTCCAAGCTCTAACGGCATCTAATTCCCATCTATTAATAACTTCTTGTCATAATTGTGGATTAAATCTACCTATGTCTAAGATACTTCCACCTTGACTAGCAGGACTTAGTTTTATATAGTCGACTAGTTTTCTACTCCCATAGTTTTTAAAAGTTTTTGCAGGCTCTGTGTAAATTGCTCTAGTTTGTGTTAAAAATAGTTTTCCACTTTACTAGCTCCTGTTTCTGGTTGATTAAAATCTTGTCTACTCCTTTTATACTGACTTTCCATTGTTACATTGCTACCGCTTCCTTCTTCCTTTTCCATAAATGTTTTTTCAGTCTTTTTTCTTTCTAAATATTTTTCATATTTTTCTTCTATATAATTCACAACTCTTTCTACATCCCAATTTTCTTTTAACCATAAATAAGATATTATATCATCTAACTTTTTCCTAATAATATCTTTATTTGTTTCGTTTCCTATAATATTTTCTATTTCATTATCATCTATTATTTTATTCATAAATATATGCTTTGTTTTATTACTATTTAACCAATAAACATATCCTATTATTTTTTGAATTCTATATTTTTTATTTTCTATGGTTAATTCTATAAAATTTTCTGTGATTACATAAGGTGTACAATTTTCTAAAAAATCTATGCCTTAAATTTTTTCATTATATCTTTCTAACTCTTCTATAGGTAATGTTACTTGTATTTTTATTTCAGAAAATTTTAAAAATGTGGTTGTTTCTTGTTTACATATTACTTTTTCTTTAAAATTAATATAATATTCTAAAGGTCTATCTTTACATTCTAAGTTAAATTCTCTAACTTTCTTTCTACTAATGTGACTCAAGCTAGCACTTGTATCTATCCATATAGATTCTAAATTTCCTTTAATTTTTCCTAATATATGATATTGGCTATAATCTTTATGATTTTTAATTCCTACTTTGGGTTCTTTAGATCTTTTTGGTCTTTGATTAATATAACTTCTAAGACTATTTGTTTCTAAATCATCTTCTTCATTTTTTAGATTATTACCATTTCTAGATTGATAATCAGTAAAAGTTATACTAAGCTTACCATTATTTTCATATGCTATTGTATTAGTTGGTTCTAAAATTTCTTTTCTAGTAAATGAATCTAAATTCTATTCTAATCCTGCATTAATTTCACTACTAAATTTAAAAGTTTGTAATGCTTTAATATCTTCACTACCTAGTAGTCTATGAGCTATTTCTGAATTAAATTTATATTTAACATTGTTAGTATTATTTAATTTTCCTAAAAAGACTATACATACTAAAAGATTATTTTTTCCATTTACCATTTTATATCCTTTTGTCTTTATTACTACTCTAATACTATCTCTAAATTTCGATATTTTTAGAGAAAAGTTTGGTAAAAAATATATCATTTCTCGTAAGTTTTTCATATCTATTTCAAATATTCCTAAAATACTTCATTTTAAATCTACAAATCTACTATCATATAATACAACCATTACTTTAGTTCCTAAATTTTCTCTATGTTGGCCTTTTATTCCTACTATTATACTTCCTAAATGGAGTTATTTTAAATTTTGTTCTTTTATTTTATTATAAGATTGAGATTTTAACAATTCTATACTAATCTGATCATTATCATCTGTACAACTAACAAATCTTTTACTATAATGTTTAACAATTTTTTTTTTTTGCTAAGAAACTACCTTTTTCATACAATTTATTGGTTTTTATCTAATCCAATTTATTTTTTCTAAAATTTTCTATCTGACTATCTATGTCTATTAATTCTTCTAACTTATTTATTTCTTTTCCCTTATTTTTATCTTCAAAAATATTTCTAATTCTTTTGTTAAAACTGTGCTTACTTCTGAATTCGACATTACCTATATTTCCAACGAGCTTCTACAAGAGGTGGTCATTTTCCTTCTTTTGTTAAATCTAATTTCTTATTAAAATTTTCAATTAAAGATTTTAATCCTTTATCTTCTTTATTTTTATTAAATTCTTTTTTCAATATATCTAAGTCATGTTCTAATTTATCTAACTTATAATGAACTTTTATGAGCAATCCTAATATAACATTAAAAATTTATGATAAGTTTTATCAGTTCTGTTTGTTAAATCATTTGAATTAAATTCTGAGGGATTGGGATGAAATTTTTTACAATATTCTAAAACTTTTTCGTAATCTAGATGAGTTTCTAAAAAATTATCTATATAACTCATTCAAGAACTAGTTTTTTAATTTCTTTTACTACTTTAATATTTGCTAAAGTAACGTTTTCTAGTTCTTTCGCTTTTTCTTCTATTCTATTTGCTATATTTAATACTGAGATTTCTATAGGTGTAGGTTTTTTTTTTGTTCCTTTAGTTCTTTTAAATATTCTAGAACATCTTACTCCGTTTCTCTTTTCTCTCTCACTTAGGGCTTTTCAGAATACGTCTCACTTGTCATCCCTTTCCTTTTCATTCTTTTTCTCTCCCTCACAACATATTAATGTTCATATTCTCAAGATCAGAATATTTCTACTCAAAATTTATTTTTAAACGTATTCTCAACATGTGGAAAATTGATAGAGCTTAAGTTTTGCTAGATGTGAGTTCCGTTGTTGAAGCTGGGAACTACCAAATCATATTAACAATGGTCAACCTAGTGTGCAGGTGGGACAAAAAGACTTGGTCAATAACTTTGAATTTTCAACGTTACTCTTCCATGCAACCCTAGTGGGAAATGAACCATATCACATGGATGCAAATCAACTACGAGACAAAGGCACCAGAGAGGACTAGATTTGGCATGGTGGAAACTTGTATGTTCTTGAAAAATTCAAAATCAAATCCTAATTATCCCTATCTTTTTCTTATACGAAAGAAATGTTTGAGAGTCCCACATACGGAAAGTAAGCTAAAAATTAATAAAATGAAAAATCAATATATAAATCATCTCTTTTCTCACAAGATAACGGATTGACAATGGAGAGAGATGAAAAGGATATAAAAAATACTATACCTATAATAGAAAGAAAATAGATGCAGAAGTCCAATTTTGACTAATTTTTGAATTTGTGAATTTGTGTACTTCTTTCCTTGTTTTGTTAGTTAAAATAAAAAATTAAATGTTGGGGGTTAACCCATTGCTTAAAAAAAAGGTCGATGAGGATGAAATTTACAAAAAAAAAAAATAAATCTCGCCCTCAAACAGTTTCTTTGGAGTCGAAGACAGAAGAAAAATAAATCTCGCCCTTAAACAGTTTCTTTGGAGTCGAAGACAGAAGAAATTGAAAATAGCATATGTTCGGTATGAGAAATTACTCTCATACCATTAAGATCATGATCAGTTGAATTATGGAGTTCGATGAATGGTCAACATGAGAATGGAAACATACCTGTATGTTTATTTCCCATATTTGAAGACTTTCATGAAGTTCTAGCCGGTCCCAGAGCCTTTGAAAAAATTGTGATCAGATTGATCGGATTTAAGACTAAGTCGATATAACGATAAATTTTGTTTATTTAATGAAGAAATTTATTTTTTATTTGCAAAATTATAAATTTTTGAAAAAAAAATTTCACTTTAATTGAAACATATAAAAGAATAAAATAGTGAAAAATTAATCCAAATTGAAATAACTTAAGATTTTCCTATAATTCCCAATTCTCTCATAGTTTATGGGACCACACTATATTTATTTATTTATTTATTATAGTAATTTTTTTTTTTTACTCGAACAATATGAAATGTGTAACAATAACAAAAAAATGAGTAAATTATAACCGGCTGGCCGTGAAAATTAGTGTTATCCCATCCAATTTTTATGACCTATTAAATTAAATTATTCAATACTTGTAATAAATCTAAATTAATTAAAGGAGTAAGAATATGTTTCTCATGACAAAAGAGCATTGCCATTGGACTACTTAACTAGCATCGTCTTTTTCCCTTAGAGATCTCGAAATCGAGCTTCTTCTATTATAAAAAAATAACAAAAGTGCATTTCTTGGGGCAAACAGTGACCATCATTTTTTTTTTGTGGCATAAGTTCACATATTTCTCAGAACTCAATTTCCTCACTAACCATTTCCTTGGGATGCATAGTGCCCATTGTAACAGCTTACTTTACTTAAATAAAACCTTTTCCATTTATCTCTTTTTCTATCTCTACTGTTTCTAACTTTCTCACTTAGTTTCTCTTTTCTCTCTCCCTTAATGTCTCACTTTGACGTCCTTTTCCTTTTCACATATCCTCTCTCCCCCACAGCATATCAATGTTCATATTCTCAAACTTTGATCAGAATATTTCTGCTCAAAATTTAATTTTATATGAGATGGAAAATTAATAGACCTCAAGGTTTGCTAGATGTGGGTTCCATTGTTGATATTTAAGATATAAATCTGGAGGCAATGTGTTCGAAAGTGATGAGTGGAAATGGGGAACCATGAAATCATAGTCACAATGGTTTACCTAGTAGTGCAGGTGGGAAAAAGACTTAGTCAAGAACTTTGAATTTTGAACATTACTGTTCCATGCAACCCTAGGGGGAAATGAACCATATCATACGAAAGCAAATCAATTGTGTGACAAAGACACTGGTAGTGACTAGATTAGGCATGGTGGAAATTTGTAGGATACGTGACAAATTTAAAATCAAATTCTAATTATCCCTATATCATTCTTATATGAAAGAAATGTTTTAGAGTCCCCCATACGGAAAGAAGCTAAAAAAATAATAAAATGAAAATGTAATATATAAATCATCCTTTTTCTCACAAGATAATGGATTGGCAATGGTGAGAGATGAAAAAGATTGAAAAAAATATATATTGTACCTATAATAGAAAGAAAATAGGTACAGAAGTCCAATTTTGACTCATTTGTGAATTTGTGATATTTCTTTCCTTGTTTTGTTAGTTAAAAAAAAAATTGAATGTTGGGGGTTTGACCCATTATTACAGAAAAAAGATTGTTTGGGATGAAATTCACTAACAAATATAACAAAAATCTCATATGTAAATAGTTTCTTTCGAACTGAAGTAAGAAGAAATTGAAAATGGCATGTGCCCAGTATCTCATATTACCACAACAAATGACAAATTTTTCTCATATCAGCAAGATCTTGATCAATTAAGAGATGAAGTTCGATAAAGAGTCAACATTGGAATGGCAACAGGCCCATATGTTTATTTCCCATATTTTGAAGATTTTCTGACTAGAGTAAGTTATATTAAAGTAACTCTTTAAGCACACCAATTCCATCAATACCTCAAAAAGCCAATTTAACTAGGCAAGCTCCAGGATGAGTCCTCCATCAAGAAGAGATTCGGCTTTAACATTAGATTAGAAGGTTGGACCTTACGGAACTAGGACTCTTAAAGATATCTATAATGCAACTGAGGTGGTAAATAATCTTAATTTTTCATGTATTTATGATGATGTTAAACATATAAAATTTGAAGAATCCAACAAAAATGAAAAGTAGATTCAAATGACACTGTTAGTTAACAATCCTTAAAAATCATCATCAAGCAATTAGAGTCAAATGGGTGTATAAAACAAAGAAGAATTCAAAAGCAGAGGTGGAGTGGTACAAAGCCAAATTTGTAGCTAAGGGCTACAAATAGAGACATGACATTGACTATGATGAAGTCTTTGCTCGTGTAGTTAGACTTGAGATGATCCAATTGCTCGTTTCAATGGTGGCACAAAAGAGACAAAGAATTTTCCATCTAGATATAAAGTCAAGCTTCCTTAATGGTCATCTAGAAGAACAAGTCTACATTGAACAACCCTTACAGTGTGTTTGGATGGAGGGTTTTGGTGGGAAAGGGAGGAAAAGTGAGGATTTTTAAAAAACCCACCTATGTTTGGCAAAACAATTAATTGGAGGGGAGAGAAAGGACGGGTTTCTGTGAAACCCTCCAAACCCAATTTTTCAATTCCACCAAATCGGTGGGTTTTGGAGGGGATAGATTTTCTTTTAAAATTATAAATGCTAAATTTACTTTTATACCTTCTATTTTAAAACTCTAATAAAAAGCAAAGATAATAAAATAGTAAATTTGTGTACTTTTTGATTATATTCTCTTCCTTTCCCTCGTTTAACCAAACATGATTTTTTATTTTACCTTTCTTCCCTCTATTTCCCATCACATATTTTGTTACCAATCATGGTTTTTAATTTTACTTTCTTTTCCCTCTCTTTCCCATCCTTTCCCTTCTTTTCCTTTACCTCCTTTTCCTATGAGGTTGCCAAACATGCTCTTAGGGTAGGTGATCAAGAATCACGAGGACAAGATTCTAAGGTTGAAGAAGGCTTTGTATGGCATTAAGTAAGCCTCAAGAGCAGGGAACAGTTGTATCGACAAATATTTTCAAAAGAATGGATTTACAAAGCGAACTCTTGAGTATGCCCTCTATGTGAAGGAAAATCAATATGTTCTTTTATTTATTTGCATATATGTTGATGATTTAATATTCATCCACAACAATGTACAAATGTTCAATAAATTCAAGATAATCACGGTTAAAGAGTTCAAGATATTCCTATTACTTAGGCATTGAGGTGATGCAATTGGAATATGAGATATTTCTATTCCAAGAAGCATTTATAAAAGAAATTTTGAAAAAGTTCTAGAGGTTTGAATGCAAGTTGGTTGCCATACTGATGGAGTGCTAGTTAAAATTGTCAAAAGGATTAGACATTTAAGTTAAAGGGAATTTAACTCAATTCAAAAGTCTTGTGGGAAGTCTCCAATATTTGATGGGCATATGACTAGACATTATGTATGCCATTGGGATCATTAATCAGCTTGGAGAATCCAATTGAATCACATATGAAGGTTGCCAAAAGATTCCTCAACTACTTCCAAGGAACCCTCTACTATGCATTGTGATATGTTAATGACTTTGCAAGAGGTGTCATTGACAAAAAAAGAGTACCATCACCTATGTTTTCTTTATGGGAAACAATGTCATCTCGTGGTGTTCCAAGAATCAACCAATAGTCACACTCCCTCCATGTGACTTCAATTGTTGCGGCATCAAGTACTTGTTATGAAATATAGCTGATAAGACTCATGGAAGAACTTCACTCATAGTAAAAGGAGACTAAAAAGTTGATGATAGATAACAAGCCAAGTCAAACACCGGTGAAAAGTCCAATGTTCCATGAAAGAAGCAAACGTATCGACACAAGATTCCATTTCATCCAAGATTGTGTTGCAAAGAAAAAATCCCATCTCGAATATGTTGAGACACATGATCAAGTAGCTGACATGTTCAATAAACTTCTTAACTTGGAGAATTTTCTAAAGATGTGGATACGGCTCGACATCATAAAAAAAATCAAGTTTAAGAGGGGGCATTGGAAAGTAAAATTGATATTATATAGAGAGAAAATGGCTATTTAGATGAGCCAATATTAGTGTGAAGTTGGAAAGACCAACTCATATGAAAAATACGGGAACAAGGAGTCATAAAAGTTTAATTGTCTTATCAAAATCTAAAGAGTTAAGATGAAAAATATAGAACATGTGCAAAATGCCAAAGAACAAGGATTTTTTTGTGAATCAAAAATATTTATATGTGATTTTGTCTCTTTAGTTGCTAGATTCCTTAATATACTTAGTTCTAACATTTAATAGTTGTATCAAATAGGGGTTTAGACTATAGTAGTATATAAATCCACCTTAGGGATCAGTTGTAAACAAGGTTTAAGCAATTCACTCTAGCAATACAAGTTGTTCAAGTAGTTTTTAGCTATTATCCTCTCTCTCTTAGAACTCCATCAAAGTATCAAAGTTTTGAAAATCCAAGTCTCAGTTCTAAGTTTAGAATTTCTAAACTTATTGTCCAACATAGACCACATTGTTTATGGGTATTTTGCTGCCTTTTTACTTTAGCATGTATGTGTTTCAATGCTTTTTTTGTTTTCTCCTCACTAAATTCGAAGAACACTACTCTCTCTCTCTCTCTCTCATTTTTTGATTCATTCTCTCCTCACTAAATTCGAAGAACACTACACTCTCTCTCTCTCTCTCTCTCTCATTTTTTGATTCTTAGAGTGGACCTAGATCAAGGCCCAAAGGACACAAGCAAAAAATGAGAAACTACAACAAAAGACCAAAAAAAAAAAAAGCATAAAAGAGCACAACAACAACAAAGAACACATCTAATAGCTTCTCAAATTATGTTTCCATTTTGATCCTTGACTGAAAGGCTTAAAATCTATTGAGAAGGAGTACAATCGCCACAACCTAGGAGGACAATGGATATATGGTCATCCATGTACTTCTTTACCAATTTGTCATGATTTTCAGTGCTTGAGCAAAGCTTAGACAGGAGAGAAACTGCCATTTGTGAGTCCATCTCAATTTAGATCCTTTGAAGTTCTTTCACTGGACAAGAAAAAAGCCATAAAAATCCACCATAGCTCAAATAAATCATATCATAGAGCCCCAAGTTTACAGAAAACCCCACAATCCATTCGTTGTTTGAATTTTTGACTATTACTCCTACTATAGCTTTCCCTTTTCTCACACTACTGTCCATGTTTAGCTTGACAAACCTAGGGGAAGAAGGGGACCAAGAAACTAGAGGCTACCTGCCTAGATCAAATGGAAGCCTTGATACTATTTCTGACAAATTCTTCTACAAGCTTTAGGGCCTTAAGGAGAAATTTCCTCTAACTTTAGAGACTATTTCAAAATACTTTCACTTTCTTATTTTTTCAAATACATCAGGATACATGGCCAACGACAACTGCATGAAGCTCTCTGCCCTTTGAGATTGTGCTTAGCTCTAAAATTTTTGATGATTCTAGTAAAGAGCCCATCCTAAAAAAGCTGGATTGCATTAAGAGTTCTCCAAAGTTTGGATTCCTATGGATATTCTTTTGGCAAATAAATGAGGGTTTCTAATGAAAAATTACAAATTTGGCATCAAGATCACCATGGCAAATTCTTTAACCATCTTTAAGCATTTGTTAGCACTCCAGAAGACAATTTTAAGAGAAACTTGTTGAAAATGGTGAAAAATTAATTAAACTTGAGCATTGAACTTTAAGGGTCAATTTTTTAGCATGTGTTTCGCTATGTAAAATGCATGCCTCTTAATCCATACATGTGTTTTTTCATGAATTAGCAATATTTGATTTTTTGGAATGCCTCTTGGTATGTAGTGAACTTATTAAAGTTAGGATGTCTCTTGGTACGTAAGGAAAATCCTATAGATATCCATGTACTCAAGGCAAATGACATCAGACTAAACTCAAAGAATTTTAAGTATTTCTCCTTCCTCTAGTTTTCTCCTCTACTCTGTATTTTTTGAGAGTTTTGAAGTGGTCTTGTGAGTAAAGCATAGCTCAAAGCCATGATCTTTGCTAGCAACAAATTGATATTAGAGCCTTGTTGAAATAGCCACTAAAAATTCAAGTATCTCATTTTAATATCCCTTAACTAACCAAAAAAATTATGATTAATGGTCACCACAGATGAAGGCCATTCTTGGGTCTCATGGCTTATGAGATGTCATCGAGAAGTGTGATGATGAAGCCACTCTCACAATAGCCCAACTAGACCTTTGCAAAAAGTAAAGAAAAGATATCAAAATGCTCTCTGTATCATCCATCAAGGATTGGATTATGACATGTTTGAGAATATTTCCAATGAGACCTAGACTAAGGATGCGTTGGATATCCTTGAACTTTACAATGGGAGTTAATAAGATGAAGAAGGTGATACTCTAAACTCTAGGGTAGTGGACTAATTCACCCATGTATTGTTGTCGTGAATCAAAAGAAGAGGCTCGGAGAAGTGGTATATGATGTATGGGTTTTATACATTGTTCTGTGCTCCCTCACTGCAAAGTTCAATTATGTAGTTATGCATGGGATATTCTTTGGATACTAGTCTTCTTTTGGTTTGAAGTATTTTTATATTTAGTGGATCCAAATGGAAAGAAAAACTTTGCAACTATTTTGGGAACCATTGAACTCTATACTGTCTATTTGAATTTAGGATTTGGATAAGGTTTTGTATACTTAAATTAAGGATATACTTTTATTTCTTTGAAATTATTTGGGAATTTTTTTCCATAGAATTTGATATAAATCCCTTGAGTAGGGACTTTTTGATTGGTTATTAGAATAGTTTGTGATAATTTGGAAATTAGATTTGGATAGTTGGGTTGGCCCTTTGATATTTGAAATCGAAAGAAAAGGCAGTGTTGGCCTATCGGCAATTTGTACTTATTTGAAAATGATTGGAGTCTCGAAATGCCTTGCGGTATCTTGGAACCCGGGGTGGGGCTCACAGGTGTTTTAGGATAACGTGCCAGTTGTCGTATGCTCAAACCAAAGGTTGGGTTGTGATAGACAATCTGCTCTAATGTGTCCAAGCTTTTTGCTTTCGAAACACTGGATTTCCATTTTCTTTTCTAGCTTTTTGAAGCCAGTTCTACCCTTGTTCTTCCTCTGCATTATGAAAATTTTGAACTTCCTTGTGAGTAGGGCTATATCTTCTTTATCTTCTTCTTCACTTTTCAGAGGTGCTTTCTTTATTGTCAACCTTGAGAGCTACACCTTTTCATTTCTCTTCTCTCACTGGTCCTTTTATGCTCAGTTTCATTTCATGGGTGACGAGAGATCCTACAAGCTGGTCCATGGCCAAGTTTCTAGGTTTTTGGACTCTTCATTTGCAGTGACCTTCGGCTCCCAAGATTACGTGATAGACGATTTGCTCTAATGTGTCCAAGCTTTTTGCATTTGAAACACTAGATTTCCTTTTTCTTTTTTGCCTTTTTAAAGCCAGTTCTACCCTTGTTCTTTCTTCGCCTCATGAAATTTTTGAACTTCTTTGTGAGTAGGGCTATATCTTCTTCATCTTCATCTTCACTTTTAGAGGTACTTTCTTCATTGTTAACCTTGAGAGCTACACCTTTTCATTTCTCTTCTCTCACTGGTCCTTTTATGCTCAATTCATTTCATGGGTGATGAGAGATCCTACAAGCTGGTCCATGACTAGAGTTTCTAGGTTTTTGGACTTTTCAATTACAGTGACCTTCAGCTCTCAAGAATCTGGCACAGATCTCAGCACTTTGTCCAACATGTCCTCTTAAGTTATGCCTTTCCCAAGCAACCTCAGTTCATTATTGATGGTATTGAATCAAGTCATTATCTCACAAACCAATTCTTCTTCCTTCATTTTAAATGTCACATATTCTTGTTTTAGTAGTCTAATCTTATTCTTTCAAACTTGATTAATTTCTTCATAGGTCACTTTGAGTCTTTCCCAGATCTCCTTATCCTTTATACATGATTAGAATTAATTGCATTCATTGAGGCTCAAGGCTAAGTGAAGAAGGTTGATAGTTTTGCAATTTACACAATATGCCTTCTTCTCTTTTGGTGTCATGTTTTTCATCTTCAAAGGTATGCAAACACCATTGATTTCTTTAATAGGGAACTCAATCCCTTATTCAATAATCTCCCAAGTCATGTCATCTTGTGCGATTATGAGATTGCGCATACTTTGTTACCAATAACCATAATTATTCCCATTAAAGAATAGTACACGATTTGTTGAGCAGACTTCAAAGGGTATGCTATCTCTATTCATTGCCATTATGGATCTTTAGTGCTAAGCTATTAGGCTTTTTATTAGCACACCACGCTCTAATACTAATTGTCAACCTAGAGCGAGTGAATAAGTTGTTTGGTAATTCTTTGGAGTTTTCTAAGATTTTGTAATTTGTCGAAGATGAACATGGCTATAGGGTAGGAGAATTAAGCAGAAAGAACAAGAGATATGAATTTTATAGTAGTTCCACCAACTCAGTATACATTCAATCCCAAGCACCCTCTTAATTTTTTCATTATTATCACAATAGTACAAACTTGATTCAAGCTTCAACTTAGACCTATTACAGTATTTTATCACAACACTAACTTCTCAACCCTTCATTGGTTGACTCTCTCTCCCTCTCTAAACCGATGACTGTGAATCCCTCAATGGTCTTTCAAATTTGTAGTACAAGAGAAGTGAAGTGTTACAAAGAGTTAGGTTATAATCCTCAGACGTAACAAGATTGAACCTTACAATAAAGCATACTTAAGAAAAGATAAGGGATTGAAGAGCAAAGAGCATATGAGAAATAGAGCACTTATTATATTTGTTGGATTCAGATTTAATAGTTCAACCATCTCTGTTTCTCCTTAACTTCGGAATTTATATTGTGACTTGAAGAAAGCCACTATGCAGTGGTTGGACTCAAACGTTTTTTATTAAATGAACTTGAACATTTCTCATTAATGCTCCATCGGCCTTCATTTAATGTTATAGTTATTCTTGTGCTTTGCCCAATAAAAAGAGCTGCTTTTCTCCGCTAACTGCCTATTAAAAAAATTGCTTTTCGTACATATGGTTGGTTAGTTTTCCAAAACATTTGATTAGCCAGAATAAGCTTGTTTAGTTTATATGATTTGTGCCCAATAATCGATATTAAGATTTTAGAAAATTAGAAGTGTGTTTATTTAGGTCGACAAAACTTGTACTTGAATCCAAGTAAATTTAAAAACTTTAACCATTAAACCAAGAAATATGACTGTGTGTTAACATATTAAACACCTAGTGTTGATAAATATTCTTTGAAACTTAATTCTTTGAGTTTGACATTTTTGTTTAAGGGTAAGATATTAACTCTTCATATTCTCTGAATGATTGGGTCAACATATATGTATTATTGGTTTGACATATTTTGCCTTTTCATGTTTCTTAACTAAGTGGGTTGACATATATGACTCATTGGATCAACAAAACTTGCCTAGGTTCTTATATATGTCGACAGATAAGCATTGGTGGTCAGAATTTGCTTGGGTTCATGAGTGTGTCGACATTAATGTTCTATGAAATGCCTTGGTTCAATTTGGTTGACACAAGTGAGTATTGTGTCGACACAAAGCTAGGTATTTGCCATGTAATCCTCTTGTGTCAAGTCAAATGTACATCAACATAGTGCTTTCTAATGTGATTATGTCGACATAGGTAAGGATTGTGTCGACACAAAGCTTTGTACTTCAGTTGTGTCGACATATGTGTCAACTTAGTGCTTTCAAAAGCTTGAGGTCTAGGTGATTCTGTTGACATAGGTAAGGATTGTGTTGACACAAAACTTTAGACATATGTGTAGACATGGTGCTTTCAAGGTCTAGGTGATTATGTCAACATAGGTAAGGATTGTGTCGAGGTGATTATGTCGACATAGGTAAGGATTACGTCACACAAACATATTTGATCTAAGAGACATACATTTCTACCTAAAATTGATTATCATTAAAACTCAACTTTGTCAATATCCTCCTTCCTGTCGGATGCTTCGCTCCTCCCTATGGCCTGTAACGGTGCGCTACTGTTTCCCACCTCTTGGACCTTGTTAAGCCTCGGTTCTCATTGAAGCCCTTATATCTGCAAGCTCAATGTTACTTGTTGTTGCTATAGCAACTTTTTCTAGGACTACTACTGTTTCTCTACCTTAGACATCCACTACTCCATTCACTGTTTGAATTTCCTCATGGATCTTTCTATCTGATTAAACTATTTTGTAGAATTTTTCATGACGGCTGATTCTGATATCAAATTGATATGAGCCTTAGTATAGACCTAGTGAGTGTAACACCGACACTGCGGTGTCCGTACTAATGTACTGTTCACGAAATATATATATATATATAAAATATTTCTCGGTTTATATAAGCATAGAAATTTTTTTTTATATATATACTATATATTGATTTTCGATTTTGGGGTTTTAAAATTGAACTTTTGGTATGTTTAAAATGTTTGTACTTCCGATTGGTAGGGTGAGTATAAAAATATATATACATATATATATATACACACATATTTATTTATTTATCTAATTATTTACTTATTTAAAAAAAAAAAAGAGGAGAGAGGAGCCAAAACGCAGCGTTTTGGCCCCTCCCCCACTCTTCGAATTAGGGCAAATGGCCCTAATTTTTTTTCGTCCCTTCATCTTCCCCTATCCTCTCTCCGTCTTCTCCTCTCCTCACCGACACCATCCGCCACCTCCTCCACCCTCTCCGTCACCTCCGCCACCTGCTCCGCCTTCCTCCATCGCTAGCAACCGATCATCCCTCCTAATTCCTCTTTCTCTCTCTCTATTTCTATTCTTTCTCTCAGTTTCTCTCGATCTCTCACCCGAGACCTCGATTTTCTCTCACCCGAGACCTCCTTCCTCCACCGCACACCGCCGTTGCTCCACCGTCGCCACCACCACTCTCTCTCTCTCTATCTTTCCCCCTCGGTTCTCTCTCTTACTCGCTGTCTCTATCTCTATTTCTCTCTCAGTTTCGATCTTTCTCTACTCCCTCCATCCCTCGGCCTCTCGTCTCTCTCTCCACCGCAAGCGGCATCGCGCCACCATCCTCTCATTTTCTCTCTCTCCCTGTCCCGATCTCTCCATCTCTCGCTCTCCCTCACAATTATCTCTCAGTTCCTCTCTCCCGCACGCGAAGGGCTTACCTTCCTCCCTGCTCGCGCGATCTCCTACGAGCAGTTTCTTCTGCCATCTTGCAGGAGCCCTCAAACTGACAAGCCTCTGTTCAAAAACCCTAGGCCAATTTCACTCCTGCGCAGGTAATGGCTGACTTCTCACTAACCATGGTTTTAGGGTTTTGACTTGATATTATATTCCTAAGTTATGTGTCGATTTGAAATGCAGATCTCGGAGTAAACTGAGAAGCCGTTGAGACGAGGAAATAGAAACTGCGCAAAACCCTAGGTGAGGTAAAATACTAATTATGTCGACACATTGGATGAATTTAGAGTAAATAAGAGTAAGATTTTATCACATATGTTAGGATGTATGTTAGAGTCGATTAGGATGCATTTCTGATATTTTATATGTAAATTGTGAGATTTAGTATAGGATAATTCATGAATTTGGTTGTTTGATATGAAAGAAGCCTGTTAAAGGATGATGGGAGCGAGTTGAGTTGGTTTGAAATGTTTTTTTTTTTTTTCCTTAGAGTTAACTTAAAATATGCATGAAAATATTAGAATTTGGAGTTGGAACTTAAGGATTGATGCATTTTTACATTATAGGTTGTTTTGCATATAGGTGATTCAAATACAATCCTTGTATTAAGAAAATAAACTTCCTTACGTTGAAAATGATATATACTTTGAAACATTTGGATAAAAATCGGAAAGTTTATGATTTTTCAAAGAATTTCTATTTTGGGAGAAGATTTATTATTTTATGGTTAATTTCGATTTTGAATGATTTTTAGGATTTCATTAGACTTGATTTTCAATGTGTTACTCATTTATAAATGAAATGCAATTGATGACATTAGAGTGTATTCATGAATTGAAGAATTGAGGTTTGTACAAAAATTAGAGAAATGGAAATTGACGACATAATTATGATTTTACATTAGGAAGGGTCAATCGAGGATCGAGTAAGATTTCATTTGATTGAATTGCGTGTATATGCAAGTGTATATGGACTGAATAGTGTGATGTTGTAAATGTACATAGATATAATTGAGGTTGAGGTGTGAGAAATATGTGATGTGTTATAATTGTAGTGACTTGTTTGGAGACCGATCGAGGGGAGCACGGTTTCGGCACTTGTTGTGCGTTGTAGGGAGTGATTGACCCTCCCATATACAGTGAGTGGGATTTATTTCAATGTTTTCGTTTAATATGTAAACCCTGCTTTATAACAGTTTGATAAATGAGCATGATTTATCGTATGTTTGAAATGTTTTAACTGGTTTTGGAAATGATTTTGTGAACCGATGGAGTGTCCAAAAATGTGGTTGAATTATGAAAATATGCATCCATGTGGTTGAAATGTAAAATGTGCCATTTTATGCTATATGTTGCATTTGGTTTGTGAACCTGATTTGTGGCACATATTTGATATGATATTGATTTTGGCCTTAAGGGCTTTGATATGTATTGTTTCGTAGCTACGAAGGACACCGTGAGAGGCGCTTGGGTGGTGTCTGGATATGCCTAAGGCCTGGGGTATCCCACAAGTTGTCGAGATTATATTTACGACACAGTACTAGCCAGGTTGAACCCGAAAGGGGGAGGATTTGGATGCTATCCAAGTCTAGCACCTGGACGAGATCCGTCGCCAACGCTGGGTTAGAGAGCACTTTAAATAAAATTGCATATAACACCCCCGGTGCGCCTGTCATAGGTCGCGGTAGACCTCTGCCAGGACATTTTCGGCTGACAGCTCTATGATTTTAATGACAGTGCTTTGGATGCATATTTGACTTGATAATGCGTGCAAATAATATATTGTTGAAATGAAAAGCATGATGATTTGAAATATGATTTGTATACTTATGCTTTGACACTCCAGTTTCACACCCCATATTACACGATTACATTGACCCACTCACTCACTGAGTATTCTTCCCTGAGTACTCACCCCTCCTCTTTCCCCTCCCCAGACAGGATTTTGGTGCTAGGACGACGCATTTGGCTCTAGAGGTATGATAGCTTTTTGGTGGATTGGTGTTTACGACGGTGAGATTAAGTTTTAATTGAAAATATGAATTTTGTACTTTATGTCGACCCTGCGTGGTCTTGATATTGAGGTCCGTAGTTAACCGTGTACATATTTTGGGATGATTATATAATTTTTAGACTTTTGTTTGCGAAACTCTCATATTTCATTTGAATTGAGGCATTTGTAACTATTTAAAGTGTTAACTTGGGAATTTGTAATATATTTGTATAAATTTAGGCCCGCTCGGTGTGGCGGCTGTTCATGCTCTAGTTGGGCATGACAGTAGAGGTCTGTGGTTAGGACTGTTGTTGATTTGTTAGCCTTGCGTTATCTGGATGTCGGTTGTGAGAGTTGGTGGATTGTTTTGGAGAGGCCGGGATGGCCATTGGTTTAAATTACAGGATGATTTTCATTTATACAGGTTTACAGGTTTAATTGTACATGGGAGACCTCCGATTTATGGGGAGGTTCTGCCCGATTTTCTGTAGAAATACAGCCGGTATCCAGGGCAACGGGCGACTGTTCACGATTCCCGGTTCGGGGCGTGACAGTTCGGTTGGTATCAGAGCCCTAGGTTGAGAGCTATGTAGGAAGAGAGTCTTGAAAACATTCGCAAGTGTGTTATGCTTAAAGTCCTCAATGCATGAGAGTTTCATATAGTCATGAAGTCCCAGTACATGGTCATAGGTATATGAGTTTATCTATTTTTAGGGGGTTAGATACGTTTGTATCTAACCTAACATGTTATTTTTCACCCTTTATTCGGATTCCATTCTTTTGTGAGGGTAGTCATGCTGTGATTAGTCCAAATTTTTTTTGAACCATGCATGTTCTTTGAATGATACCTAATAAGGATCCTTCTCTTGTAGAAATATGACGACTCGACGGAACACCCGTTCTGCCCCACCAGAGGACTTAGGCGAGCCGGAGGATTGTTCCTCGACTCGCGTGCCACCACAGGCACCTACCCAGCTAGCTGCTCAGGCTGAGACTCCCGTACCCACACTCGACGCCTTTCGGCAGGTGTACAAGTGGTACGCTTTGCATGGGGTCCAGATTCCGCCCCCACCACCTCCTACAGCGGTGCCTGCACCTACAACAGCGCCAGTTCCTTCGACACCGGTTCCATAGCCGGTGGTCGGTCCTTCTACTTTGTCAGAGCCGAGTGAGACCACATCGGCTACTTTTAGACGGGTACATGAGTTGACGTAGTTGATTAAGGAGGCCCGTCAGCTGGGGTGCACTGATTTCACAGGGCTTGGTGATGCTACGGCAGCCAAGCATTGGATCAACCGCACCCGCAAGATTTTGACCAATATGGGGATTGGAGAGGAGCTCTGCCTGAAAGTGGCAGAGCGATTATTAGAGGGAGAGGCCCTCTTATGGTGAGAGGCCCTCACTGATGAGGCGACAGAGCCACTGCGGTGGGATGACTTCCTTCGGGAGTTTGACCGCAGATTTTTCCCACTCTACCAGCAGGACAGGATGAGGTTAGAGTTGGGACGGCTTACACAGGGGTCCAGATCTGTCTCAGAGTATGAGGTAAATATGCGGAGACTTGCCGCATTTGTACCGGATATGGCCACACCTCAGTATTTGCGCTTCAAGTTCGAGGACGGTGTTAACCTCAGTATAAAGAGGTATATGACTGTTACTCCATAGTTTACACTGGCTGAGGTGATAGACTCTGCTCACCGCGTGGAGGCTTTGGTCCATGCCGAGGCTAGGCAGAGAGAGAGCAGAGAGCAGAAGAAAAAGAAAGAGAAGCCTCATTTTGCACAGAGCTCCAAGAGGGGCAGGGGATCCAGTTCGTATAGAGGCTGATTTGGATCTGGATTTTCTGAGCTGGGATGGAGACAGTATTCCCAAGGGTTCAGACAGCCCGCTCCGACTCACACTGCACAGTATACTACTCAGCGGCATCCTTATTGCCGCAGGTGCAATAGGTCCCATTCGATAAGAGCATGTTCGGTGTCAGTCACTTGCTTCCACTGTGGGAAGTCAGGACATAACAGGAGTTCCTGCCCTGAGTTAGGACTCGGAGGACACACAGAGCCGTACTAGTACTCCTCAAATGGGTCAGCAGGGGCAGCCTACTCGGCCAGCATCTTCTACTCCCAGGGTGACCGCCGGAAGGAACACAGTGCAGACCCAGGCACGACAGCAGCCTAGGGCTCAGGCCCGGGTTTATGCCATGACACAGGAGGACGCTCAGGCGAATCCCGACATCATCACGGGTACTCCTCCTTTTGATCCTACAGAATAGGATCTTTATTAGTTTTTCCACTTCTTTTGGGGATGTCAGCATTGTATCATGCTAGTTGTATAGGTGTTTTATGTTGTGTACCTTTTGTCGACATGATACTACTCTGACATCTTTATACCCCGAAGTTGTAAAAGCCTTAGAGGCTTCACTAGTTTGGCATATATATATATCAGATGTGATTTTATTCTAAATCTATGTGCATTTTGTTTAGTGATAGGTACCCTACCTATCTTCGGAATAGATGCCCGTATCCTTATTGACACGGGGTCTAACTATTCGTATGTGAGCGATCAATTCTCCCGACATTCTGATAGGCCACTCTCACCTTTGGACGAGGAGATATTAGTTATCACTCCTCTAGGTGAGCAGATTGTGCGTGGCACGGTGTATAGAGAATGTGAGATCAAAGTTGGGGATACAGTGTTGAAGGCAGACCTAATTCCTTTCACCATGACTGATTTTGATGCCATCTTGGGGATGGATTGGCTATATATGCATCGGGCTTCAGTTGACTGCTTTAAGAAGCAGGTAGAGTTTCGAAGACCTGATCAGCCAGTGTTGATTTTTGAGGGCGAAAGGCGGGTTTTACCCCGCTATGTCATTTTAGTTTTGGAGGCCAGACGCATGATTCACCACGGGTGTACGGCATATCTGGCTCACATCATAGACACCACTGTTCAGGCACCGAGACTTGAGGATGTTCCAGTGGTAAAGGAATTTCTTGATGTTTTCCCCGAGGAGCTACCCGGATTACCACCGGTTCGGGAGTTTGACTTTGAGATTGATTTAGCTCCGGGGACTGCCCCTATCTCTATGCCGCCATACAGGATGGCGCCAACTGAGCTGAGAGAGCTCAAGGTCCAGCTGCAGGAGTTGCTGGATAAAGGGTTTATCCGTCTTAGTACGTCACCTTGGGGTGCTCCAGTACTGTTTGTAAAGAAGAAGGATGGATCACTGAGATTGTGTGTGGATTACAGGCAGCTTAATCGGGTGACTGTGAAGAATAGATATCCGCTGCCTCGTATAGATGATTTGTTTGATCAATTGCAAGGTGCCCGAGTTTTCTCGAAGATTGATCTTCGATCGGGATATTATCAGTTGCGGATTAGGACCCAAGATGTGCCAAAGATAACTTTCCGCACTCGATACGGACACTATGAATTCCTAGTCATGTCGTTTGGGCTGACTAATGCCCCAGCTGCATTCATGGACTTGATGAACAGAGTTTTTCATAACTATCTAGACCAGTTTGTCATAGTCTTCATAGACGATATACTGGTGTATTCGCGGAGTGACAAGGATCATGTTCAGCATCTTCGTACTGTTTTACAGATCCTCCGCAATGAGCAGTTGTATGCCAAATTCACAAAATCTGAATTTTGGCTAAGACAGGTTGGATTTTTGGGGCATGTCGTTTTTACGGAGGAGATTTTTGTCGATCCGCAGAAGGTCGAGGCCATTATGAGATGGGAGCAGCCGCAGATAGTGACTGAGATCAGGAGTTCTCTTGGTCTGGCCGGGTATTACCGCAGGTTTGTTGAGGGATTTTCCCGGATAGCTGCTCCATTGACTAGATTGACACGAAAGGATGTCAAGTTTGTATGGGATAACCGTTGTGAGGCGAGTTTTCAGGAACTCAAACAACAGTTGACTACAGCTCCGATTTTGGCGCTTCCCACCAGCAGTCGGGAGTATACAGTGTACAGTGATGCTAGCCGACAGGGGTTGGGTTGTGTTTTGATGCAAAATGGTCGGGTGATCGCCTATGCCTCTAGACAGTTGAAGAAGCATGAGGTGAATTATCCGACACACGATCTAGAGCTTGCGGCCATAGTCTTCGCATTGAAGATATGGCGCCATTACTTGTACGGGGTGACTTGCTGGGTGTATATGGATCATAAAAGTCTGAAGTATTTATTCACCCAGCGAGAACTTAACCTGAGACAGAGGAGATGGTTAGAGCTCTTCAAAGATTATGATCTTGTCATTGACTATCATCCCGGCAAGGCCAATGTGGTTGCTGATACCTTGAGCCGGAAATCAGCTTCATCGTCTCAGGAGAACGATACGGCATACCTCACTTGTTTGATGGGACTCCGGGATTTGGGAGTCAGATTGGCTAGTGATGATCAGGGCACTCTGCTGGCTAGGTTTGAGGTCAGGCCGACGTTGTTGGACCATATTAAGGAGTTTCAGGGCACTGATACCAAGCTCCAGGCTCTTATTGAGAGAGCCCGCAGAGGTGATATTGATGATTTTAGAGTTCGTAGTGATGGACTTCTGACTTATCGAGATAGAGTGGCAGTACCCGCCGATAAGGATCTCTGCAAGTCCATATTGGAGGAGGCACACTCCTCGGCCTATGCCTTGCACCCGGGTAGTACAAATATGTATCGGACTATTCGGAATAGCTATTGGTGGCCAGGTATGAAGAGGGACATTGCGGAGTTTGTGGCTAGATGTCTAGTCTGTCAGCAGGTGAAGGCTAAGCATCAGAGGCCAACGGGTTTACTACAGCCTCTTCCCATTCCCGTATGGAAGTGGGAACATGTGACTATGGACTTTGTTATGGGATTGCCGCGGACTCAGGCCAGATATGATGCCATTGGGTGGTAGTCGATCGACTTACCAAGTCCGCCCATTTCATTCCAATGCGCAGCGACTCTCCATTGGAGACATTGGCATGTCTGTATATTGACGAAGTAGTCAGACTGCATGGAGTTCCCGTGTCCATAGTCTCAGATAGAGATCCGAGCTTCACTTCTCGATTTTGGCCCAAGCTGTAGGAAGCTTTGGGCACGCGACTCAGTTTTAGCACAGCATATCACCCACAGACAGATGGTCAGTCGGAGAGAACCATTCAAACGCTTGAAGATTTGCTTCGAGCTTGTGTTATGGATTTTCGGGGTAGTTGGGACAGGCATTTACCGCTGGTAGAGTTTGCATACAATAATAGCTATCAGGCCAGTATCGGTATGCCACCCTATGAGGCACTTTACGGCAGGAAGTGTCGCACCCCGTTGTGCTGGGATGAGGTAGGCAAGAGACGCCTTACTAATGTTGAGTTAGTCTATGAGACTAAGGAAAAGGTCAGGGTGATCCGCGAACGGTTAAAAGACGCCCAGGACAGACAGAAGGCATATGCGGATCGGAGACGCCGGCCTTTAGAGTTTGAGGTGGGTGATATGGTGTTTTTGAGGATTTCTCCTTTGAGAGGACTCATTCGACATTGGCAGCGGGGCAAGTTGAGCCCCAGGTACATTGGCCGGTTCCGTATCCTTAGTAGGGTTAGGAGCGTGGCATACAGACTAGAGATGCCAGACGAGTTATCTCGGATCCATGATGTCTTCCATGTATCAGTATTAAGGAAGTACATCCCAAATCCTTCGCATATTTTGGAGCCTCCGCCAGTAGAGGTACAAGAGAACTTGAGTTTACCTATTCAGCCTGTGGCCGTACTTGACCAGCAGATCAGGCAGCTACGGAACAAGGAGGTACCTCTTGTCCGAGTACTATGGCGTAACAATCAGATCGAGGAAGAGACCTGGGAGCCTGAGGAGGCCATGAGGAGACAGTACCCCCAATTATTTTCTGTATAGCTTTCTTTGAGTTTCGAGGATGAAACTTACTTTTAGGGGGTTAGAAAATATAACACCGACACTGCGGTGTCCGTACTAATGTACTGTTCACGAAATATATATATATATAAAATATTTCTCAGTTTATATAAGCAGAGAAAATTTTTTTTATATATATATATTATATATTGATTTTCGATTTTGGGGTTTTAAAATCGAACTTTTGGTATGTTTAAAATGTTTGTACTTCCGATTGGTAGGGTGAGTATAAAAATATATATACATATATATATACACACCTATTTATTTATTTATCTAATTATTTACTTATTTTAAAAAAAAAAAAAAAAGAGGAGAGAGGAGCCAAAACGCAGCGTTTTGGCCCCTCCCCCACTCTTTGAATTAGGGCAAATGGCCCTAATTTTTTTTCGTCCCTTCATCTTCCCCTATCCTCTCTCCGTCTTCTCCTCTCCTCACCGACACCATCCGCCACCTCCGCCACCCTCTCCGTCACCTCCGCCACCTGCTCCGCCTTCCTCCATCGCTAGCAACCGATCATCCCTCCTAATTCCTCTTTCTTTCTCTCTATTTCTATTCTCTCTCTCAGTTTCTCTCGATCTCTCACCCGAGACCTCGATTTTCTCTCACCCGAGACCTCCTTCCTCCACCGCACACCGTCATTGCTCCACCGTCGCCACCACCACTCTCTCTCTCTATCTTTCCCCCTCGGTTCTCTCTCTTACTCGCTATCTCTATCTCTATTTCTCTCTCAGTTTCGATCTTTCTCTACTACCTCCATCCCTCGGCCTCTCGTCTCTCTCTCCACCACAAGCGGCGTCGCGCCACCATCCTCTCATTTTCTCTCTCTCCCTGTTCCGATCTCTCCATCTCTCGCTCTCCCTCACAATTATCTCTTAGTTCCTCTCTCCCGCGCGCGAAGGGCTCACCTTCCTCTCTACTCGTGCGATCTCCTGCGAGCAGTTTCTTCTGCCATCTTGCAGGAGCCCTCAAACTGACAAGCCTCTGTTCAAAAACCCTAGGCCAATTTCACTCCTACGCAGGTAATGGTTGACTTATCACTGACCATGGTTTTAGGGTTTTGACTTGGTATTATATTCCTAAGTTATGTGTCGATTTGAAATGCAGATCTCGGAGTAAACTGAGAAGCCGTTGAGACGAGGAAATAGAAACTTCTCAAAACCCTAGGTGAGGTAAAATACTAATTATGTCAACACATTGGATGAATTTAAAGTAAATAAGAGTAAGATTTTATCGCATATGTTAGGATGTATGTTAGACTCGATTAGGATGCATTTATGATATTTTATATGTAAATTGTGAGATTTAGTCTAGGATAATTCATGAATTAGGCTGTCTGATATGAAAGAAGCCTGTTAAAGGATGATGGGAGCGAGTTGAGTTGGTTTGAAATGGTGTTTTTTTTTTCCTTAGAGTTAACTTGAAATATGCATGAAAATATTAGAATTTGGTGTTGGAACTTAAGGATTGATGCATTTTTAGATTATAGATTGTTTTGCATATAGGTGATTCAAATACAATCCCTGTATTAAGAAATAGACTTCTTTACGTTGAAAATGATATATACTTTGAAACATTTGGATAAAAATCGGAAAGTTTATGATTTTTCAAAGAATTTCTATTTTGGGAGAAGATTTATTATTTTATGGTTAATTCCGATTTTGAATGATGTTTTGGATTTCATTAGACTTGATTTTCAATGTGTTACTCATTTATAAATGAAATGCAATTGATGACATTAGAGTGTATTCATGAATTGAAGAATTGAGGTTTGTACAAAAATTAGAGAAATGGAAATTGACGACATAATTATGATTTTGCATTAGGAAGGGTCAATCGAGGATCGAGTAAGATTTCATTTGATTAAATTGTATGTATATGCAAGTGCATATGGACTGAACAGTGTGATGTTGTAAATGTACATAGATATAATTGAGGTTGAGGTGTGAGAAATATGTGATGTGTTATAATTGTAGTGACTTGTTTGGAGACCGATCGAGGGGAGCACGGTTTCGGCACTTGTTGTGCGTTGTAGGGAGTGATTGACCCTTCCATATACAGTGAGTGAGATTTATTTTAATGTTTTCATTTAATATGTAAACCCTGCTTTACAACAGTTTGATAAATGTGCATGATTTATCGTGTGTTTGAAATGTTTTGACTGGTTTTGGAAATGATTTTGTGAACCGATGGAGTGTCCAAAAATGTGGTTGAATTATGAAAATATGCATCCATGTGGTTGAAATGTAAAATGTGTCATTTTATGCTATATGTTGCATTTGGTTTGTGAACCTGATTTACGGCACATATTTGATATGATATTGATTTTGGCCTTGAGGGCTTTGATATGTATTGTTCCGTAGCTACGAAGGACACCGTGAGAGGCGCTTGGGTGGCGTTCGGATATGCCTAAGGCCTTGGGTATCCCACGAGTTGTCGAGATTATATTTATGACATGGTACTAGCCAGGTTGAACCCGAAAGGGGGAGGATTTGGATGCTATCCAAGTCTAGCACCTGGACGAGGTCCGTCGCCAATGCTGGGGTAGAGAGCATTTTAAATAAAATCGCATATAACACCCCCGGTGCGCCTGTCATAGGTCGCGGTAGACCTCTGCCAGGACATTTTCGGCTGGCAGCTCTATGATTTTAATGACAGTGCTTTGGATGCATATTTGACTTGATAATGCATGCAAATGATATATTGTTGAAATGAAAAGTATGATGATTTGAAATATGATTTGTATACTTATGCTTTGAAACTTCAGTTTCACACCCCATATTATACGATTATATTGACTCACTCACTCACTGAGTATTCTTCCCTGAGTACTCAGCCCTCCTCTTTCCCCTCCCCAGACAGGATTTTGGTGCTAGGGCGACGCATTTGGCTCTAGAGGTATGATAGCTTTTTGGTGGATTGGTGTTTACGACGGTGAGATTAAGTTTTGATTGAAAATATGAATTTTGTACTTTATGTCGACCCTACGTGGTCTTGATATTGAGGTCTGTAGTTGACCGTGTACATATTTTGGGATGATTGTATAATTTTTAGACTTTTGTTTGCGAAACTCTCATATTTTATTTGCATTGAGGCATTTGTAACTATTTAAAGTGTTAACTTGGGAATTTGTAATATATTTGTATAAATTTAGGCCCGCTCGGTGTGGCGGCTGTTCATGCTCTAGTTGGGCATGACAGTAGAGGTCTGTGGTTAGGACTGTTGTTGATTTGTTAGCCTTGCGTTGTCTGGATATCGGTTGTGAGAGTTGGTGGATTGTTTTGGAGAGGCCGGGATGACCATTGGTTTAAATTACAGGATGATTTTCATTTATACATGTTTATAGGTTTATTTGTACATGGGAGATCTCCTATTTTTGGGGAGGTTCTGCCCGATTTTCTGTAGAAATACAGTCGGTATCCAGAGCAACGGGCGACTGTTCACGATTCCCGGTTCGCGGCGTGACAGTCAGTGTATACCCTGTAGGGAGTTCCTCTCTTCCCTTGCTCAAGTTTTTCTTTTTCTTAGACCTTATTTTTGAGGGCTCGAAACTTGTTCCCTAACAAACTCCCACCACACTTTTTTGGGATAATTTAGATTTGCCTTTCTATTGAGTATGTTCTCTTTAAATAGAGAAGATTTGAGTTCATAATAAAATAGAATTTTGCTAGAATCAGATCCCTAAAATCATTTTTAATATGAAAAATTCTCTACACTTGGATAACCACTAATTTTAAAAGTTTATTATCAACTAAAATAAGAAAACTATTATTTTTTTTCTTACTAATTCTAAAATATTTTTCTAGAATATTTGTTTTTAACAAATGAGTCATGCATAACACTTTGGCTGCATTGAATGGCCGAAATCCAAAATTTTTGTTCAAGGACGGCAATTCCACCGGCTCTAGCTACAAATTAATATTATAAGGTGGATCTAAAAATAATTGCAATATTAATATTATGGTTTTATAGGCTAATCAACTTATAATAGCTGTGTCAATAATAACAAAATTGATTAACTAATTTGGCCAAATCAAACACGCTCCTCCCCGTGTTTAAACAATTTTAGAATACAAAATTCACATTCCTAGCAATTGAAGAATGAATAATAAGTGGAACAAAAAAATTTAACTCAAGAGAATCTAAAAACAAACTTTAATCAAAACCATGCAAAGCCCTTAGTCTCAGTAGGTTGCATGGAAATGGAAGTGGAAACATGCAAATGGATATGATATGATATGGAAGAATGGTACTTTGTAAAAATATAAAAAATAAAAATATAGACAAATATGTTAATATAAAAAATATAAAGATTTTTATATAATTATTAATTTATTTTATAAAAATAATAAAATAGTTATTTTTTATAATAAAAATCTAAAACGATCAAATTTGTAATTATTAATCATATGATAAATAATATAAAATAAAAATTATAATAAAATAAATAAAAAATAAGTCATTTTATGTAAATATTAATTAATTTAATATATATTTCGAAAACTGAAAAACGTTAGAGTTGATAAATTTCCACGCATTACATGAATGTATTATTTACCGTCATGATTATAGTATTTTTATATAAATATTAATTAATTTAATTTTGCTGCAAAGTTATTGCATTGTTCTCCTTCAGTTATGTATGTCAAATGTTGAATATTCTTTTACAAGAAAGATGAAATCACAAGCATCACTATCATGATCATATTACTTACCTGAAGCATAAAAAATATAAACAAATGACTCAAAATATTTTTGAAATGAAAATAAAATTCAAAGGTTAGAATTACTATAATTCCTTTTTGACACCATCAAAGTAATTAGTAATCCATCTAGAATAGACAATTATCACATCCACAGAATTAGTTGAAGAAATGACCTCAAAGCTTAAGAGATTATTCGAGTCACCTTAGAGTAGTGTAGCTTTCCCTCAATTATGTAAGGAAGAAGAACAGCAATTTCATTTCTCATGTAAGATGGTACCCAACTTGATTGTGATATCCCAAAACTTTAGACCTTCCATGTGGTGAGACTTGAGTCTTTGAAAAATCATATATAGCGGTCAGGTGGTGTGAATATGGAAGCATGGAAAGAGGCTTCCGCTCAGAGCTATAAATGCCCTTTCTGAATTTACATCCACCAGACCAACCCCACGCCAAAGCAAACCACTTCCATGGCATCGCTCAAGAAGCATCTTTCATGCCTATTTTGGCACTTTTTCATCATTATTGGCATTTTTGCCTCTGCTGCTTCTCCCACAGAGGAGGCAACAGCCCTATTGACATGGAAAGCTAGTCTTAACACCGATAGTCAAATTTCTCTTTCTTCATGGGTTGGGAGCAGTCCATGCAACTGGACTGGCATTTATTGTGATAATACTGGAGGTGTTTATAACATAAGCCTTGGGAGCCTTAGCCTCTCTGGTACTCTAGACGAACTGAGCTTCTCATCTTTCCCTAGCCTTCAATACCTTACCCTGCGTAACAACTGGCTCCATGGATCAATTCCCTCACAAATTGGCAGTCTTTCACAGCTCACCTGGCTTGATTTGTCATACAATCGCCTTTCAGGAGCTATTCCCTCTACAATTGGCCTACTCAAAAACCTTACTCTGGTGAGCTTTTCTAACAACGAAATTAATGGAACATTCCCCCCAGAGTTTGGAAATTTGATCAATCTACAAGAGCTTTTCTTGTACGAAAATGCTATAACGGGAGCCATCCCAAGGGAAATAGAAAGCCTTACTTCTTTAGTTTGGCTTGACTTGAAGGATAATTATCTCACAGGGTCTGTCCCTGAAGAAATAGTAATGCTTTCTTCTCTCTTTATGCTTGACTTGTCACGTAATAATCTAGTAGGTTCAATCCCGGCATCTATTGGCAGCTTGAGAGCCTTAAATTTTCTTTTGCTTCATTCAAATAACCTTTCTGGACCCATCCCTCCAGAAATAGGGAACCTTAAATCTCTAACTCTACTACAGCTCCAATTAAACAATCTCACGGGGTCAATTCCACAGGAAATAGGGAAACTCACTTCTCTAGTTGAACTGAGGCTTGATGTAAACAAAATTGTGGGCTTCATTCCTGATTCTATAGGAAACCTGGGCAGCTTGACCACTTTAAATCTCACTGAAAATCAACTATCTGGATCTATTCCACAGGAAATAGGGAAACTCACTTCTCTAGTTTATCTGGAGCTTCATGAAAACAAAATTGAGGGGTTCATTCCTGCTTCTATAGGAAACTTGGGCAACTTGATCACATTAAGTCTTTCTGAAAATCAACTATCTGGACCAGTCCCTCCACAAATAGGAAAGTTACAATCTCTTCAGGTTCTTCTACTGAATTTTAACCAGCTTAATGGCTCCCTTCCACAATCAATAAATAATCTTACGCAGCTTAGGTCTTTGGGGTTGAGTGAAAACCAGCTCAGTGGTCATTTACCAGAAAATATCTGCTTTAGTGGTGTGCTTCGGAATTTCACCATTAATGATAACCACTTCCAAGATGTTATTCCAAAAGGCTTAAGAAACTGCACTAGCTTAATCGAAGTAAGGCTTGAAAGAAATATGCTCACAGGTAACATTTCAGAAGCCTTGGGTGTATACCCCAACTTGGATTATATTGATCTGAGTCATAACAAATTTTATGGTGAGATTTCTGGAAATTGGGGTCAATGCCCCCGCTTGACAAGCCTCAAGATGTCCAACAACAATATCTCCGGGAAGATACCAGTCAATCTTGGCTTCTCAATTAAGTTACTAGACCTCTCCTTCAACCATCTGGTTGGAGAAATCCCAAAAGAAGTACAGAATTTGAGTTCCTTGTTCAATCTAGATCTGAGTAATAATAAACTCTCAGGCAATGTTCCTTTGGAGCTTGGAACGTTGCACGATCTACAATTTCTCAACTTGGCAGCCAACAACATCAGCGGGCCGCTTCCAAAACAGCTAGAGGATTGCTCAATGCTCTTGCAATTGAATTTGAGTTCTAATCTTTTCATGGGAATCATTCCTGCAGAAATCGGAAGGTTGAAATCACTTCAGGAACTCGATCTCAGTCATAATTTGCTGAACGGATCAATATTGCCAGAACTTGGGGAGTTACAAAGCTTAGAAATGTTGAACCTCTCCCACAATAACCTCTCTGGTTTCATTCCTTCTACATTTGGTGGTATGCCAGCCCTGACATCTGTGGTCATTTCCTATAATCAGTTGGAGGGTCCTCTTCCAAACAACAAGGCATTCCTTGATGCTCCTTATGAAGCCCTCAGGAATAATAAGGGCTTGTGTGGGAACGCAACAGGTCTGAAGCTTTGCAGCAAAAATTACAAAAAAGTTGTTGTCATAGCTGGTTGCTGTTTTCTTGCCTTCACTCTATTGGTCGGAATCTGTGTATTTCTCTATTGCAGAATGAGAATCAGAAGCAAAAGAGCAGAACCACAATGTCAAGATCTATTTGCAATATGGGGACATGATGGTATAATTCTTTATGAGGATATCATTGAGGCAACAGAGGATTTCAAGCCTAAACATTGCATTGGTGTGGGAGGCTATGGAGCCGTTTTCAAAGCCCAACTTCCAAATGGTAAGGTTGTTGCCGTGAAGAAACTTCATCAATCTCCTGATGACGAGACCAATATGATGGCATTTAGAAGAGAGATTCATGTGTTAATGGACCTACGGCACCGTAACATTGTCAAGTTTTATGGGTTTTGTTCCAATGCCAATGTCTCATTTTTGATTTACGAGTACATGGAACGAGGAAGCCTGAGAAAGATATTAGAGGATAAGGAACAAGCAAAGAAGCTAGATTGGTGCAGCAGAGTTAAGGTTGTGAGAAGAGTGGCAGATGCTCTATCTTACATGCACCATGATTGCTCACCACCCTTGATCCACCGAGACATTTCGAGCAACAATATTCTGCTTGGTTCGGAGTATGAGGCCCATGTCTCAGATTTTGGCACTGCTAGGCTTTTGAAGCCTGATTCTTCCAATTGGACCACATTTGCAGGCACCATCGGCTATACAGCTCCGGGTACTCTTCATATGGCCATGCATTGCACTTATTCATTGCCTGTCCCTTTTTTTGTTTATTTATTATCATTATTTCTTCTTTTTGGTGTAGAGCTTGCCTTCACAGCGAAAATCGATATTAAATGTGATGTCTATAGCTTTGGAGTGGTCGCTCTAGAAGTGGTAATGGGAATGCATCCAGGTGATATCATTGCATCCCTGGCATCCTCTTCAAGTGCCCAAAACATGCTTTTAAAGGATGCGATAGACCAATGCCTTGATCCACCTCCTGACAATGTGGAGAATGAAGTGGCTTTGGTTGTAAAGATGGCATTTGCATGCTTGCACTCTACACCCCAATCAAGGCCAACAATGAGGGACGTCTCTCAATTACTCTCAGTTGCATGCCCACGTTTTTCTCCACCATTTTCCATGATTACACTGGGAGAACTCAAAAATGGGCAATGATAACTGGAGCATTGCTTTGCGCTCCTTGTTCATCTGAATCAGTCTGTTATTTTGGCACTTCCACTTGGGCTGAGTCCTGCTGTCTAATGCTCCACGTGTGTTTTAAGTTGGGAGTCTTGCCTATTTGAAGTATAGTTTATATGTTGAATTCCTATAGAATGTGCAAGTTTAATCAGATGCATATGTCATTGTCGTCTATGAGCAAGTTCAATGACATGTTGCACAATAATGGAAGATTTTTCGAATAATGATATGTAACAGAATAATACCCATAGGTTACATAAGGCTCAACCCAGTGCAGCATATTCACTGTAGCTTTGCTTACATTCAAGAATACACCATTGAAGACCTGTGTCAAAAGACAAGTAGGATCAAAATAAAGATTGAAGTAGAAAGAAGCTAAATATTGTTCCTAGATGTACTGATCACAACATGGAGTCATTGTTGGAGGAAAAGAAATATTGTGTGCAGTTAGATAGCCATTATATAATCGAGAATAAAAAAATAAATGTTTGTAGAGATAACTTGCAATATATATGAGGATGGTATACAATATATCAACACTAATCAACTAAAACAAGTACAATATCAGGGTAGAGATGTACAGTTCAGAGGAGTTGCACTGAACTCTTTACAACAATTTTGCTCTCTTTACACGTTTCTCTCTTAACGCGCCCTAAATTTCTAAAATCATAACAATAGCTAACCTCAATGGTTCTCCTCATACGCCCACCACAAATCACATATAATATTAAATTTAACCATAGCTAACTTTTAAAAACTAATTGTACTTGCCACTAATATGTCCCAATATGCGTACAACATAAAAGTAACAAATTTAGCCACGATAAAACTCGTCAAGTGTAATTTAACTCATCTATCGTAACATAAGCATTAACAAGGACATCTAACCCCTAACACAATCTCACAAAAAAAAAAAAAAAAAGAGGAACCACAAAATCCACTTATTACATATATACACAACATTTAGGAAAACCTAATTCGGGAAAATAAAGAAAAATCAATACTAATTGGGTCAAAAACTAGAAGAGAGCTATCCCTAAGCCCAAAGACCACTATTACTACCCAAATGTCTTCTCTTGGTTCCCAATGTAGCTGAAATGTTAAATTTGGGTCAACCAACCACCAATTGAGTAAATAATCTCAAGAGGGTTGGGAAAGAGGAACATACATAACATTCACATCACATAAAACGTTTGTTATGCATAGAGCATGATTCTTAAATGAAATTATAATCCAATTCATAGCATTATTGGTTTTGAATATAGACAAATGTATATAAATAAATAAAACAATAAGAACATAATGGTAAAAGCAAAGGAGATCAATTAGTTTGGATACATTGCTCATTTAGGTATTTAGGACAACAAGCATGCCCATCAAGTTAAAGTATTGAACCTAATTTACTTCAAAGGAAAAAGAAAAAAAAATACCATTGCTTTCTAAACTTATCATTTTTTTTTCATGTTTTCTTTACTTATCTTTTACTTAAAAAGGAGACACGATTTTGAATCTCAACTAGTCATATAGGACCTTCGACCTCTAGCAGAAGTAAGGGCAGCTATTAGTTTTCACATCGAACTTCAATGTTTTAATCTTTCATTTCTATTTACCTTACTTTGTACATGTAAGTGTCTCTGACTTTGGGCAGGTTTATCTGCCTCCAACTCTAGGTAAAGATTTATTCGAGCAATGAATAGATCCTAGCATTTCACGATAAGCACAAATTATGGGATAAGTGCCTTATTAAGCTTAGCATTCATTAAGCTTATCATGAATCAGCTGATGTGTAGGTATAAACCACATGACCATGTAGCTTAATCAAGAATTGAAGTCCGTTAACCTAAATCAACTCTAGTGACAGAGTCGATTCTTTTATGAAATTAATCATGTTTCCTAGGTTATTCTCCTAATCCCAGCTCATTAGCATTAAATCTCAATAGATTTAGGCAAAAACAATATATCCCTAATGGTATAAATAGGGTAAGAACTAGGAAAAGTTCACTATGCTTGTAAGAACATAAAACCAGGAAAAAGCATAGTGTCCATACTTGGTTTATCAAATAGACAATGTTAGACTTGGACTATCACTCCAAGGGCAAACCCACAAAAAGGTTAAATACTTTAGGGCATGAATAAACTTATTCTCATGTTTAAACGTAGCCTTATTAGAGTCAAGCATAACTCCTACCACATAAAACAAACTATTAGAAATCCTAATGGCATCAAGTGTAATCTCAACCAACAATCATTTGAACATTGAGTAAACATGAAGATTTAATTAGTACAACATGGTATCTAGAGAAAAGCACACAAACATATGAACTCTTTGCCTTTACAAGCTCAATTCAATTAGAGCTCCGTCCTAACTCTAAAAAGCTTGCAGAAACCTATATTTAAGTGTGTGTATACACAACACACACACATACACGCATGCGCGCATGTACACACACATTTTTAAGCATTTAATTCCAAGGATTTTTGATCTAAAACTCAAACCTATACTTTATATGTAACACCGATTTTCGGTTACTGTATATCATGTACTACTCTTCATGATTCTAAATATATAAGCAACTTTTTGAGATATCTATTTAATTATCTATTTATTTATTTTAAGATTTTATCTCAAAATCGCTAAAATCGAAATTTTATCGGTAAGCCAAAAACCTTCTCGGAAAGCGCCCGCAAAGTCTAAAGAAGTCAAAAATATCTAAGAGAATACCTACACACTTAAATAAAGATATTTAAATGAAATTTCACATATTTAAGAAATTTCGAATAAAATTTCAAAGGGACCAACAATGTAAATTGTTAAAAGTTAGGGGTTTAAATGCAATTAAGGAAAGTTAAGGGATTAACTTGCAAACCACTCAAGGATGGACAATTGGAGCCAAATGATTGGTCAAGAAGGAAGCAAAGTTGGTTAGTGGCCACATAGGATTTTTCACATTCAAAAAAACTCATTGGATAGAAATTTATATATGAAGACTTATTGGGTAGAAATTTTTGCATGAAAACTAACTAGAATAGCTTGTTCTAACTTGTAACAACTCCTTCCCTTGACATGGATGTCCAAAGACACATGGTGGAGTGCATGGAGGTTGCTTGAATCAACAATTACATGGTTTAAGTAGTAGGACAAGTGGAAGATCAAGATAATGCATGGAATGATCCAATGGTTAAGGATATTTGGCTAGGTTTATAAAAGAATTTGTTTAAGAAGAGTTTGTCCTATTTTCTTCATTCAAACACACCTTAGACGAAATTGTGAGGGTTCTATATCCATTTTGAGTGCAACCATGGAGCCAAAGAGGTAAGAACATTTTTGGAAATTCTTGAATTTCAATTGGAAGTATAGAGGTATTGCATAGAAATTTATGTTTATTGTGATTTGATTTTTTTTCTAAGGTGATAAAAATTCAAAGATTCAAAGGGAGTGGTGATATATATTTTTAGCAAGAGATCTTACAAAGGAGGTAATATATTCTAACTTATACTAAGATTAAATTATTTGATGAGTAGTTACATTCGTATCCATACTAGCATGCTAAATGTTGATTTCTAGATTGAGTCTTATATGATTTTCTTAGGATATCTCATTCTGTAGAATTCAAAAATCTAAGATATTTATTTCCCTATAAACTAGACTTCTTAAACTTTAAAATGGTATATCATGTGAGGCATTTCAAGAAGAAATCGATTTTTGATGATTTTTGAAAGTTTAGCATATTTCACAAATTCTGTTTCATGTCCTGTGTACGACCAGTAATTTGTATAAATTTTTGAGGTATCTTTTGTTGAAAATATGGAGAAATATTAAACATGAAAGTTTTAGGTCTCTATCTTATCTTTACTTTGAGATAAAGATCACTTGAATCGGAGTTGTATGCAGAATGTTATGATGATTTTACTAAAACTGTGCAGAAGTAGTTCTACAACTAAAACTGAAATGAAAACTGAATTGTATAAAATTATACATTTAGAATCTGATGATAGTCAAAACTAGAAAGTTTTAGATTTATGTCTTATCTTTAATTTGAGATAATAATTACTTAAAATGGAGAAGTACATAGGGAGATATGGAAATTCTCCCAAACCTGTGCAGAATTTGTTTTAGGAACTTAGCATGAAAAGTGATATTTTTTTTATAAATTCGTGTATTCAGAATTTGAAGATGGTCTAAACATAAAAGTTGGAGATATATGTCTTATCTTTAAGAGAAAATTTTAAATCAATTGAATCTGATCAAAATTTTTGAAGATATCATGATTTTACTAAATCTGCGAGTTATATGTTTGTAGAAATTTCTCTAAGTATGAAAATTGAAATTTAACCTTATGAAAGAGTCCATTTTTATATGTATGTTGTAATCCAACTATATAATATTGAATTAATAAATGATATTGTTTAACTTAGGATTAGGATTCGAGGGATTACTCATTCGAGAAACGATGATAGTTAGGGGGAATGGCGTACCCTCCCCAGTCGAGGTGAGTGGGACGACTATTTCTGATTTTGAATGAAAAATATTTTGATCATGATTTTTATAAATAAATTTTTGAAATGTGATTTAGAAATGTTTTAGTGTTTGTAGCATGTCTTGAAAAGATGCTTGTGACAATTGCATCCTGATATTATGATGATTTGATAGTGTCATGTTTTACGAGTAAATATTTATAAATGATGATTTTATGGCACAAGTGTATGATTATGGAATGGTGCATAGTGGCTATAGCGCACTCCTTACCGCGGGATTGACCCGACGGGGTTACGTGGTGGGGTAACATCAGAGAAGGGTTTGAGTCCCTGTCTTTGGGCAACGGATCCAATAGACGAGCACCCGTAAGGACTGTGTCAATACCAAGGGAAGGGAGGAAGATATATGTGTTTATTCTTATGATATTGTGATGACCCCTTGGTGGATTTTACCCTATTTAGGCCAAACTATGGGTAAAATATGTTTTTGACACCCCATTGATGCATGGTTGATGATAAGAATGCATATTATTTTAAATTACGCGATATATTTGCAAATAGATAAAATGAAATTTGAAAATGATGTTTTGACTTGTCACTCTCACAAATTCATTTATTGTCATTATATAGTCATTGCACCTCACTCACTGAGTATGTGGATTATACTCACCCCTCATAATTACATTTTCAGTTTATGCTGTGTTGACTTACATTGAGATACTATACCACGAGGTTTACCGAGAGACTCTATCGGGTAAGTGATCATACATATTCTTGTATACGATTGGACTATGCATATAAATATTATATGTAAATTGAAGGCAAATATTTTAAAGAAAATTTTTATTAAAAACTATCTCTTTTTTTTTTAAATCTTCCGCTGATGATTTTGACTTAATGATATTGAGTAGGGTTATAATATTAGCCTTGCGACATCTCGATGTGCGAGTAGGGCATACTCTTGCCTCGAGGAGTCACGGCGGTTTGTTCGTGTGCTCGACCTCCGGGTCGGGACATGACAGATTTCGATCGTATCAGAGCTCTAGGTTCTATATCTAGCCTATTTCATATCTAGTATTTGTAAAATGTTTTTCAAAAAGTTTATAATTTGCCTCCTATGGTCCTACGACATTGATCCTTATTAGGGGGTTAGGTTGCACCTAACCTTTTGCTTTCTCACTCTTAAGTACTAAGCATGGTTCTTTATGTAGAACTATGCATCCTCGAGAATGACCAAGGCGTACCACAGAGACCCCGCTCGAGGCCACATCATCATCTCAAGCACCTTAGGCCCCTCCTACTGGAGAAGTTCCCCTACCACTCTCTATACTCAGGGAGATGATGGGATGGTGGATGGCCAATCAAGACCAGATGAGAGCACCACCTACACCGATGGTTGAGACTCCGCCTATACCCGAAATGGCACCAGCGCCCTCTCCTATGTTGACGACTATGCCGACTACTCGGCAGATGACAGAGGTCTCCACCTTACTGAGAGAGGCCAGGAGTCTAGGGTGTGAGTCCTTCTTTGGGAACCACGACCCTGTTTGTGGCCAGGAAGTGGCTCAAACGATTCAAAGAAGCTGTAGAGGACATGGGAGTTGAGGATAGACTGAAGCTGGTGATAGCAGTCAGACTGCTAGAGGACGATGCCCATGACTGGTGGGACGGTGTCAAGGATAGAGCAGATGAGCCACTGATTTGGGGTGACTTTCTGAGAGAGTTTGATTCCCAGTATTACACGATGTTCGATAGCGACATGAAGTGGCGAGAGTTCTTGGAGTTGAAGCAAGGGTAGAAGTCTGTGTCAGAGTACGAGACTGAGTTCCGCAGACTGGCGGCATTTTTTCTAAAGTGGGTGGTGACTGAGGAGACCAAGAGATTCAAGTTTGAACATGGACTAAATCTCGCCATCAAAGATCGAATGACTGTCTCCAAGGAGGGTACATATGCTAGAGTTCTACAATGGGCACTGAGAGCAGAGTAGAATATTAAAGAACAGAATAAACTTTGCGACCAGCAAGATCAAAGGAAGAGGCCAGGATTTGGGCAGGGACAGAGCTCCAAGAAGAGCAGAGGCCAAGGTTCACACAACGACGGCCCTAGACAGGGGTCCGGGACCACACCTCATGGGCAGTATAGGCAGTCACCAGCACTGATAAGTACACCAAGAGGTAACTTGGGCAATGCGCCGTGGACTGAAGGAGCACAAAGGAGGTCCTGCCTGATTTGTAAAAAGGCACACACAGGCCCATGCCGATTCTTTGGTAGATGTTACCAGTGCGGAAAGAAATGACACTTCAAAGACCATTGTCCCGACCTACGAGCTGAGGGGTACAGTCCTGCCCCAGATCAAAGCTTTCCTTATGGCCCCAGGGGTAGCTCAGCACCTTCTACAGCACCTCCTCCTAGTGTCACAAGAAAGTCTTTCACTGGGAGTAACATGCCTGCTCCACCTCCTCGTCAGCAGCCCAGGACGCAGGCTAGACTATATGCTATGACCGACGAGGAGGCACAGACCAGTCCAGACATAGTAACAGGTGCTACCCCCACTCCTCATCCTGATGATGTACAAGAACTCTAGACTATGATGTATTTTGCTGAACTTTAAAAGATGATATATATATATCCATTTCGCGGTTTTATCCTTAAGTGATTTTTATTTATTTTGATGATATTGGGCTAATGGACTTTATAAATTTGGATGATAGGCACTATGATTATCTTCGGAAGAGATGCTCGTGTGTTGATTGACACTAGGGCGAATAGTTCTTTTGTGAGCACGGACTTCGCTCACTACACTGACAAAGTTCTAGTACCACTGGATAAAGTATTGCTAGTCATTACTCCCTTAGGGGAGTAGATTGTCAGGAAGGAGGTGTACCGAAACTGTGGAGTCGAGGTGGAGAGTACAGTATTAAAAGCAGATCTGATTCCACTAGATATACGAGACCTTGATGCCATCCTGGGTATGGATTGGCTACACCGGCATAGAGCTTCAGTGGACTGTTTTGCTAAGACAGTCGAATTTCAGAAACCAGGGTGTCCAATATTGTTTTTCCATGGAATTAGACGGGTCCTCCCGAATTGTATGATATCAGCTTTGGAGGCCTGCAGATTGATGAGCAAGGGCTATATAGCATATCTAGCGCATGTTGTTGATACCACAGTGGAGAGACCAAGAATAAATGATGTCCTAGTGGTATAGGAGTTTCCTGATATATTCCCTGAGGAGCTACCCGGATTACCTTCAGTCTGGGAGTTCGATTTCGCCATTGACTTGACACCAGACACTGCGCCTATCTCCATTTTTCCATACAAGATGGCCCCGACAGAGCTAAAAGAGCTAAAAGTTCAGTTGCAAGAATTATTGGATAAGGATTTCATCAGACCGAGTACTTCACCTTGGGGTGCCCCAGTACTATTTGTCCAGAAGAATAAGGGCACTCTCAGACTATGCATCGATTAACGACAGTTGAATTGGGTGACCATCAAAAAAAAGATACCCGTTGCCTCGGATTGATGATCTGTTCGATCAGTTGTAGGGAGCCCGGGTTTTCTCTAAGATCGACCTGAGATCTGGATATCACCAGCTACGAATCAGGGAAGGTGATGTTCCCAAGACAGCCTTCAGGACCCGGTATGATCACTTGAGTTCTTGGTGATGTCGTTTGGGCTGGCTAATGCCCCAGCAGCTTTTATGAACCTAATGAACCGGGTATTCCACTCCTTTCTGGACAGATTTGTCATCGTCTTCATCGATGATATTCTTGTGTATTCGAGGAATGATGAGGAGCATTCCCAACACCTACGGGCTGTACTACAGACACCTTATGAGAAGGAGTTATATGCCAAATACTCCAAATGTGTGTTTTGGCTGAGAGAAATTGACTTTCTGGGTCATGTAGTTTCGGCTGATGGGATTTTTGTGGACCCGAAGAAAGTTGAGGTTATCTTGAAATGGGAATAACCACGGAACGTTACAGAGGTGCGGAGTTTCCTTAGATTGGCAGGATATTATCGGAAATTTGTAGAGGGATTCTCCAAGATTGCCATTTCACTCTCCAACTTGACGCAGAAAGAAGTCAAGTTTGTTTAGGATGACCGCTGTGAGGCAAGCTTTCAGGAGCTCAAACAGCAACTAACGTCAGCACCCATCCTCGCTCTCCCTATTAGTGATTGTGAGTACGAGGTATACTACGAGGCCAGCCGACAAGAATTAGGTTGTGTCCTGATGCAGAAGGAGCAAGTCATCGCTTATGCCTCCCGAGAGCTAAAGAGGCATGAACTGAATTATCCTACCCATGACTTAGAGCTTACTGCTATTGTGTTCGCATTAAAGATTTGACGACACTATCTATACGGAGTTACTTGCCGGGTGTATACAAATCACAAAAGCTTGAAGTACCTACTCACTTAAAGGGAGCTCAATCTCAGACAAAGGAGATGGTTGGAGCTTCTCAAAGACTATGATCTGATTATTAACTATCACTCAGGGAAAACAAATGTTGTTGCGGATGCACTGAGCCACAAGTCATCATCGTCAGTACCCACTGAGAGTTCTTATCTCTCATGTCTTATTGGACTCTACTCACTAGGAGTAAGACTGACGATAGATGATTTTGGAGCACTTTTGGCAAGATTTGAGGTGAGATCGACTCTACTTGACCACATTCAGAGACTTCAGTCTACTGATGAGGAGCTTCAGGGGATTGTTGAGAGGATCAACGAAGGGGAAGGCATAGACTTCAGAGTTAGGAATGATGGTTTAGTAGTTCTTAGGAGACGTATCTGTATTCCCAAGGATGATAATCTTAGACGTGCCATGTTGGAGGAGGCTTACTCTTCAGCCTATGCTATGCATCCTGGTAGTACAAAGATGTACTAGACGATTCGAGAAAGTTACTGGTGGGCGGGTATGAAGCGTGAGATAGCCAGTTTTATTGCCCGGTGCTTAGTATGCCAGCAAGTGAAGGCTGAGCATTAGCGGCCCGCTAGCACACTACAGCCGATTCCCATTTCTGAGTAGAAGTGGGAACACGTCACTATGGATTTTGTAATGGGTCTTCCACGGACTTCGGCACGACACGATACTATTTGGGTGATCGTAGATAGACTCACCAAATCCGCACATTTCCTTCCTATCCGCAGTAGCTATCCACTAGAGGGTTTGGCTCGCCTGTATATTAGTGAGATAGTTCGACTACATGGAGTTCCAGTGTCCATTGTATCGGACAGAGACCCACGTTTTACTTCCCGATTTTGGCCGAAGTTGCAAGAGGCCATGGGTACCCGATTGAAGTTCAGTACTGCATTTCACCCCTAGACGGATGGTCAGTCTGAGAGCACTATTCAGACACTAGAGGATATGTTGAGATCTTGTGTCATGGACTTCAAGGGAAGTTGGGACCAGCACCTCCCATTGATCGAGTTCGCTTACAACAATAGCTACCAGGCTAGTATTGGGATGCCACCATATGAAGCCTTGTACGGGAGAAAGTGCCGGACACCTTTGTGTTGGGATGAGGTCGGGGAGTGACAGCTTGATTGTATAGATTTGATTGAGGAGACTCGAGAGAAGGTAAAGGTCATCCGTGCTCGGATGAAGGCTGCCCAAGATAGGCAAAAAAGCTATACAGACAGACGACGGCGACCTTTGGAGTTCGGGGAGGGAGACATGGTGTTTTTGAGAGTATCCCCTTGGAAGGGGATGATCCGATTCAGACAGCGGGGAAAGCTTAACCCCAGATACATTGGACCTTTCCGAGTCCTTGAGAGGATTGGGAAAGTGACATATAGATTGGACTTACCACTTGAGCTAGCACGGATTCATGATGTATTCCATGTCTCGATGCTGAGGAAGTACCTTCCTGATCCTTCCCATGTATTGGAACCTCCACCGGAAGATTTGAGCGATGATTTGAACTTCCCCGTCCAGCCCGTAACCATCTTAGATAGGCAGATCAAGAAGCTATGGAACAAAGAGGTTCCCCTGGTCAAAATACTTTGGAGGAACAACCAAGTAGAGGAGCAGACTTGGGAGCCTGAGAATGCTATGAGAAGACAGTACCCCCAACAATTTGCTGTATAATTTCAGTTTAGTTTCGAGGACGAAACTTTTTATTAAGGGGTTAAGAATTGTAACACCGATTTTCGGTTACTATATATCATATACTACTCCTCATGATTTTAAATATATAAGCAACCTTTTGAGACATTTATTTAATTATCTATTTATTTATTTTAAGATTTTGTCTCAAAATCGCTAAAACTAAAAATTTTATAGGTAAGCCGAAAACCTTCTCGGAAAGCGCCGGCAAAGCCTAAAGAAGTCAAAAATAGCTAAGAGAATGCCTACACACTTAAATAAAGATATTTAAATGAAATTTCACATATTTAAGAAATTTCGAACAAAATTTCATAGGGAACAAAAATATAAATTGTTAAAAGTTAGGGGTTTAAATACAATTAAGGAAAGTTAAGGGACTAAGTTGCAAACCACTCAAGGATGGACAATTGGAGCCAAATGATTGGTCAAGAGGGAAGCAAAGTTGGTTAGTGGCCACATAGGATTTTCCACATTCAAAAAATCTCATTGGATAGAAATTTATGCATGAAAACTTCTTGGGTAGAAATTTTTGCATGAAAGCTAACTAGAATAGCTCATTCTAGCTTGTGACACCTCCTCCCCTTGACATGGACGTCCAAATACACTTGGTGGAGTGCATGGAGGTTGCTTGAATCAACAATTGCATGGTTTAAGTGTTAGGACAAGTGAAAGGTCAAGATAATGCATGGAATGATCAAATGGTTAAGGATATTTGGCTAGGGTTATAAAAGAATTTGTTTAAGAAGAGTTTGTCCTATTTTCTTCATTCAAACACACCTTGGATGAAATTGTGAGGGTTCTATATCCATTTTGAGTTCAACCATGGAGCCAAAGAGGTAAGAACATTTTTGGGAATTCTTGAATTTCAATTGGAAGTATAGAGGTATTGCATATGAATTTATGTTTATTGTGATTTGATTTTTTTTCTAAGGTGATAAAAATTCAAAGATTCAAAGGAAGTGGTGATATATATTTTTAGCAAGAGATCTTACAAATGAGGTAACATATTCTAACTTATGCTAAGATTAAATTATTTGATGAGTAGTTACTTTGGTATCCATACTAGTATACTAAATGTTGATTTCTAGATTGAGTCTTGTATGATTTTCTTAGGATATCTCATTCTGTAGAATTTAAAAATCTAAGATATTTATTTCTCTATAAACTAGACTTCTTAAGCTTTAAAATGGTATATCATGTGAGGCATTTCATGAAGAAATCGATTTTTGGTGATTTTTGGAAATTTAGCATATTTCACAAATTTTGTTTCATGTCCTGTGTACGACCAGTAAATTGTATAAATTTTTGAGGTATCTTTTGTTACAAATTTAAAGAAATATTAAACATAAAATTTTTAGATATCTGTCTTATCTTTAATTTGAGATAAAGATCACTTGAATCGGAGTTGTATGCAGAATGTTATGATGATTTTACTAAAACTGTATAGAAGTAGTTCTAAAACTAAAACCGAAATTAAAACTGAATTGTATAAAATTACACATTTAGAATCTGACGATAGTCAAAACTAGAAAGTTTTAGATCTATGTCTTATCTCTAATTTGAGATAATAATTACTTAAAATGGAGAAGTACATAGGGAGATATGGAAATTCTCCCAAAACTGTACAGAATTGGTTTTAGGAACTTAGTATGAAAAGTGATAATTTTTTTATAAATTCGTGTATTCAGAATTTGAAGATTGTCTAAACATAAAAGTTGGAGACATATGTCTTATCTTTAAGTGAAAATTTAAATCAATTGAATCCAATCAAGATATTTGAAGATATTATGATTTTACTAAACATGCACGTTATATATTTGTAGAAATTTCTCTAAGTATGAAAATTGAAATTTAACCTCATGAAAGAGGCCATTTTTATATGTATGTTATAATCCAACTATATAATATTGAATTAATAAATGATATTGTTTAACTTAGGATTAGAATTCGAGGGATGACTCGTTCGAGAAACGAGGATAGTTAGGGGGAGTGGCGTACCTTCCCCAGTCGAGGTGAGTGGGATGACTCTGACTTTGAATTAAAAATATTTTGATCATGATTTTTATAAATGAATTTTTGAAATGTGATTTAGAAATATTTTAGTGTTTGTGGCATGTCTTGAAAAGATGTTTGTAACAGTTGCATCCTGATGTTATGATGATTTGATAGTGCCATGTTTTACGAGTAAATATTTATAAATGATGATTTTATGGCACAAGTGTATGATTATGGAATGGTGCATAGTAGCTATAGCGCACTCCCTACCACGGGATTGACTCGATGGGGTGACGTGGTGGGGTAACATCAGATAAGGGTTTGAGTCCCTGTCTTTGGGCAACGGATCCAATAGACGAGCACCCGTAAGGACCGTGTCAACACCAAGGGAAGGGGGGAAGATATATATATTTATTCTTATGATATTGTGATGACCCCTTGGTGGATTTTACCCTACTTAGGCCACACTATGGGTAGAATATGTTTTTAACACCCCATTGATACATGGTTGATGATAAGGATGCATATTATTTTAAATTATGCGATATATTTGCAAATGGATGAAATGAAATTTGAAAATGATGTTTTGACTTGCCACTCTCACAAATTCATTTATTGTCATTATATAGTCATTGCACCTCACTCACTGAGTATGTGGATTGTACTCACCCCTCATAATTACATTTTCAGTTTATACTATGTTGACTTACGTTGAGATACTATACCATGAGGTTTACCGAGAGACGCTATCGGGTAAGTGATTATACCCATTCTTGTGTACGATTGGACCATGCATATAAATATTATATGTAAATTAGAGGCAAATGTTTTAAAGAAATTTTTTATTGAAAACTATATATTTTATTTTAAAATCTTTTACTGTATGATTTTGATTTAATGATATCGAGTATGGTCATAATATTAGCCTTGCGTCACCTCGGTGTACGAGTAAGGCATACCCGTGCCTTGAGGAGTCACGACGGTCTGTTCGCGTACTCAACCTGTGGGTCGAGGCGTGACATTATATCATTAATACCACTAAAGAACACCCCAAAAAACATAAAACAAACTAATGGTAGCAAGAAAACTCAAAATTTTCAAAAATTAATGGCAAATAAAGGTGTAAACATCAAGAATGACAACTCTTTCATTTAACTGAAATTGGGGGATAATCAAACAACATGCATAAACTCTTAAATCCCTTAAAGACAATTTTTGTGTCACCAAACATTCATTCAACATTTCAAATCCACTCTTCAAAAGAGGAAGGCTGAATTAGAGTTTCTAAATATCAAGAAAAGAGAGAGACTACAAATTCGTGAAAAAAGGGATGAGTCTTTGGATACTCTAACTCTATATTTTGATGTTGAATGCTCAAACATGGGTGAGAATTTGAAAATAAATGAGTATCAAAGGTGTTGACGGTGGGTTTCAACTCTATAGATTCTGGCTCATTTTAACTCGAATGGTTGTTTCGGGAGATGATTCAAAACTTACAAAAGACTGCCAAAAGATGCTCTAGTGGGGGAGACTCTGACACTTAAGTCAGAAAGAGCAGTTTTTGATAGGAATGAAATAAATTGAGAGCGAGAGAGAGAAATAGAGAGAGAGAAAGAGCACGCTCTGTGACTTGTGTGTCAAGTGTTAGAGTCTCAGTAAGCGTACCTGGGTTTTGATATGCCGAAAACTTATATACGTGGATATCACATGAATCATGTGTGTTCTGGGTGTTATAACTCTAGTTTTCTTATAAGGAGGTTCAAAAATTTTGGGATTCCATAATCAAACATTCTCAGGATATTTGTGATCTTTATTACTTAGAAAGTTTGAAAATATGGGGAGATTTCTTCCCTTATCGATTAGATTCCATGGACTTCCTTCTTTATCTAGGAGATACATTTCATGTCGGGATAGGAAACAAAGATCGATGTGAGATTTAGTTAAGTATTACATTTAGTTGATGAGAATGAAGCGATCTGTTTCTAAGGGAACTGTTCGTCATTGGTCAAGGAAAAAAGGACATTAGTTCGCTTGCTAAATGCTTCTATGAATCAATTAAATCACCATTGTTAAGAACTAACCAATCGGTTAGCTTACGCTTGTCCTTAGGGGAGGTAAATCCATTATCATTGTCAAAGTGCGGGTTTTGATTTGGATCTTCGGGTCTTCAAGGCACTAGCCATGTCCCATTATTTTCCCTGAAGTTATGGAGTCATTTTGTAAGAAAGGCGCCATGAGTGACAACTATTCAAGAGGAGTTGAAATGACACAGAAGTTTTTAATGCAACATGTGTTATATCTGAATATGCAAATCGTCTTCGGTACACTTCGTATAATGTGGAGTTAAAGTGGGTTGTAGGTGAATACCCCTTTTCTCTCAACCATCCCGTCTTCCTAGGGTGTTAATGCATGCAACCCTTTGAATAGTTTAATCCAAAATAAATGCAGTGTGGGAAGTTAAGAGGGTTTAAACCTTTCATCTATTTCAAACGATTTTTATCGAACTATTCCATCTGTCCATTGATTCACAAAGATCTTCTTCTTTACTAGTGGCTATAAATAGAGGTCGCCTGATCCATATTTTTTCAGAGAGAACAAGTGCATTCTTCTTGTTTGCAAGTTTTTTCTTTCTACGAGTTAGCTTTCTTTGTGGGATTTTTCGATGGATTGCCTTAGTTTGTAAGGCCTAGTAGTATAGATTGTTTCTGTCGATACGAAGTCTTGTCGAAAATGGGATAGTTGACATGAGGTATTGTTATGTCGTTTGACATTCAGGTGTTATGATGGGCTCAGTCAAGATTCCTGTTGGGGTTCTTGACTTCAGAGGGGAGTTTCAGATATGCTCCCGCTCTGAGTTGAGTTTGTTATCTGGCTCGTGTTTTCTTGGGTCAGGTGACTAAAGGAGCAGGTTGAGTATAGGGAGTTGTGTCGAGTAGAAAGATTGAATCCTGATGTATCCTCACAATCTCCCTATGACCGCTTTCTCGCCCCCTTTTTAATAGTTTTCTTGTCCAAGTTTGGCTGCATGTATTTTTAATTTCTTCTTTTGCTTTTATTTGCTATTTTTTAAATCTCCAATGTTATCGATTGGCCATGGCGTTGTAGCTTTTTTGTCCAGAAGCAATGCTGTAGATTTCTTATCTATTTCTTTCAATGTAATTGGTCCATCTCAAGGACTTGTAGAGTTTATCTGTCCATGTAATTTGAAATGTATTCGTCATATGGAAATAAAGGAAAATTTTTGTTTTACTTTCTTGTTGATTTCTATCTTTGATTAAAGTTCTACCGATAATGTTTGTGCATTTGGTTGAGTGATGTAATCGTTAGAGTGATCATATAATAAACTCGTCATACAATATGAGGGTTAGTCACGAGCATGAATACCTTGATAAGTTATATTCACGTTGGCCTGTCCGAGGAGATAGGGTGTACTTAACCTTCCCCGTGAGAACTCACTCATTTGTTAGGAACTAAATAATAGGATGGACAGTGCCTACCTAACTAGGAGTTTTGTCTCTAATCGATGTTACGTTCGATAGGAAATAATCAATATGGTGGGCTGTATCTACCCGACTGAGAGATACATCTCTTATTGAAGATATGCTATGTTCGATAGAAAACAACCGATAGGATAGGTCATGTCTACCCGATTAGGAGTTAGATCCCTTTATTGACGGTATGTTACATTCAATAGGAAACAACCGATAGGATAGGTCGTGCCTGCCCAACTGGGAGTTACATCCCTTATTGATGGCATGCTACGTTCAATAAGAAACAACTTATAGGATGAGTTGCGCCTACCCGACTGAGAGTTACATACAACACATTACATTCAATAGGAAACAACCGATAGGATGGGTTGTGCCTACCTAACTGGGAGTTACATCCCTTTATTGACGGCATGCTATGTTTGATACGAAATAACTGATAGGAAAGAAAGCGAAGGGATAGATCGATTAGATAATCGAAAATGAGAAGCATAAGGGCCTTACTTGATAAGAGGTTATTCCGACCATGGGAGATGATAGGATTCACGAGTAGTAAATACATAGGTTTTCCGAGTTCCAAGCTCTGGGCACAGCTAAATCGTCTAGGTTGCTAAGACGATAAGTTCCTAGGCAAATCACGGAGCGTATTTGATAGGGATCTTTCCAATTAGGTGCAAGTCTGTCCCCGAGTTGAGGTTGACCAGTGGCTTCCATCTTTCTTAGGACCAATTTGCTAGGTTTGAATGTCCTGTTTCTAACTCTTCAGTTGTAGTACTGTGCCATTTGCTACTTGTACATAGCCTTTCAGGCAGTACAGATTCCTGTAGCTCTGGGAGCAAGTTTAATCATTCTCGTAAGGAAGGCTCATTTTGTGCTGCGTCGTATTGAGCTACTCAGAGTGAATGGTTTCCTATCACCACAAGTATGATAGCTTCGCTTCCATATATTAGACTGAATGGTGTTTCGCCGATGGCCCTTTGAGGAATAGTATGGTATGACCAGAGTATATTGTAACGTTTTTCTACCCATCATCTCTTGGCTTCATCCAACATTATCTTTAGCCCCTGAGGATCGTTCTATTAGTTATCTTAGAAAGTCTGCTAGTCTGTAGATAGGTGACTGATAAGAACTAGTAATGCATCTCAAGCTTATTGTAAAAGTCTTGGAAGTATTTATTGTCGAACTGCTTCCCATTATTAGTGATAAGAATGTGGGGTACTTCAAATCTGGTGATGATGTAAGTCTACACAAATGATTGGGTTTTGGCAGCCGTTATCTGGCTAAAGGTTCGACCTCTACCCACTTGGTGAAGTAGTCAGTGGCCACTATGACAAATTTTTGTTATCCGATGAATGGTGGGAATGGTTCAAGGATGTCCATTCCTTATTGGGCATATGGCCAGGGGCTTGCTATAGGACTGAGCTTTGTTGAGGGTAGTCGTTGCATTGAAGAAAAATGTTGGCACTTGTCACACCTCTTGATATAATTGTTGGACTCGATCTTCATGGTCGGCCGGTAGTACCCTTGACGAAGGGCTTTGTGAACTAGATTTTGAGCCCCCAAGTGGTTACCATATGTCTTTTCGTGGATCTCTCGAAGGATATAAACTGCTTCCTAAGGAGTTAGGCACCTCAGATACGAATGAGTGAAAGACTTTTGGGCTAGGTTCTCATCAATAAATACATAGTGTGCGGCATTTCATTTCAGTTTTGCTACCTCCAATAGCGAATCTAGTAGATGGTCATGCTTCAGATAGGCTTCTATAGGATCTTTCCAATTGGAAAACTGGTTTGGTGTGAGGATCCTTTCATATTCATCGATGCTGGGGTGTGGTAGGCTCTTTATGTAGACTACTCAGCTAGAGGCAATCGAATTTAAGCTTGCTAACTTAGAGAGCATGTCAGTCCATGCGTTCTCTGATCGGGAGATCTACTGGATGTCAACTTTGTTTAACTTGCTATCGTTTCATGTAGTTTGCTCAAGTACTTAACCATGATTGGGTCATAGTCTCGTAGATCCGCTCGATTTGTTTGAGGATAAGTTGGCTATCGGTAAACACTCGAATACTTCTGGCCCTCATGTTCACTATGATTCAGAGTCCTATCAATAAACCTTCATACTCTGCTTGGTTGTTGGTGGCCTTAAAGTCAAAATGAGGAGCATATTCTGCCTTGATATTGTCTGGGACCTTCAGAATGAGCCCAGCACCACTTCTTGAGGAATTTGATAACCCATCAATGTGTACCATCCAATCTGATAGTGACCATTCATCATAACTATCAGTGGGCTTACGTTCGGTTGGAACCAGGAGGGTGCATTCGAGAATAAAATCTGCTAGAGTTTGGCCTTTGATCATAGGTCTTGGTTGGTGCTGAATGTCAAATTCGCTAAACTCTATATTCAATCTGATGAGGCAACTGGAGATGTCTCTTTTCTGAAGGATTTGTTTCAACAGTTAGTCAGTAAGCACCACGATAGTATGGGTCTGAAAGTATGGTCGAAGGCATCTAACTGAGATGACTAGGGCATCTACTATCTTCTCGATCGGTCGGTAGCTAACCTTAGATTCTTTAAGTATCCAGCTGATGTAGTAGAGTTGTTTATGTACAATTGACTCCTATGTCACAAGGACAGAGCAAAGCACCCAATTAGAAATAGAGAGATATAATTATAGTTTCACACCAGGAATGGGTCGAGAGTGCAGTTGAGGTGTTATGAGGTATTCCTTGAGTTGCTTGAAAGCCGTTTGACACTTGGGCATCCATGCGAACCTCTGGGACCTTTTTTTAGGTTGTCAAAGATGGTTTACTCTTTTCTTCAACTTTTGACATGAATTGTTCAGTGAGGTGCTGTACCTCCTTCAACTCGAGGGCGACGACTTCACCAGTATGGCTTGATCTTTTAGGGGGTTCACCTAGATTTCCTGTTTGGTGATCATGAAACCCAAGGATTTGCCAGGTGTGATCCCGAAAGTGCACTTTGCCGGTTCAGTCGCATGTTGTAATATTCTAGTATCTGAAAGGTTTCTTCAACATCGGTAACATGGGCCTCTGCATTGGTGCTCTTGATAAGCATGTCGTCGATGTACACCTCTACGTTTCTATTGAGTTGGTTCTTGAAGACTTTATTGATCAGTCACTAGAATGTTGCCCCATTGTTCTTCAAGCTGAAGGGCATAACTCAATAGCAATATTTGCCAAATTTTATGATGAAGCTTGTCTTTTCTTCGTATTTTGACACCATTTGTATTTGATTATAACCAGAATAGGTGTCCATGAAGCTTAGAGGTGATGGTCTAAAGAGTAGTCCACAAGCTTGTCGATGTTGGGAAACGGGTAGCTATCCTTTGGGCATGCCTTGTTGAAGTCAGTAAAGTCCACACACATCCTCCATTTGTCATTGGCATTTTTCACTAGGACCATATTGGCTAGCCATTCTGGATATTTGACTTCATGAATGAATCCAGTTGTTAGCAGTTTTTAAACTTTTTCTTAGATGGCACGTTAGCGTTCTAGAGTGAATACCCTCATCTTCTGTTTGACCGGCTTGTAACCAACGTTAACAATTAGTTTGGACTATGACTGAAGGTTGAATGCCTGGCATGTCTTCGAAAGACCAAGCAAAAACTTTTGAATATTTGCATAGGTAATCAGTAATGGCTTCTTACAAGGCACTGACAAGTTAGCGCTGATTTGAATGGTCTAACTAGGGTTGCCAATTAGAGAGATCTCGATCACTTCTTTTATAGGTTTACTTTTGGTCATTGGTTCGACATCGTCTTTGAATTCTAGAGTATCGATTGGAAAGTTCTCTTGTCTACCTTCGACGACGAGAAGGCATAAGGATCAAGGTCGCTACATAGAATAGTGATTCATTCTAGTGTCATACTGGGTAGTGCTTCCAGTTTATCCAAACTAGGGCGACCAAGGATGACATTGTAAGGCCAAAAAAATTTCACCTTATGAAAGATAACTTTAGCGGTCCCATGATTGGGAGGAGTTCCCAAAGTTATAGTGAAGGAGGTAATACTCTCTGGATAGATGCACTCATTAGAAAGTCCTTCGAAAGTCCTTTGAGGGACCCAATAGGAGGCTGAAGGTGAGAGGAGTTGAGACCAATTCGTTGGAAGGCATCCCAAGTGAGGAGATCGCAGTCTACGCCCCGATCAATGAGGATTCTCTTAACTATATAGGATTCCACTTTGTTGGTGATGACTAGTGGATCATTGTAATAGGGGTCAATTCCGATTAGATTATCATTGTCAAAACCAATAATTTGCCTTTTTTCTCTTGATTGTTGTTATACTCTGAATAGTATTAAAAGGTAGATGATAAGTTTGTCTAGAGAATCGGTCTGATTCCCGTAGATGTATCAATCTGTTAGATATGGGTTTTGACTTCATAGATTTTGGCTCCTTTTGACTAGAACGGTTGCTTCAGGAGATGATTCAAAACCTACAAAAGACCACTGGAGGGTGCTCCAGTCGAGGAGGCTCCGATGCTTAGTCAAAAAGAGTTATTTTCGATAAGAATGAAACAAACTGAGAGCAAAAGAGGGAGAGGGAAAGAGAGAGAGAGAGAGAGAGCTCTGTAGCTTGTGTGTCAAGAATTAGAGCACAGTGCATATCTGGGCTTCGATATGCCAAAGGCTTATATATGTGGGTACCACAAGAGTCGTGTGTGCTCGGGATGTTACAACTCTAGTTTTCTTATGAGGAAATCCGAAGATATTGGGATTCCATAGTTAAAACATTCTCGGGAGATTTGTGATCTTTATCACTTAAGAAGTTTAATAATATGAGGAGATTTCTTCCCTTATCGATTAGATTCTGAAGACATCCTTTCATATCTAAGAGATGCGTTTCGTGTCGGGATAAGAAATAAAGTTCAATGTGAGATTTAGTTAAGTATTACCTTTAGTTGATGAGAATGAAGCAATTGGTTTCTTAGGAAGTTGTTGGTCATTAGTCAAGGAAAGAAGGACATCGGTTCGGGCTTGCCGAACGCTTCTATGAATCGGTTAAATCGCCATTATTAGGAACTAATCAATCGGTTAGCTTACACCTGTCCTTCGGGGAGGTAAATCCCTTATCATTGTCAAAGTGGATGCTTTGATATGGATTTTTGGGTCTTCAAGCACTTCGTCAACAGGCCTTTGGGCCATGTCCTATCAGAAGGGGAGGAGTTGATAATCACCCCTTTGGATGCCACGCAAAACTATAGTGAACTCAGCTAGAATCCAAGAAGAAGATTAGGTCTTTTGAGTGCTTAATCTTTTCTTTCTTAATCTCTTCTTTCTTATGCTGGTTAAATAATTTCTATACAAGGTTTGAAGGGCTTGAAAACTGGTGGAAAAGGTGTAAGGTTTGGGGTTTGTTTGAAGAAAAAGGGGAGAGGAGGGAGAGAAAGTTCGAACAGGGGCATCAATAAGAAATGGGGAAGGAGATGATGAGGATGGAGGGCTATCATTGTTGGCTTTAAAGCAATCGCTATTGATGATTGGAAAAGGGGAGGAGAGAGCACAAGATTGACAAAATGAGTCTGAAAAAGAGAGAAAGGGATTTCAAGAGGAGCATTGGCTTAAAAAAGAGAGAAGAACCTTGACGAAGACGCCTGAGATCACCATTGTCATTTGTGATTCGAAGTGGATAAGGGGGAGAGAGAGAGAGAGAGGCCAATGATTAGTCGTGAGAAGAGACGCATGGGACATAAAGGAGATGCCTTAAGTGTTAGAGGAACCTTCAGCTTCCAAGGTCATCGAGACTGTGGTGCCAAAGGTGGTGATTCGTACAGATAGAGATGAGGAAGGCAATGAGAGATGAGAAGAGAGAGCTTCTCTTTTAAAAGCGTTCCCTTGATGTTTTGCACAGATAAATCACCCTTTGAAAAATGATTAAAATAACACAGTTGAAAAAAAAAATTCCAAAGTTATCAAGGATCGACATATGTTAAAAAAAGAAAAAAAAAGAAAATGCATGAACACTACATGTTAAGTCTTGAAAAGTCGACATATGTAATGTATAAACATTACATGTCGAGTCTTGAAGACTCAACATTTGTAAGGCAACTCGACATGTACTGTTCACATGAACAGTACATGACAATGCATGTCTGCGTAGAGGTTTGATGGTGGTTGAGTATTTAAAGAATTTGATCATTAAAAGATAAATGCTTTTTGGGTTTTGAAAATGCTTTAGGTGAATACACTTTGCAGCCTTAGTATGGAACTTTGCCTTTTTTTTTACAAGTGGGGCCGTATGGTTAGTCGAGTATGTAGGTCAGTTTTGGAATTATTTCTAACAATGGGCCATTTTATTTTATTTTTAAATAATGCTAAATCCATACAAAGCTCCCTTCCCTTACCCTTCTTTTCTTTTCCTTCCCCATTTTTATTTATAAAGATAACCAGGTTTACCAAAATAGGGTTTTTGTTTACTTAAATTATTCAAATAGGATTTTTTTAACTCTCTTGCACATATTCTTTTAACTCTCTTGCACTACTCACTCTCTTAGTTTAACTTTCTCACTCTACACTCACTCTTTTAATCTCTCACTCTGCTCTTACTCTCTGAGTCTCTCACACAACTCTCACTCTACTAACTCTCTCACTCTCTCACTTGGTTCTCACTTTCTGTGACTAAGACTCTCGAATCTCCCATCTATTTCTACTCTCACTGTCATTCAAGATCCAGCAGCCCTCTCCTTCATGCGATGCTCTCCATTTTCTCCGATTGTCCTCTTATTTAAGATTCGGCATTTTATCTGATGACATTAGGTGCGGATCTCTCTCTTTCTCTCTCTCTCTCTCTCTCTCTCTCTCTCTCTCTTTCTCGTATTTGTTTCTTTGCTTTTATTTTTGTTTTGAATGATTTTTGTTCTTGACGGAACATGGCTAAAACGGCCCAAATCATATTAGGCTAAAGACTGGCCCTTAACTTATTGAACAGCTTTTGGTAGCCTTATTATCAACTTGGTTAGCATTCACCCGGTCGGTCAACCGTCTAGTTAGCCCAAAAGTTTATCATCATGAGGCATGAGACCCTCTGAGTCAGTAGCCCAAGAGTTATAATCAACCAAAGCATGTCGTGAATAAGGGATTTATCTCTCAAATTAGTAAACACGACCCACACTCTCTCGGTATCTATTGAGTAGATTTTGTGCGGTAGTCAGTTGCTCGAAAGTCAACTGTTTGGTACCTTCTCGATACTCAGTGATAGTCACTCGATCCGCTAAGATAATATTCACTCTCTCAAAGTCATGGAGGGGCAATCTTACATAAATAAAAAGGAGACTTACAATTACACCTAATAAGAAAATGAATCTCTATAATGATCTGAACTTTTCAAATTGGTAAAAGTTTGAAGTTATTGAGAATCCTATATTATAATTCTCGTAATCTCAAGGTACTCTCATAAGGAAATTAGAGTTTTAGCACCTCATATACACACGACTCTCACATGCTGAAATTATATATACATCATTAAACCAATTAGCGAAGTACGTGTTCCAGACTTACACATAGTACACAAGGCATATAGAGCACTTTTTTTATCTATTTCTCTCTTTCAAAAACCATTTTCCAATTTGAGTTCAAAGCCTCCTTCGTCAGAGCACTCTCTAGCAGTCTTTTGTAGGTCTTATTGATCAAGACAACCAGATGGCTAAATTGTCTTGTTTGAGTTAGTATAGCTATTATTTGTGGAGCCAAACCCACCTTCAATAGATTGGTGCTGTCTGTAGAAACAAACTAAAAAGAAGCTTGTCCTATGGCACTTTAAGGGTTGCATCCTTAATGGAAGGATGTACGACTACCCCAATGAATGCCACGAAAGCTACAAGCAATAGCCTTACAGAAGCCCCCCTGTTACTAGTCTACCTGAGATTCAACCTCCAGTCGGCCGCCAAAGTCACCCAGCGTCGCTACTGCTCCTGCATCTCTAGAGAGGGCCACCCGATGTTACGCAATTTTGGTGTATCACGATTTTAGGCAAGTATACCTTAGTCGAATTTTGTGTATAATGCAAAGCAATTTTCATTCCCACGAGAATATTTTGTATTACCAATTATAAATTACCATATCTAAGTTGGACTGAATAAATCAAGATTGCAGAAATATTAAAACTAAGAAAATATCAAACTACAGAAATATTAATGAATGAAAACCCTAATTTTATAACACTATATGATATTGATTTCATCTATTTTTAATTTTTTTCCAATGATCAATTTTTTTTCAAATCTCTTAAAGTTTATTGACTAAAGAATTATTATTAATGATAACAGATTTTTCAAAATTAGATTCACCCAATGGTCATGCAGTGCAACCCTAATTTGACTAACCAAATCCAATGATCATGCAATCTTGATTAAGCTGAATTATATTAAGTTCTATAGAATATTTGTAATTTAAGGTTTCCTCTAAAATTCTCACATTTAGAATTAATCATCCGTTGATATGTGGATATTATTATATTGGTCTAATTTCATGTAATCTTCTCTTGATCTTATGCATTCAATCTTAATTCATCAAAAAAAGGTACCTACATGTATGAAGCATTAAGTTCAATAATAAAATCTTATTAGACAATAATCATGCCAATAAAAATTTAAGAGAAAGAAATAAATCAAATCATGCAATTAATCAAAGAACAAATCTATTGAGTCCTAAAAATAAGAAATCTGACTAAGCATAAAGAAAAATAAGAAAATAAAGCCCTAAAATCTATGTGTGAGAGAAAAAGCGAATTTCGGGCCTTGATGATCCTTTATTTATAGAACCCCAAAAACTTGGTCAACAAAAGGTTGTGAGTGCTTAGGAGACTTGATCTTTTACTTTGACTTCAAAACTTGAGTTGTGATAATAAACTTTATCCTCTTACCCTTCTAAAATTTAAAAACTTTGTCCTTATCCTTGATTTTGAAGATTCTTAAAATTATCAGCAACTTTATCCCAAAGATCTCTCATTAGATAAGCTCAATTTGTTTCCCTCTTTAACAAGAGCTTCTCTTTCTTGAATTTCAGCACTGCAGCAAATTGTTTACAATTTCGGTTACCTTCTGGCCTAAAACAAACTTCTACACTTTTTACAAGATTTATAGGACTTGAAGTCTTTTTTCCAACCCAACAAGAATCAGATCAATCGAGCAACGAAACAAAAAGTTATGCCCAAAATGCTAGGAATTATCTATGGAGTCCAATTTCCTTAAATAAGTCCAATACTCCCAAAACAAAACCCGCGAAATAAATTAATCTAAAATCATGAAATAAAGTCTCAAATAGTCTTAAAATAAATAAAAAGGCCTAAAATAAAATAATTTAATTTAAATTAAGTGTATAAAAATATTATTATCAAACACACCCACACTTGAATATTTATTTGTCCTTAAGTAAGAATAAATTTTCTCCAAAACCAATTCAATCTCTCAAGTTTCTAACCATATATATGACAAATTCAAACCAGAATTGCAATCAAGACAATCAATACTGCATAGCATTCAGCGCTAGAACAACCATTACATCTCCTATAGTCTTTCAAAATAAAAAATAATGCAAGATTCAACAATTCTCACAAAGGGTATACTCAATAGAATAAATTAAACTAAGATTCCACTACTCAAAATACTCAATTTTATGGAAGGGGTAAGTGTATCACTCAAATCAATACAATGAGATGGTATTACCACAAGTTTACTAATATATCAAATCTCCACCACTTTAAATATAAAAATCTGTATACCAATCAAAAAGTCTTTTATTTGGTTATAATGGGCTAAGGTTAAGGGTAGTATAATAGGTAAAATGTTACGTTAAAAATAAGTCACTAAAAAGTATTCAAATATCAGGACATAACATTATTTATATCAAAACAAAGAAAATACTAACTTTAACTATGAATATGTAATGTGATATATCATTTATTCAAAATAATGAACAATGTCAAAAAACTTCATTACAAGAGTAAACAATATCAAGAATGAAAAATGTTTTTCTCAATTTTTCTTTTTTTGCTTTTTTTTTTTTTCTTATTTTACTATTACTTTTTTCCTTTTTCCATTTTTCCATTTTTTTTGATAGATTTTTTAACTCAATATGATAATGACTAAAATCGTATATAAAACTCAAATAATACCTAAAAACGTAATGTCATGCTATCAACTATAAATATATTAGTGAATTCGGGTTCAAATTCTGGAGTTAGAAAAAGATAGGTCATAGGATAAATTATGTGATAATATATAAAAGAAAATGACCTCAAATAAGTTCATTAAGGGATATAAATGTTAAGAATGTAATTTTTCGAAAGCCAAAAGTGTGTAAACCTAAGTGTCCAAATCATTTTGGTGCATAAAAATAAAAAATGTGGTCTTAAAATGCATAACAAAGTAAGTTCTAGAATAACCAAATCTTATGTGATATATGCTTAACAAAAAAAATGATGAGAACAGTAAATTGCTTTATAAGGCTCAAATTCTCACTAAGCTAAATTCGGTGTTAAATCTTGCATGTCTATCTTTCAAATCAACCATAAAAAGATAAATAGTTAATCATGTACCAAATAACTACTAATACCAATTATTTTTCTTGCAACCCAATTCAAATCAAGTAATACACAATAACTAGAAAACTTGAGAAAAATTTTATTGGCATGGACAAAATTCAAAAAAAAAAAAACCTAAAAAAATTTCTTTTTCAAAATTTTTAAGTTTTTTCAAATTATTTTCAAAAAAAAAACCTAAAAAACAAAATAAAATCATAATGCATAATCCCCCCACACTTAAAACGAACATTGTCCACAATGTAAAAAAAAAAAAAAATACTAAAATCAAGAAAGGGGAATAGAAAACTCCCCTGATTAGGTGTGTGAACCTCCAACTTGCTCTTTAGCAAATTCTTTCATTCTCATAAATCTTCACATTATTTCCAGTCATTACATCAAGTCATGCCTTTGTCCTTCTCTTATCAACTATCGCATTCTCATATGCTTTATTCTGCCATTCTTCCAGCTTACTTGTCATCTACAACTTTCTTTCTTTGTCTGGATCTTTGAGTTTTGGTGGTAGCTTTCTTTGCAAAATCGCGAAGTACTCTACTGTGAGCTTGACCCTCGAAACCTCATCATGTTTCCTCTTGTTAGTGATCACTTCCTTGAGAAATCCCTCGTATCTCGGCACCTATTTTAGATCTGATACCATGGACTTTTCATTTGTAGGCTATTTGAACTCATCTTTAGCTTCTCATTTGTTCTCTTCCTTGGTCTCTTATCTATCCTCATCCTTTGACTGAATTGGCTCCTCCTATAGTTGCTTCCCTCTCCTCAATGAGATTGCATTGACTTGCTTTGTAGGTTTCTTCTCAACATCACTTAGTAGTCTACCTGAGACACAAGAATGAAAGCATTAGTTAATTGATCAATTTTATTTTCAAGCCTCTCAAACCTTTCATTTGTCACTATTGCCAAATGTTTAATTGTAATCTCCCATCATGGTTTGCTCTTTCTTGGTTATTGATTTCCTAAAGAAAAGCTTGGTGCATTACTTGATCTTGGTGGTGCTCCATGACTTCATGAAAAGTTAAAATGGTTTTTCCACCCAGCATTGTATGTGTTGGAGTAAGAGTTGTTCAGAGACCTGCCAAAATTAGAAACATAGCTTACTTGTTGCACCTATGGACACGCAGAAGACATGTGAGTAGAATCACCACATGAATCACAATATAAAACCTGGTTAGATACAATATTAAGCTTATTAGCTTTTATGCAATTAATTAAAGAATCAATTTTTGCATTAAGCATGGTTAAAGTATCAACCTTATGCACACCAAATTTTTGTCAAGAAATCTTATACTCATTAAATCAATCATATTGATTAGATGTCATATCATTGAGTAATGCACGTGCTTCATCATATGATTTACTCATAAAAGCACCTTTTATCGTAGCATCAACAGTGATTTTGACAGAATTTAAAAGACCACCATAAAAAAATTACAAAATCAATCCATCAGGAATACTATGATATGGACACCTCCTAATTAAATCCTTAAATCATTCCCAAGCATTATTCAAAGACTCACCATCAAATTGCCTAAAACTAATAATATCATTATGTAGTCTACCAGTCTTATTAGGTAAAAAATATTTAGCCAAAAACGCTTGAGAAAAAATTTTCCAATTTGTGATGTGATTAGTAAGGAAAGAATTAAGCAATACCTTTGCATTTCCTCTAAGAGAGGAAGGAAACTACCTTAACCTTATGATATCGGGGCTAACTCCATCTAGCTTGAATATGTCACTCATCTTCAGAAAGTTCTTCATATGACCAATTGGATCTTCAAAGGTCTCTCTACCAAATTAATCTGCTTGTACCATACCAATGGGACTCGATTTTAACTCAAAGTTGTTTGCATCCACGGTGGGTCATGAGATGCTCGTTCGAATGTCTTAAAGTCTAGGCATCAAGTACTCCCTCAGTACTCTATCCTCATGGCCATTGTTTCTTCGTTAACTTCCTCAGCTTGTCAATGAATGGTTTGTAAAGTCCTCTCTATCTCAAGATCGAAATCAGCTACACCATGACTCTTCAATCACAGCATGCATTATACCGATACCAAAAATAGTACAAAATTATATCTTCAAAATCGTGCACAAACCACTTAAGAAAATATAATTACCTATATAATATAGAAATATGAAAAAACAGTAAGATAATGCATAAAAAACTCAAGAAAGCAATCGAAAATCTCTAAAAATCAAGAAAAAATCAAAGAAAAGTAAAAAAACCTATGAAAGTGATAGAATTTGGCCAAGATAGAGTGGTGTCCCATAGAGACTATGGGGAACAAGTCGTCCCAGGACCCTAGATCAAAAGTAGTTTCCCAGACCCTAAAAATTCCCAAAAAATTCTCAAATCCGAACCAAATATAAACTCTAAATAATGACTGTGTAACCCTAAATACGAAAAAGAGAGTAAAAATAGTATCCAAACTCAAATAAGATTATTTTGCTTGATATGCAAGAATATCTTTAGCAATAGTGCCAAAAACATGTTACATGAATTTGGTGTATTACGATTTCAGACAAGTTTATCCTAGTTGAGTTTTGCATATAATGTGAAGTAATGTCATTCCCATGAGAATATTTTATATTACCAATTATAAATTGCTCCATCTAAGTTAGACAAAACAAATCAAGATTACAGAAATATTAAAACTACAAATATCAAACTGTTGAAATATTAATGAATAAAAACCCTAATTTTATAAAACCCTAGGATATCGATTTTTCACATAGTCATTTCTGTCAAATCTCTTAAAGTTTATTGACTAAAGGTTGTGAGTGCATAAAGAAATAAAAAAATAAAACCTTAGAATCTATGTTGAGAGAATGTGTGTGAGATAAAAGCCAATTTCATGCCTAGGTGATCCTTTATTTATAGACCCCCAAAACCCTGGTCAACAAAAGGTTGTCAGTGCTTTTGAGAGTTGATCTTTCACTTTGACTTGGAAACATGAGTTGTGATAATAAACTTTGTCCTCCTCTTACTCTTCCAAAATTTAGAAACTTGATCGTTATCCTTGATTTTGAAGATTTTTAAATCAGTAACTTTATCCAAAAGATCTCTTATTATATAAGCCCAAAAAGTTCCCCTTTTCAACAAGGACTCCTCTTTCTTGAATTTCAACACTACAATAGATTGTTTCCAATGTTGGGATCCCGTCTGACCTAAATTAGCTTCTGTACTCTTTATAAGATTTGTAGGCCTTAAAGTCTTCTTTTCAATCCACCAAGAATTAAGTCAATTGGACATCAAAGCAGAAAATTATGCTCAAAATACTAGCAGTTGTCTGTGCAATCCAATTTCTTTAAATAAGCCTAGTACTCCTATAACAAAACCCACAAAATTAATTAATGAAAAATCACGAAGTAAATGCTAAAACTATCCTAAAATAAATAAATAAAGCCTAAAATAAAATCATTAGTTTATAAAAATATTGTTATCACCCAACCTTAGGCAAAAAGGATGGAGTCTAGGATATAAAACATGTGTAAACAGTTGGAAGAACTTTGCTACACCCTCAAACCAAGAGCCCAATCCTTCTATCATGAATTAGGTCACATGCACTCACAAAGGCTCGAACCTAGAGAACATCGAGAACCCTCGGTGACTTCTCAGCATGACCCTGATGACCTAAGCAAATAGGTCGAAGAACTAATGACAAATGGGTTAAAAGGTGTTAATGTAAGAAAAGACGAGGCTGCTTAATATCTTATTGGCTTCTTGCCTTTTGATTCTAAGATCTCCTTTGAACCTATACCTCGCAATGTGCTTCTTCATCCTTTCAAGAGATATGATAGCAAAACCGATCCCAGGGATCACATCGCCCACTTCATTATTGTAATGATCTCAAGAGACATATCAAACGCTGCCTAAAAGGGGCCAACAAGGACCCCCTCAATCATGAAAGTTTACTAGCTATACACTTCTAAACGAGATGCCCAGCCAAGTCTTACTCCAGATTCAGAACAGAACTAATGGCAAACGAGTTAAAAGGTGTTAACATAAAAAAGGATGAGGCTACTCTATACCTTATTGCTTTTTGCCTTTTGATTCCAAGATCTCTTCCGAACTGATACCTTGCAATGTGCTTCTTCCTTCTTTTAAGAGATACAATAACACAATTGATCCCAGGAATCACATCGCCCACTTTATCATTGTAATGATCTTAAGAGATATGTCAGACGCTGCCTAAAATGGCCTAACAATGACCCCCTCAATTATGAAGGTTTACTAGCCATACACCTTTAAACGAGATGCCCAGCCAAGTCTTACTCTAGATTTAGAACAAGCCCTACATCATGTGGCATTCCCACTCTACAAAAGATAATTCCAAAAAGGATAAGATTTCGTACTGCCACTTCTACCGGGACAATGGCCATTTAATAGATGAGTGTAAGAAACTAAAGGATGAACTCAAGTTCCTCATCCGAAGTGGTCAACTCCAAAGGTTTATAAATGTAAAAAGAAAAAGTCTCCCTTCTCGAGGCTTAGACAATGCAAAGAGAGAAAACGAGCAAGTTAACCAACTGATTCTTAGAGATGCCCACAACTAACCAAATGGAGTGATCTTCTAAGTATAGGGTGGGTACAACCTTTTGGAACCTTACCTCCCAACCCGTATCTTATAGGCACTATACAAATGTGATCAAGGGTATACATGACCAAATGAGAAGGGACACTTGGTAGCACCAATCTTCAAGAGGACAGAGTTGTCTAGTTCCATAACTAAAGAAATCCTTTCTACTTATACCAAGAAATAGCCCAAGAAGAAAAGGCCCATGTTCGATTTTAGCGATGACGACCTGGTAGGAGTCAACCAGATTAACATGATTCCCTTATCATTACCACAAAGATTGGACAATATTAGGTTCGAAGGATCCTCGTAGATTAAGAGGTTAGCTGTAATCTACTTTAATGGAATGCCTTTCAACAGATGGGTTTCACTTAAGCACACTTACAGCCTCATGTTGGGCCCATCAAGAGGCTCTCAAGCGCATGGATATAGCTCAAAATCATTATCTCACTACCTGTTATCCTCAGGACTCCACTAGATCATACGAAAGCCTCCACTATATTCAATTTGGTTAAACACCCCTTATTTTACAACATTATCTTAGAATGACCAGGTTTAAACATCATGGAGGCACTGCCAAGTACAAAACGCATGAAGGTCAAGTTTAGGACCTCCACTGGTATTATGATATTTCCCTATGATCTGGAACCCTTGGCGTACCCTCCTAAGTAAACTTTAAATCTCTCTCTGCTTGCTTTTGTAGCACTACTTGTCCAATAATCTACGATATCTAGCCTTACTGCTCATTTTATTGATTACCTTATGATTATCTTGCCCGTGATGGTTTATTTTCATTAATTTCTCTCTATAATGATTACAACAAACACATTTCGCATGGCCCTTCCTATCGAGTGAATGTGTCATTAATAAGGGATTTATCTCCCCATTGGGTGGATATGGCCTTTCCTATCAAGTGAACATGTCATCAATAAGGGATCTATTTCCCTGTTGGGTGGACACGACCCTTCCTATCAGACGAATATGTCGTTAATAAGGGATTTATCTCTCCATTAGATACAAATTCAAATAAATGTGTCATCAAGGGATGTATCTCCCTATCAAGCAGGCACGACCCATCTCATCGAATGATTCTCACTCTCGAACAAGCGCATCGTCAGCATCTCCCGAATAGCACTCTATTTGGGGCAATACTATTAACACGAAGGGAATAATCAATGTTTCATTAATCTTTTCAAGGTTATAAAAGAAAAAGTTACAAATGAAGAAAAAAAGAGCCAATTAAAGGGCTGGAGGAATATTAGGACACACAGGAGCTTGAGGCACATTGTTGTTACATTTCCATCCATTGTATCTACCAAAGCCTCCCTAACAGGAGAAAGAACAAATCAGGGTCGAAGCTAGCATCTTTAGAGTTCGAAAACATGGCACTCATCAATTTTGCTTGGTGAATGATCTCATAGCATACTGGAGCCTTTTAGATAGCCTACACTGAATACGTAAGTGCCGATCGATAGTCCTTGCAACAGTACTGTTGAAATTGGCTACCCTTTGCTTAATAGCCTGAAGGGACTAGCCACGCACATCGGCCAGTCACCTCGTGGCCTATAATGATGCTTCACACACCTTGGCCTCTGCTTCCAGCTCTTCACACCTCAAAAAGACCATTTCGCATTGATGGAGAGCCGCATCTTGTTTGGCCCTCAGTTGGTCCACTTCTTTATTGTGGCCATTGAGGACAATTGTAGATGTCCTCTCTTTCTTGAGCTTCCTTCCCTTTTGCGAAAAGGCATCTGCGACCGAGACACAGCTACCTTTATTTGGTCAGCTCGGAACCTCAAATGGTTTACCATCTAACCCTCCTCTTATTTTGAAACTCTAACAGGACCATAGTCTAAACAAATGAGTACCAGTCTTATAGCACGTGGCCCAAATCATGTGAGACCCAAAGATAGTTAGACCCAGAGCTTGTCAACAAACCTTCCTTGTGCTCACCAATCACTTCTCTCCCAATAGCCAACTACTCAGCACCTCAACCAAATGATCCCAAGACCTTCTTAGTACTCGCTATAACTTGCTTGATTCGCTAAGGCAATATTCACTTCCCCTAAAAAGATAGGAAGAATCTTATGTAAACGGAAAGGAAATCTACAACCATATCCGATAAGAAAAAAAAAATCTCTACAAAAATCTGGACTTTTCAAACTAGTAAGATTGGCAATCTTTAAGAATCCTATAACATGATTTCTCAAAATCTTGGGGCACATTCTGTCATACCCCAATTCCGCCACCATGCTGGGGCTTCACCGACGACAGACTATCTGGCTCATGCCAGGGCTCACTCACTAACTTCCTTAATAGAAATCATGCTAAAATAATAAATTTTCTTTATTTCATTTACTAAAAATATTACAAAGATCTTCAATACATGATAAAGCAGTAGAACTTTTATACTAGAGATGTTATCCACGATAAAGCTATCTCTGTTAACTTATCTAATTCTCCTTGATTTCCATTCCTTTAGGGTTTAAAATAATTTTTGGTGTGAACTTGACAGCCAAATAAGGTCCGTGTGTGCATGTGTGGAAAATCATTTCATTGTAAAATTGTAAGATAACGGCTTCATTATAAAATTTTTTGAAAATTCTCAATATAGCAACACCATGCACAAATAATTATAATAATAGTAACACGTAACAATACAATACAAATGACAGTTCACTGGCGTCTTGTCTCTCCATTGCAAGAACAATCTACTTATTCCTCCCGAGAGATCCATTTCCAGAAAGGCCTATCAGTCTCCCCTGCATTAAGTGGACAAATCTCCTATCCACAATAATGGGGTGCTACCGGTATATATTTTGATGTTCGACAAAGCCCTTGCTTGCTCGCACTATCTCCACACATACCGGCTTATATAACAATCACAAACACATACATTGATATAACAGTAGTAAATCATGATAACAATAGTAAATTAAGATAGTGGTAGAAAATTGTAGAACTCCCATAAAAATATATGAATGCAAAGGACACTCACCTTAAAGAATTGTTTTAGTGATCAAGTTAACCTTTTCCCTCTTTGTAGGAATTTCCTAATTTTTCCGTAGGAATTTTCTATTAAACTATCTTTTCCTTCTCTTTCTTTCTCTTTCTCTCTTTTTTTCTCTCTCTTCCTTTCTTTCTTTCTCTCTCTTTTTCTTTCTCTTTTTTTCTTCCTTGGTGGATTTGGTTTGGGATGGAAAGGGGATGGGATATTTATAGGTGATGGAATGGTGATGAGTCAACATCCTTTTTCATGGATTAATGATATGTGGAAGACACATGTTCATTATGTAGGTTACTTGTTCTTGGTTTTAGACAAGTGTTTTTGCATGTGTCAATTATAGAAGACATATTTTCTTGATGCAAGACATGTGTAGGACACTTGTTGATTATATAAGTTATTTATTCTAGATGCAAAACATGTGTAGGACACTTGTACACCATGTGGAACACTTGTTCTTGGATTGTTGACAAGTGTTTCCTAGGTATTAATTATGCATGACAAATGTCACTTTAATTACTAAGTTGTCAAGTTCAATTTTGATACTTATTTTTTAGTTGTCAAGTTCAACTTTGATACTTCTTCCTTAGTTATCAAGTTCAACTTTGACACTTCTTCCTTAGTTATAACCCATGTGTCCATCCATGTGTTGATTATAAAAAGCACATATCCTTTATGCATGACACGTGTCTTCCATATGGTTTAATTTGTCAAAAACAAGTGTCTTGTACGGTATTGTCTTATATGGATGGACGAAGTTGTTTTTATTTGTGTAATTTCATGTATTTTTAGTTTTCTTCTTTTTGTGTAATATTATTTAAGTAAATGTTTACTTAAGAATTACATGTAAATAAGAAAATACCCCCATTTGGATTTAATAAAATAGTTTCAGGATCTAATTCTTTAAAGATAAAAAGTCAACTCCCTCTCTCAAGAAGAAAATTCGAAATTGTTAACTTTGTTGAATTTTATTTGAAAGGCTAATGACTTAGAAAAATTCTAAAAAAAAATGAGTTTTCACCTAATTCAATCATAAAAAACAATTATCGGGACTTTTCATTCATAATTAATAATGAGTTATTTCTTACAAGTAAATTTGGGTATGTGACATTCCTTCCCCTTTAAAAAAAAAAAATTGTCCTCGAAATTCGTATTTGATTACTGGAATAGAACAAGATACTTTTTCGGATCTCATCTTCAAGTTTCCATGTGGCACTTTCTGTTCCATGATTACGCTAAAATGCTTCCATAAGATATACTTCCTTTGATCTAAGATTCTTTACATAACATTTTAAAATCTCTACTGATTTTTCCTCATAAGTTAGATTATGGATCTTAGACAAAGATTATGCCAGGGCTAATCTATCTATAATCACTTATATCACATCATATCCTTCTTTACTCCTTGGTAACCTACTAGCAAAATCCATTGTTACTTTATACAATATTTTCTTCTTTTTTTTTTTTGTAAAACCTTCTTATCAAGCACACATATCCTATCTCGAAATCTTAGTATTCCATCTTCAAATTTGTGATACTCTAACGGTTTATTTCCTCCGGCTTTCTCTCTAATCTTTGTAGTTCTTGGTCTCTCTCTTAAACAACCTTGATTCTTGAGGACAGATCTGTATGGATTCTTATTTTGGCACATCTAAATCTTAGATGAATCGTAATAGGCTGCAATTGTTCTAACATCTCCCATTGCTATCTACAATTATATTGGCTTTATTTGGTTGATAGTTGGTAGACCAATCTTAATCTCTAGGTATTCTACATATCTTTTTGTCTCATGCTATGTTCTTTTTAAAGGAACAGATACTATAAGCTCTTGTAATCTATAAATATCTCAAAAATTAGCCTATATAGATAATATCTCGACTTTTAAGGATAAATGTTTGACTACTAACTCTAAATCATGAGTGTGATAATGTTGTTTATAATGCTTTAATTGTCTTGATGCATATGCTTTCATCTTTGCATTTTGCTTTAGTACACAACTTAACCCTTTCTTTCGATACAACCAGAAACCTATCTTTTCCTTCATGCATAACAAGAATTAGAGCTATAGTTTATCTCTTTTTTTTTTTTTTAATTTGAGAAAACTTTCTTCACATTTACTGTTCTAATCAAACTTAGAGTTCCCGTTGTCAAAATCTTGCACAAATTTTTCATATTAACTTGCTAATCCTAGAAAACTTTGTACTTCAATTACCATACTCGAGGTTTTCCATGAAAAATGGTTTCTTCCCTAGAGGATCAATGGAAATTCCATTTATAGAAATTTTGTAACCAAGTAACTTATTCTAACTAAAATTCACATTTGCTAAATTTGCTACACAATCTATTTTCTAAGAGTCTATAATGCAAATTCTCCTTATGCTCTATTTCTAATTGCTAATAAGTCATCTATAAAAATTACTATGAAGTAATTAATATATCAATCGAATATTATATTCCACAAAGGCATAATAATTAATTCATAATGACCATATCAAATTCTAAAGGCTATTTTGGATGTTTAATCCTCAATAATTGATATGTAATCACAATGTATCACTTTTGTTCTTGACAAATAATATAGAGCTCCTCATGGTGATACATTTGATCGAATGAATACTTTTTCAAGTAAATCATGCAATTGCACCTTAAGTTCTTTCAATTCTAGAGGGTTCATTCTATATGGGGTCTTGATATTGGTTCCAATCCTGGAACAAGATCAATACATAATTTTATTTCCTTTTTCCGAAGTAAAAAGGTTAATTCTTTAGGGAACATATCTGGGTATCCTATCACTATAAGGGTATTCTCAATTTTCTTTTTCTCAATGGTCTGATTCATAAAATAACCCAAATATCTAATGCATCCTTTATAAATGAGTTTTCTATCTCCCACCAATTCAAGCTCACTTGTCTCGGAATACAAAGTTTTACTTTCTTTATTCTGCAATCTATTTTTGCATGATATCGAGATAACCAATCTATTCCTAACATAATATCATATTCTTGAATGGGTAAAATTATCATATCTGCTAGAAATTCTTTTTTTAGCAATCTCAACTTTATATGACTTTATAATAAATTCAGTAGTCATACTACTTCCCATTGGAGTACTTATCTTCAATATGTATGGTAAGTTTTCAATCTTAATGTCTATGACTACTGCCAAACTAGAAGCAATAAATGAATGTGTAAAACTAGGATCAAATAATACTTTAACTTTATGATTATAGAAGCATACCTTCCATCATATTGGATGCTTTAGGATTTTCCTCTCTTTCCATGGTAAACACTCTACCTTCCATCCTGGGCTTATTATTTTGATTACTTCTTCTTTGATCTTGGGATAAGTTTTCCTTCCTTGCTATCCTAAGACAATCTTTAATGTAGTGCTTATCACTTTCACATCTTGTACATTTTCCAACTTTTAGCCAACTTTTATTTTTATTATGTCTTGGATTTTGACAATAACCACAAAAGTCTCTCTATCCCACTTGCTTACTAGAATTTGCCATTCTTTTTTCTTGGCTTTGGGGTGCTAAGTCATTTAGACCCCTTTTTAGTATCTTCGTACTTCCTTGAAGCCTTCCCTTTTCCAATAACTTGTTCTTCTTGGTTAGTTGTTCAATTTCTTCATTTGTCTTAGTATAATATTCAACCAAGAACTGACCCTATGTTTTCCTGGTAATCAAGCTTTTCTTTTAGCACAAGATTATTGTCTTTCACTGCAACCAATTCTTCCCTACTCCTATTGTTATCATAACAAACCTCATATGATAATCTTCGTTCCACCTAATTTTCTTCTTAGCTTCATCTAATTGTTGTTGAAAATAACTACACACTTGATAACTATAATACAATTCTCGTTGTAATTCACTAACTTCTTGTACTTGAGCGTCCATTAATAGATCCTTCCTCAATTGCTTACTAGACTCCACTTCATCTCCATACTCTTTTATCAAAATGTAATGTGCTTTACTATCTCACTCATAGACTCTCACTCCTATTTCTTTAGAGAGATCTTCTTCAATCGAAGATAGATCTCCTTCTGATTCCATTACTACAAAATTTCTAACAAGGCTAGAAAATTTTCATTAGACAAAATGACTATTCCTAATCATGATAAATACTTAATCATGATATTGTTTTCTTAGTACTATCTTTTCTAAACCTAGGCTCTGATACCACTCAATTGTCACGACCCAATTCCACCCCCTCACTGGGGCTTCATCGGTGACGGACTGCTTGACTCACGCCAGGACTCATTCACTAACTTGCTTAATAGAAATCATGCTAAAATAATAGATGTTTTTTATTTCATTTACTAAAAATATTACAAAAATCTTCAATACATGATAAAGCAGCAGAACTTCTATACTAGAGAGGTTATCCACGATAAAGCTATCTCTGTCAGCTCATCTAATTCTCCTTGACTTCCATTCCTGCAGGGTCTAAAATAATTTTTGGTGTGAACTTAACAGCTAAGTGAGGTCCGTGTGTGCATGTGTGAAAAATCATTTCATTGTAAAATTGTAAGATAATGGCTTCATTATAAAATTTTTTGAAAGTTCTCAATGTAGCAGCACCATGCAAAATAATAATAATAACAGTAACACGTAACAATACAGTATAAGTGACAGTTCATTGGCGTCTTGTCTCTCCATTGCAAGAACAATCTACTTATCTCTCCCAAGAGGTCCATTTCCAGAAAGGCCTATCAGTCTCCCCCACATTAAGTAAACAAACCTCCTATCCACATTAATGCGGTGCTACCAGTATGTATTTTGATGTTCGATAAAACCCTTGCTTACTTGCACTATCTCCACACATACTGACTTATATAACAATCACAAACACATACATTGATATAACAATAGCAAATCATGGCAACAATAGTAAATAAAGGTAGTAGTAGAAAATTGTAGAACTTATGCATAAAAATATATGAATGCAAAGGCACTCACCTTATAAAGTTGTTTTATGTGATCAAGTTAACATTTTCCCTCCTTGCAAGAATTTCCTATTTTTTTCGTAGGAAGTTTCTATTAAACTATCTTTTCTTTCTCTTCCTTTCTCTTTCTCCCTTTCTTTCTCTCTCTTCCTTTCTTTCTTTCTCTCTCTTTTTCTTTCTCTTTTTCTCTTCCTTGGTGGATTTGGTTTGGGATGGAAGTTTTTATTTATAGGTGTTGGAATGGTGATGAGTCATCACCCTTTTTCATGGATTAATGACATATGGAAGACACATGTTCATTATGTAGGTTACTTATTCTTGATACTAAACAAGTGTTCTTGCATGTGTCAACTATAGAAGACATATTTTCTTGATGCAAGACATGTATAGGACACTCGTTGATTATGTAAGTCACTTATTCTACATACAAGACATGTATAGGACACTTGTACACCATGTGGGACACTTGTTCTTGGAGACAAGTGTTTCCTAGGTATTAATTATGCATGACTAATGTCACTTTAATTACTAAGTTGTCAAGTTCAATTTTGACGCTTATTCTTTAGTTGTCAAGTTCAAATTTGATACTTCTTCCTTAGTTGTCAAGTTCAACTTTGATACTTTTTTCTTAATTATAAGCTATGTGTCCTTCCATGTGTTAATTATAGAAAACACATATCATTTATGGATGACACTTGCCTTCCATGTGGTTTAATTTGTAAAAAACAAGTGTCTTGGACGGTATTGTCTTATATGGATGGACGGAGTTGTCTTTATTTGTGCAATTTCATTTATTTTTAGTTTTCTTATTTTTGTGTTATATTATTCAAGTAAATGTTTACTTAAGAATTACATGTAAATAAGAAAATACCCCCCATTTTGATTCAATAAAATAGTTTAAGGATCTAATTTCTTAAGGATAAAAAGTCAACTCCCTTTTTCAAGAAGAAAATTTGAAATGGTTAACTTGGTTGAATTTTATTCAGAAGGCTAATGACTTAGAAAAATTCTAAAAAAAAAAAAAATAAGTTTTCACCTAATTCAATTATAAGAAACAATTATCGGGATTTTTTCTTCATAATTAATAATGAGTTATTTCTTGCAAGTAAATTGGAGTATATGACACATTCTCTTAAGGAAACAAAGATTTTATCACTACATATACATATAACTCAAATGTGCCTACCATCCGATAAGTCCTCGAAACCTACACGGAGCACACAAAGCATATAGAGCTCTCACTCGCTTTCTTTTATGATATCAATCTGTTTCTTTCCATTTGAAAACCGCTCTCTAACTTGAGCGTCGAAATCTCACCTGTCAAAATACCCTCCAGTGGTCCTTTTCAAGTCTCATCGATTGAGATCGTCAGATGGCCAAGTCATTATGTTTGAATTAGTAGAGCTATTATCTTTGGAGTATAACGCACATCTAATAGATTGGCATCGTCTGTGGGAACAAACTAATTTCCTAGCAAAAGTAGTTCTTATCATCATTTCCGTCTCCATCATGGCCTTAATTAAGAGGAAGAGACCCACAATCGGGTTCAATGACGATGATTTAACGAGAGTCAATACCAACCAAAATGAATCACTAGTCATCACGACAAGAATTGGTTATTATCTTGTTAAAAGGACCTTCGTAGATTAGGAATCAAACCATGACATTCTTTTCTGGGATGTCTTCTAGTAGATGGGTTTCATCCCATCCCATCTTCAATCTTTTAACCAGCCCATTAGAGGGCACATTGGCAAATATATATATCCAAAAGGCACTATCTTGCTCGTCGTATCATTGGAAATGCCTCCTCACCATGTTGCTGCCCGAACCACTTTTTAAGTGCTACAACTCATGTCCCCTACAATGCCATCCTCAATCGTCCCAATGTAAACAGCCTTGAAGCACTATCAAGTACCAAACACATGAAGGTCAAATTAGGGATACCATTGGGAGTATCAACTCTCCACAGTGACCCTGATCCATCAGTCGTCCTCGTAGTGGGAGAAAAAGAAGAAGTCTTATTGATAGAAACAATAAAACTCAGAGAGAACACTAAGCAACAATCAAAGCCCCAACTTAGGGAGGAAGTGATCGATGTTCACATTACTGATATACACGGACAAACCATCCAGATTGGTGCCCACTTACTACCATCTATCCAAAAAGCAATCGTGGATTGCCTACGACGTCATTCCAAAGTTTTCGTATAGTCCCCCGAAGATATGCTGGGCATTCACCCTTTTGTTATAGTTCACAAGTTAACTGTAGATGCCAGGCACAAAACTGTCAAACAAAAGAAAAGGTTGTTTGCGCTAAAACACCAACGTATAATACAAGAAGAGGTCGGGTTCAATCGAGGAGTGGAATACCATGAGCGGCTAGCCAATGTTGTCATGCTGAAGAAAGCAAATGGGAAGTGGAGAATATGCATAGACTTCACTAATCTCAATAAATCTTGTCCTAAAAATAACTATCCACTCCCCAACATTGACAACTTAGTCGACAATTCATCAGGCCACCAGCTGTTGAGTTTCATGAATGCATACTTTGGATATAATCAAATACGTATGGCTCCCAAAGATGAGGAAAAGACCAACTTCATTATAGAGTTTAGTAATTTCTGTTGTAGGGTCAAGAATACTATAGCAACCTTCCAACATCTGGTTAACAAGATCTTCAGTGAACAACTAAACTGAAACTTAGAGGCCTATGTCGATAACATGCCAATCAAAAGCAATGATGCTAACGACTATGCTGCTGATCAAGAAGAGATGTTCCAAATACTAGAATGATACAAGATAAGGCTAAACCCTGCAAAGTGCACCTTCAGAATCTTGTTTGGGAAATTCATGGGCTTTTGATTACCAACTGAGGAATCGAGGCAAATCTAGAGAAAATCCAAACCATACTTGACATGGTATTGCCAAAGACAGTGAAAAACATGCAGCATCTCACTAGTAAAATCATAGCCCTCAATCGATTCATGTCAAAAGTGGGGCAGAAGTATAGACCCTTTTATGATGCTCTGAAGAAGTCTTAGAAGTTCGCATGGATGCCTGGATGCTAGGTTGCATTCAAACGGTCAAGGAATATCTCATGTCACCCCTACTCCTCTCTCGACCGGTCACTTATGTGAAACTTTATCCCTATCTTTCAGTTTCTGACCAAACGCTCTACTCTGTCCTTGTGAAACAAAAAGCCATCGTACAGAAGCCGGTGTACTACATCAGTCATACACTTCATGAGTCTGAGTTCAACTACTGACCTGTTGAGAAGATAGCCTTTGCCCTGGTCTTTATCAACAGACACCTCTGATAGCACTTCCAAGCCCATACCATCATAGTACTGACCAATCAGCCCCTGAAATAAATCTTGTAGAGGAGAGAAATTTTTGGTCGACTCATCAAGTGAAGCATCAAACTAGACAAGTTTGGTGTCAAATATCAGACAATACCGGCTATTAGGGGTCAGGACCTTACAAACTTCATCCTTGAGTGCACATTCCTAACTTCCGTTGAACAGTCTCCCACTTATGACTGAGAAGAGTACCTACAACTCTAATGGACCCTCCAGGTAGACATGTTGTCTAACTTGTCAAAAAGCAGAGCTGAACTCATTCTAACTGGACTAGGCAACTTTAAGGCTGAATACACCCTATGTTTTGACTTTCGATCGACCAACAACCAGGCCAAATAAGAAGCCCTTCTAACTAGGCTGCAGATCGCTACATAATTGGCGACCCAAAATATATGGGCCTTTACTGACAGTCAATTGGTCGTCAAGCAGATCAAGGGAATCGACAAGACCAAAGAGCCAATGATGGCAAGGTATCTATCCAAGATACGCCAAGTGGTGGACAAGTTTGATAAGCTAGACATACAGCATATCCCTTAATCCAAGAATGCTCGAGCCGACACGCTCTCAAAATTAGCCACTCAGATTTAATGGCGACTAGTCGCACTCTATATAAAAAGCCTACCACTCCCTAACATCGAAGAGCCCGAGCAACTCTTGTAGGTGATCAATTTGCCAAGCTGGAAAGGTCCCATTAAAACCTATATGAAGCATGGGCAATTACCGAGCTTTCCCTCTAGAGCTACCAAGTAAAGGCGCAGGGATACACACAATGCCATAATTGAGGGTGACCTCTATAAGAAATCTTATACCCATCTGTATCTGAAGTACCTAACGCCCAAAGAAGGAGACTATGTTCTCAGAGAAATCCATGAGAAAATATGAGGCAATCACTTAGGTACTCGAAATCTAGCAAACAAATCCCTTCAACGAGATTACTACTAGCCGACTATAAAGGTCGATGCTGATGACTATGTCAAAAGATATAACAAGTGCTGACGCTTCTCGTTGGTACCATGACTGCCCTCAACCAAGTTTTGTTCAATATCTAGCCCATGGCCATTCATTCAATGGAGAATGGGCATCCTAGGACCATTCCCACCAACAATCAGATAATGCAAGTTCTTAGTCATAGTCATCGACTACTTCACTAGGTGGATAGAAGCTAAACCACTAGCCAAAATCACTACCAGTCAGATGCAACACTTCATACGTACATTTATTGTCATCAAGTTTGGCATACCTCACATCCTGATTATGGATGATGGCAAGCAATTCGATAACACAGACTCCCGAGGCTTCTACAGCGGGTTGGAGATCCAACACTGCTTTACTTCCGTTGCCTATCCGTAAGCCAATGGGCTTGCAAAGGTGACTAATTGAATGATCCTACAAGAGTTGAAGGCTGCATTAGACGAAGTCAATGGTCATTGGGTAGACGAGCTCTATAGCATCCTATGGGCCTACCGAATGACTCCCCAAAGGGTGATAGTAGAAAAATTGTTCAACCTAACATACGGATGAGAGGCAGTCATATTAGTTGAAATTAGGATTCATTCGCTAAGGGTGGATCAATTTGAAGAAGGGTAGAATGAATCTGTACTACGCGAACGTCTTGACCTACTTATTAATCTAAGGGAAAACTTATCCATCTGAATAGCCACTTATCAGCAGCAGAAAGTGAGGTACTACAACTGATAGGTCAGAACCAGAATGTTTAAGCCAGGTGACTTGATACTGGGTAAAGTATAAGCAATCAGTCAACCCCAATCAGGGGGCAAACTAGCGCCTTACTGGAATGGTCCTTATAAAATATGCTTAGAGGTTTGCCTAAACACTTATCGCCTCGATCACCTAGATAGCTTGACCGTACCCTGCATGTGGAACTTTGAGAATCTGTGCATCTATTATCAAAAAGGGACAATGTGCTATTGGACGAACACATCTCATTTCGTGCATAATAGAACGATCAAGTAAAACCTTGCAGTCCACTATCTTGTTATATTTTAACCTATCGATTTGCCCTTGTTCTTCCTAGGATATCTTGTCAGTAAGGGATCTATCTCCTTGAGTGGGCATATGTAGCCTTGTCCTCCTGAATGGAGTTTATCGTTAGATACTATCTTCCCATCACCCTGTCTTCTCGAGTGGAATCTATCATTAGGATCTATCTCCTCGAATGGGAAAACATTGCCCTGCCCTCCCTAACGAAGTTTATCATTAGGATCTATCCTCTAAATGGGCAAACATTGCCCCGTCCTCCCTAACGGAACCAATCATTGGGATCTATCTTATTGAACCGACAAACATTCCCCAATCCTCCCGAATGAAGTTTATCGTTAGGACCTATCTACCCAAATGAACAAGTGTCGCCTAGTTTAATGAATGAACAGGTTAGGGAATGAGTTTCCCGAACAAGACATACATGGCCCTCTCACTCGGTTAAGCCCTCAAACTAACGCGTGCACTAAAAGAGAAGAATCCCTTGCTCAAGCAAATTCACTCTCTTAATCAAAGAACGTGTGGGGAACTAAAGGACAACATTGTCCTATGTAAAGCCATGAAGTCTCCTATCGACTATATCCTATCAGTTAAGTCACTCACTCAACCATTTAGTGATCATCATACACATCGATAGGCTACTAACGATCGAAGAAATTGTCGAAGAACAAAATCATCAAGTAAGTAACAAAAATTCTTCTTTTATTTCAATAAGAGGAATACATGTCAAAGTACATAGATAGATACGAAGAGAAAAGAAAGTTTACAAGTCCTTGAGTTAAGTCAAGCTATATCAAAAGAAGTACATGAGGAATCTATAGTGAAAAGCTAATGCGAACCGGGAATTGAAAGAAACTTCATAGCTTGCCAACGTTATGTAACCAGGACAAGAAGACCACAGAAGACTTCGGTGTTAGTAATGTCACCCTCAAATGGCAGAGTAAAAATGTGTAGGAGATGGCCATAAAGAAATAGAAAAAATGCTTTAATACTTCAACCATCTTTTAGCCCCTTTATCATCCGACCAATGGAAGAAATACGGAAATAATTCAGCCAAGGGGCTAGACGATGATTCTGACCTTGAGCAAGGATTTATCTAGTAAATCCCCCATGAAGGTTGAGAACTTTGATGAAATCTCTGATGGACTCCACCCCAACATCTGAACACCAGACAACATGCTGAACCTCGCATGAGCAGCCACATCTTTGATGGAATCTCACATTGACAGAAGTCTCCTAAACTATAGGACTTTGTGGCTTAAAGCCCATCATCAAGATATCTCTCAAAAGAGTAAACACTCAGTAGTGGAAATTCACATAATCACTTGTAGCACACAAGATCTTTATGGAAAGATGTTGGGTCATACAACCCCTATTTATGGCCGCGAAGGCGAGATCCTCATAATCTTAAGCAGATGAAATGACCCAATAAGAATTATATGCAATGAATGAAGAGTCTTAACCTCTCCATCTTCCCACTAAGCATCTAATCTAGGATCATTACCTAAGAGTTCAAAGCATTTTTGCTCTTACGACCTTCTAAGTAATAACCTTTTGGCTTACTCCTTATGCCTCTCCTTCAAAGTGACATAAGGATTAGGGGCAAATGATGGCACGTGGCTTAAATCATGAGGGTTCCAAAGACAATCAAGCCCACTACTCGTCAACCTACTCGACATCTTAACCGATCAATCCCAAAACCTTCTCAGTACTCAGTATAAGATGCTCGATGCGCTACGACAATATTCACTTCCCTAAAAAGATGGGGAGAAACTTATGTAAATCAAAAGAAAAACTACAACCATAGTCGATAAGGAAAAGAATCTCCATGACGAACTATACTTTCCAAACTGGTAAGATTAGCGATCTTTGAGGATCCTATGACATAATTTCCCAAAATCTTGGGACACATTCTCTTAAGAAAACTAGGGTTTTACCACCTCATATACACAAGACTCTCATATGCAATAGCTATATAAACTCCAATATGTCTGTCGTCCAAGTAAGTCCTCAAAACCTGCACAGAACACACAAAGCATTCAACGCTCACGCTCTCTTTCTCTTACAATATTAGTCTATTTCTTTCCTTTTAAAAACCATTCTCTTATTTGAGCATCGGTGCATCCTTCACCAGAACACCCTCCGTCAGTCCTTTGCTAATCTTATCGATCAAGATCATTAGACGGCCAATTTATCCTATTTGAGTTAACAAAGCCATCATTTATGGAGTGTAACCCACATCTAACATAGTCAATATGTAGAAAGAAGAAACTAAAACAAATACTAAAAGAAGAAGGATTCCATTAAGGTAGCAGACAACAAGGCCTTGTGTCCATGCTCAAGCGAGAACTTGTTCAGCTCCAATTTCAAATGGTAGAAATTCAATAGAATGGCTATCCATCTCGTCTAGTGACATCCATGTAACCATGATGATTGTTCCCTATGTAAATCATCATCGTCCCTTGGTCCTTCTAGCCTCAATGCCCATTAAAAGATCGAACAGGAATCGTAGAAGGAAATGCATCCTCTTCGAGCACTATACACTCCCCTTTGTCGAAAGGCAATAGCAGAAAAGTAGAAAATGGTATTGCACCGGTCCCCCTTCTCGACCCATGGGCACCCTGTGGGATGTTTCTCTGTCTCCTTGAGACCCTCAAGGCCATAGCCTCCATCCCCCTCCTCCCCACTTTTGGCCTCCATGCCGCCTACATCTATGTGCTCTAACTAAACAGCCATGTATCTATAATTGTCAGACCCATGGTCTTTAACATCAATAGCACTTAGTATAATCAAGAGGTCTTGTCTTACAACCCTCCTTTTTGTTCACCTCAAGGACAAAAGAGGGATAGTGTCAGCACCCATATCTAATGTGCTCGCTCTCTTGACTACCTCCCTCTTCTTGGACTTCATTTACTTGTCAATAGTGGCCTTCTTATGGTCTTTCTCTTTGCGAGAAACAAGAACATTGACAAGCTTCTTGCACTTTTCTCAATCAAGAAAGGTCTCTCAATCTTTCTCTTCTCCCCTAGTAACAAGCATACCAATGATAACATCTCATTATTTAGAAGGGACTCAACCCAGAGAAATCTCTTTTTAACCTCATAGTAACCAGTGACTAAGTGCACAAATCTTGAGTGACAAGATAGTTAATAAGACCTCAACCCAATAAATGGTTCCTCTTTAGCCCCCGACAACACAAGCATTAAATCCATGTTGAAGAATTCCACAAAAAAAAAACTTGTGCATCCAGCTTTTGTTAATGGCTCCTTGTAAAAGAATTTCAAATTTAACTTAGGCCTGGTTTGCAAGTAGAAGAACCCTTATATAGAACCATTGTGGGTGCACCTCTTGAGAGTAAACAAAGATGCCAAGTTCTAAAATCAAAGTGGAGATAACAAAAACTCATCAGGGACATCACAGCAATGACTAAGCGCCAAGTTTTGAGAATTAACATCATCAGAAAGATATTCCAATAGAGCAAAACTCGGGTGACACTACTCATACATGGCAACTTTGGGCCATACTTGACAAACTGCTCGTACATCAGAATACGACCTTCTGATATCTTACTAGCCTTGTCCTTATCAGTAGCCGACCAAAGGATGCAATTGTCCCCCAAGTGCATATCATTCTGAATACCTCGCAACCGACCAAAGAATGCATCATCCCCAAAGAGCATGTCATTCTGCATGCCTCACAACTCATCCTCCATCATGGTGCTCCTGATTTCATCGATATTTAGGTAAACATGTGACAAAGAAACCCTAGCTATTTTTCTTAGAAGGATTTCACAAAGGTTGAATTGCCAAAAAAGTTAACTATCAATAAAAATAAAAGTAGTTTTGGGAAACCAATCAGCAGACATGTAATATAAAAAGCATATTGGAAACGATTCACAAAAACTGTAACAGCACATGCCAATTTAATTATTTGATTTGTAAAATCCAAAAGGTCTCTTCTAGATTGTACTCCTGAATTCTCTTCTTCGAAGCCACAACAGGAATGGGGGCAAATGATAGTACATAGCTAAAATGATCCAAATTATATCAGGCTGAAGACTAGCCTTAACTTGTCAAGCAATTTTCTGTAGCCCTACAGTCAACCTAGTTAGCGTCCACCTAGTCAGTCAATTGTCTGGCCAACCCAAAAACTTATCATCACGAGGAATGAGACCCTCCAAGTTAGTAGCCCAAGGGGAATAATCAACCAAAATGTGCTATCAATAAGGGATTTATCTATTAGATGAGTAGGCATAGCCTACACTCTTTCGATATCTATCGACCAGATTTTTCTTGGTAGCCATCTGCTTGGTAGTCTACTATTTGGTACTTTCTCGTTAATCGGTGATCATCACTCAATCCGTTAAGATAATATTCACTTTCCCTAAATCACGGGACAATCTTACATAAATAGAAACGAAACCTACAATCAAAGCCAATAAGGAAAAGAATTTCCATAATGATTTGGACTTTCCAAACTGGTAAGAGTTTGAAATCATTAGAATCCTATATTATGATTCATGTAATCTCGTGGTGCTCGCATAAGAAAACTAGGGTTTTAACACCCTGCATGTATATGACTCTCACATGCTGAAATATATATACATTGTGAAGCTAACCAATTAGGTATGGGCTTTAGACATTCACATTGCACACAAGACATATAGAGCTCTCTTTCAGTCTGTTTCTTTCTTTCGAAAATCATTTTCTAACTTGAGTGTTGGAGCCTACTAACTCTTGAGCATTGAAGTATCCCCCGTCAGAACACCCTCCGGCGGTCTTTAGCCCAACCCATGCCATTTGATGCTCTGTAATATTTTATAAATTCTATAATGGGATATAATGAAGCAAAATAATCAGCGACACTAGCTCTCTTTGTTACAAAAGTGATACTCTTCTTTACTCTTTCTGCCTTCAAGTGGCTTCTTGGTTCCATATGTTGTAGCCGTAAATTTCTATGAGCAAAAGGATTATTATAAATCAGTGATTTGCTTTCTCATTTCCTGCTACGAACGGCCATCAAATACTATTGAATGTGCTTCTATCTTCTCTTACCATCAATTTCTCATTACCAAGTAGCAAGAGGTTGCATACTTATGTTTGCATCACTTTAGTGCATTTCATAGCATTTGTGGTGGATTTTTTAATCTAACATTGCTCTTATATATAAAATAACTATGTATTTAAACAGTCATTTGGAGTATAGGCATAATAAAAGTGATATTTGATATTAAAACTAATAATTATGTATGGGCCTAAATAATTACGCACTAATAATATTTGGTATTAGGTTTTAATGTATATGAAAGAATATGGAAGTTTTAAATGTGTAGGGACCAAAAAGGTAATAACTATTTTGTGATAGCTTAGAATGGAAATACCAAAAGGATAAAGGATGACTTTTCAAATCGGAAGTTATCATTAAAAGGGTTTTTGTCCCCCAGTTATACATATGTGTGATTAACTTTTTGACTCCCCATCATTCAGAGAGAGAGAGAGAGGAACCAAGAATACGTGCTAATTTAAAGACAAACCCAAAATTTGGACAGACATTTGGCTCCAATGGAATCAAATATGCCTTCTTTGTTTTATCTAGCAATTCTTGGTGATTTAATATAATGTCTATACGACATATGAATATATCGGTGATGGATTTTATCAAGTTTGGATTTTTCAACAAGTGATATAGTCATATATATTTAAATCGCTAGAAAAATTTTTGTTAAAAAAAATTAGGATGTACGGCTTTCTGAATTTTTTTTTTATTCGTTCACACATCAGAGACATAAGAGTGCGAAGCATAAAAATGAAAAAACAGGATTTCAGAATTTTTCATGATGATGATTTATGGAGGTGGGTTATGGCTCCACAGATATCGACTCCTCGTTGACTTGAACGCTAGCCGTCAATGGGCAGATTCACCTGTAAAAACCGCCAGAGGGTACTCCGGCGGAGAGACTCCGACGCACAAGTCAGAAAGAGTGGTTTTCATTTGAAAGAAACAGACTAAGAGTAAAGGGAAGGTGGTTCCCTGTGTTCAATGTGCCCCTGTGTTAGGCCTAGAGTTGTGTGCCGCTAAGGGACTTCCACCCTACTTTCCTTATCAAACTGATCCGGGAATATCGAAAGCTAATATTGCGAATTGATCACGATCCTATTATATCAGGAAACCTTCTTCTTCTAGAGAGATGCTTTCCTTATCTGAAAGATTCCAAAACAACTATAACAAAATAGGAGGCCGAAATAAAGGAAGTTCTGACCTTCCTTTCCTAATCGGTAGGAATGTTGTCCCTTGTTCCGTCGTTCGACCGATAACGGTTCCTTTGAGACTCGCCCGGTTATAGGGCTGACATTTGTTTGGCTGATCGGTGTGACTATCTCATGATCGGTTAATCGGGACGACTGAGACCCTATCGTTCGGTAAATCCGGGCGACTAAGGCCCTTTAGTAGCTTGGTCGGGGCAGCTGCGTCCCTTCGATAGATCGTTGTTACTGTCGCTAAATATGGGTCGGCAGACCCCTTGTTCGTGGGCCCTTTGGGAATTGACTCTTTTGGACTGGGTCTTGGAATACGTCTCATCATTTGCCCCCGACTTATGACTTTTTTGGAAAAGAAATGTCATAAGTGAAGCGTGTTTCATACGTTATGAATGCGCAGGACACTTGGTCCATTCTGATTCGCCCGCCTTGTACGTTGGGGATGCGAACTTGTCTCTTCATATACGATCTTCTCCATAGGGAACTGAAGACAATTTACTCTTGGCATTTATGGCTTACGTTTGTGCTGATCCATTTTATCTTCCTCGAATTAATTGAAACTTCTCATTCTCATGGCTATAAGAAGCCTTGATGCATGTTCACTTCCTTTTAAGGAGGATCGGTATTCCTCCTTCTTGGTGGTTTGGCGGAGAATGATTTTTTTTTAGAGCCGATCTCCGGGACACTGTAATGTACGACGTTTCTAGGTTGAGGTGACTTCTGCTGGAATGGGATTTCATTAAAGAAGAGGACTACTGGAGTGGGATCTCATTATGTTGACCGTTCTTTGGTTAGCATAATCTGATCCCTTACCACCGAGGGGGTGTATCTTGTACCGCCTTGCATGGTCCCCTTCGATTGGTCTTCGACTTCCAGATGCGGTGGGGATGTCTCTTTTACAATCTTTGGATGGGTAAGTCGAGCCTGGTCTGCATTGGGAGTGGCAAGATCTGGGCTCGTCTTCTCTTATCCCTAACACTACATTTTTGTATTCTCCAGTGTAGGGATTGTGTTCTTCCTCTTTAGGTGAGTCAGCAGCCTAATGAGGTGGACCTTTATGTATATTTTTCTTGGTCCATATCAATTGCTGAGAACTGCTTTTGTAAGAACATCTTCGTGTATCCTTTATAGCATAACCAACCCACCTTGGTGGCTTATATACGTCTCTTTGTAAACAAATGTACTGTTTTACACAGATGTGAATGAAAAAGTTATGTTTTACTTACTTGAGTTCTGCTTCTTCTTTTCCTTATCCGGTTGCGTGTTTTCCTTCAATCTTCGTCAAAGTGGATTGGCAGGTGCTGGATGGCCGAAGCCCTGATAGAGAAAATTTTTAGGTTGTGGGTCACGTCTACTCATTTGGAGAGTTACATCCCCTATTGACGACGCGTATGATCGGTAGAGTCTGGGCAACTGAGGCCCTCCGAGCAATAGAGAAAATTTTAAATGGTGGGCCGCATCCACCAGTCTGGGGAGTTATATCCCCTATTGATGACGCGTATGATCGGTAGAGTCTGGGTGACTGAGGCCCTCCTAGCAATAGAGAAAATTTTAAGTTATGGGCTGCGTCCACCCGTCTGGAGAGTTACATCCCCTATTGACGACGCGTATGATCGATAGAGTCTAGGCGACTGAGCCCCTCCTAGCGATAGAGAAAATTTTAAGTTGTGGGCCACGTCCACCCGTCTGGGGAGTTACATCCCCTATTGATGACGCGTACGATCGGCAGAGTTTGGGCGACTGAGGCCCTCCTAGTGATAGAGAAAATTTTAAGTTGTGCGCAGTGTCCACCCGTCTATGGAGTTACATCCCCTATTGATGACGCGTACGATCGGCAGAGTTTGGGCGACTGAGGCCCTCCTAGCGATAGAGAAAATTTTAAGTTGTGGCTTAGGAAAGATCTTCCGGCCATCGGATAGTGCCGAAGCTTATTGATAGTATATGCGCAAGTTTTCCGAGTTCCACGTCCTAGGTATCGCTGATCCGTCTAGGTTGTCGAGTCGGTACGCTCCTGGTCGGACTACAGAACGTACTCGATATGGGCCTTCCCAATTGGGGGCGAGCGTACCCCTGGGCTGTTGTTGGCCGGTTGCTTCCACTTTCTGTAGCACCAATTCTCCAGGTTTAAACGCTCAACTTCTAACCCTTCGGTTATGATACTAGGCCATTTGTTGTTGATAAGCTGCCATCCGTATTGATGCAGATTCCCGTTATTCTGGAAGTAAGTCTAATCTTTCTCGTAGGGTGCGTTCGTTTTGCCTTTCGTCATAGTGAGCTACTCGAAGCGAGTGGATACATATTTCCACGGGTATGACTGCTTCACTTCCGTAAGCTAGGCTGAAGGGCGTTTCTCCTGTTGCCCTTCGAGGGGTAGTTCGATACGACCAGAGGATGCCATAAAGTTCTTCAACCCATTATCCCTTGGCGTCATCCAGCGTTGTCTTTAATCCCTATAGAATCGTTCGGTTGGTTATTTCGGCCAATCCGTTGGTTTACGGGTAAGCGACCGATGAGGACCTGTGCTGAATCTCCAATTTCTCACAAAACAACCGAAAACGCTGGTTGTCAAATTGTTTTCTGTTATCCGTGATGGAGACGCGTGGTATACCGAACCGGGTGATAATGTGAGTACACACGAAAGATTGGACTTTAGCGGTTGTGATCTGGGCTAAGGGCTCGGCTTCCACCCACTTCGTAAAGTAATCGATCGCCACAATTAAGAATTTTCGCTGTCCCGTGGCTGGAGGAAATGGTCCGAGGATATCCATACCCCATTAGGCAAATGGCCAAGGGCTGGATATTGGGTTAAGCTTAGTGGGGGGTGACCGAGGATTTGATGAGAAACGCTGACAACTGTCACACCTTTTGACGTAGTCATTGGAATCGACTTCATGGTTGGCCAGTAATATCCCTGTCGAAGGGCTTATAGACTAGGTTTCGGGCACCTAGGTGATTGTCGCAGATTCCTTCGTGGATCTCCCAAAGGACGTAATTCCCTTTTTCAGGGGTCAGGCATCACAGATACGGGTGAGTGAATGATTTACGGTAGAGGACCCCGTCGATTATGGCGTAATGTGCGGCTTTCCGTTTTAGTTTTATTGCTTCCCCTGGGGATTCCGGTAAACGATCGTGTCTTAAATAGTCTTCTATAGGGTCCTTCCAATTAGGCTGCTGATCGACTGGAAGGACCTCCTCAGGCTCATCGATACTGGGATATGGCAAGCTTTCAATATACACCGTTCGACTGGAAGCGACTGAATCGGAGCTAGCCAGTTTCGACAGGGTATCTGCTCTCGCGTTTTCCAAATGAGGGATCTGTTGAATGTCTACTTTGCCTAGCCGATCCATCATCTCACGCAGCTTACTTAAATATTTCGCCATGATCAGGTCTCTGGTCTCGCAAACTCCTTTGATTTGCTTCACAACCAGCAGGCTATCTGTAAACACTCTGACACTTCGTGCTCCCATGCTAGTGGCGATCCGGATGCCCGTTGGCAGGGCTTCGTACTTGGCTTGGTTTTTGGTGGCTTGAAAATCAAAACAAATGGCATACTCTACCTTGAAATCGTTTGGTCCTACCAATATGAGTCTGGCATCGCTTCCTGAAGAGTTTGACGATCCATCCACGTGGATAGTCCATTCGGGGTCTGTCTGTTCTTCTTGAAGGCTGGAAAGTTGCTCTTTAGGCACTGCGGGTAGAGTGCATTCAAGGATAAAATCTGCTAGGGCCTAGCCCTTTATGGTGGGTTGCGATCGGTATTGGATATCAAATTTGCCTAACTTGACACTCCACTTGATAAGTCGTCTTGACGTATCCCTCTTCTGGAGGATTTGCTTCAGCGGCTGATCAGTGAGTGCCACAATGGTATGGGCCTGAAAATATGGTCGAAGACGCCTTGCTGAGATAACCAAAGCATAGGCTATCGTCTCAATCGATCGGTAATTAATTTCAGAGTCTTTCAGTATCCTGTTGATATAGTAGACTGGCTTCTGGACAGTGGACTCATGTCTCACCATTACGGAACAGAGTGCTCGTTCGGAAACAACCAAATACAGGTAGAGCTCCTCCCCAAAAACGGGCCGTGAGAGCAGCGCCGTCTGCATCAGGTATTCTTTTAGTCGTTCGAAGGCTGCTTGACACTCGTGTGTCCATTTGAACGGTCGACTCTAGACATGAATCGGCTTAAGGCTGCTATTCGGCCAGTCAGGCGTTGCACTCCTTGAGTGTATGGGGAGAGCCATATCTAGTATTACTTGTATCTTCTCAGGGTTAGCCTCTATCCCTCGATCGGTGATCATAAAACCCAGGAACTTCCCGGAAGCAATTCCAAACATGCACTTTTCTGGGTTTAACCACATATTGTACCGTTCCAAAATCTGGAAGGTTTCTTCAAGGTTCGCGACGTGAGCTTCTGCTGTCACACTCTTCACGAGCATATCGTCGACATACGCTTTGACGTTTTTGCCCAATTGATCCTTGAAAACCGCATTGACTAGCCGTTGGAAAGTCGCCCCAGCGTTCTTCAAGCCAAAAGGTATGACCCGATAGCAATATATACCGAACTCAGTGATGAAGCTAGTTTTCTCTTCATCTTCTGGTGCCATTCTGATTTGGTTATAGCCGGAATAGGCATCTATGAAACTCAAGAGTTGGTGTCCCGAGAAATTGTCCACAAGCTTGTCAATGTTGGGAAGCGGATAGCTATCCTTTAGGCACGCTTTGTTAAGATCGGTGAAATCTACACACATCCTCCATTTACCACTAGCCTTTTTTACCAAGACTACATTAGTCAACCATTCAGGATACTTGACCTCGCGGATGAATCCTGTTGTCAACAACTTCTGAACCTCTTCTTGGATGGCGTGTTGTCGTTTGAGGGCGAATACCCTCTTCTTCTGCTTAATCGGTTTGAAATCAGGATTAACGGTCAGTTTATAGGCTATGACTAACGGGTCTATGCCAGGCATGTCTTCTGGAGTCCATGCGAAGACTTTCGAGTGTCGTTGCAGACAGGCGACTAAGGCCTCTCATAAGGGAGGTGATAGGTTGGCTCCTATCTTGACTGTTTGACTGGGGTCATTTGTCAGAAGGACTTAGGTCGTCTCTTCGCCCAGTTTAGGCTTGGCTCTCGACTCGGTGTCCTCTTTGGGTTACAGGGCGTCGATTGGGAAAGCTTCTGGAATGCCTTATGTCGCGAAGAGGATATAGGGATCAGAGTCACCCCTAATGGTTACTACTCCCCGCGGTATTTTGAATTTCACTTTCATATGTTTCGTGCTTGGTAGCACCTCTAAATCATCCAGACTAGGTCTGCCAGGTATGGCATTGTAGGGGGAGTAGAGCTTTACTACGTGAAAGAGGACGGAAGCAGTCGCGTAATTAGGGGGTCTCCCTAGGGTCACAGGGAGATAAATGGTTCCTTCTGGATAAGTGGGCTCATTCGAAAGCCCTTGAAGAGATCCGGCGGAAGGCAACAGCCGAGATGGATTAAAGCCCATCCTACAGAAGGCGTCCCAAGTGAGGAGGTCACAGTCAGTCCCCTAATCAACAAGGACCCTTTTCACAGTGTAGAAGTCTATTTTGAGGGTGATGACTATAGGGTCATCTCAAAAGGGGTCTAGCCCGGCTGGGAGGTCATCATATCAAAGCCTATGATTGGCCTTATTCTTTTGGCAGGTGTCATGTCGGAGATGACCGCCGCGGGCATCGTCGCAAGATTTCAGAGAATCAGTCTGTTTCCCACAGACGGCGCCAATCTGATGGAGGTGGGTTATGGCTCCACAGATACCAACTCCTCATTGACTCGAACGCTAGCCGTCAATGGGCGAATTCACCTGGAAAAACCGCTGGAGGGTACTCCAGCGGGGAGACTCCGACGCTCAAATCAGAAAGAGTGGTTTTTGTTTGAAAGAAACAGACTGAGAGTAAAGGAAAGGTGGTTCCCTGTGTTCAATGTGCTCCTGTGTTAGGCCTAAAGAGCGTACCTGATATCGAGGGTTTTAAAATCTTTTATATCTGTGAGAGTTGTGCACCGCTGAGGGACTTCCACCCTACTTTCCTTATCGAATTGATCCGGGAATCTCGGAAGCTAATATTACGAATTGATCACGATCCTATTATATCGGGAAACCTTCTTCTTCTGGAGAAATGCTTTCCTTATCTGAAAGATTCCGGAACTACTATAACAAAATAGGAGTTCGAAATAAAGGAAGTTCTGACCTTCCTTTCCCAATCGGTAGGAATGCTGTCCTTCGTTCGGTCGTTCGACCGATAACGGGTCCTTTGAGACTCGCCCGGTTGTAGGGCTGACATTCGTTTGGCTGATCGGTGTGACTATCTCATGATCGGTTAATTGGGACGACTGAGACCCTATCGTTCGGTAAATCCGGGTGACTAAGGCCCTTCAGTAGCTTAGTCGGGGTGGCTGCAGCCCTTCGGTAGATCGTTGTTACTATCGCTAGATATGGGTCAACAGACCCCTTGTTCGTGGGCCCTTTGGGAATTGATTATTTTGGACTGAGTTTTAGAATACGTCTCATCAATGATGATGTCAGGAAAGGTTAAGAAGGATTTTATATATATATATATATATATATATATATATATATAAGCATTAAATGTTGAAATGGAACATGTCGTTTTAAGGACAAAGATCTCTCTCTCTCTCTCGCTTTTCTTTTAAAAGCTTATGAAGGAACCCTTTTCCAAAAATAAAACAAAACGACCAATTTTTTTTTTTTTTCTTTTGAAGACCAGCAATAGTTTGGAAGAGACTCTCGTCTCTATTTTTGGAAGGGTAGAAAATGTTCTACATTTTTTTTTCTGGGGGTTCAGATCTGATCAATGAAGATCAGAGAAGATAGAAAAATTTGCAATTTTTTTGGGGGTTTTGATCTGATCGGTGAGGATTGGAGAAGTTAGAAAATGGTGGTGCCATCAGAAAATTTTAGAGAAGTTTAGGTCGGTTGAATCCAAAATATTTTTGGAGGAGAAGAAAAAATTTCTGTGCCCACCAAGTATTTGATTAAACGAAAATCAATTCATTGTGGAAGGACAAATCCCAATTTTTTTTATTTTTTATTTTTTATGCTCATGCAGAGATTTTAATAAAGTGACATTCCATTAAAAAAAAAAAAAAAGAACTCAAGAAATTAATTTATTACTTATGGGCCAGTTTAGGCTGGTTTAATTCTTGAAACACGGTTTATAGGCCAGTTTTTTGATTGACTTAATGGGCCATTGGACCATTATGAACCGGTGAATAAATTGTTTGGGTCTAATTGTGAATCACATTTCATATTAAAAATTGAGCCCTCACGCATCTAATGTTTTAGTATAAAATTGGGTTTTTAGCAAATCCAATTTGCAGAACCATCAGTAAAATGAATTATGGACCATTAAGTTGAAAGAGGCCCAAACAGATTGTATAATTCGACTTTAAGAGCAGAGCTAATTTTTAAATTTAATTACAATAACTACAATCAGAGACTTAATCCCAAAATTTGATATTGACCGTAAGAGATAAATATAAAATAATTTGAATATATTAATAACAACAACAACAACAACAACAACAACAACAACAACAACAACAACAACAACAACAACAACAACAACAACAACAACAACAACAACAACAACAACAACAACAACAACAACAATAATAATAATAATAATAACAATAATAATACATACGCACTACCTATCTAAACTTATAATACGAAAAGTGATAATTTAATTTGTTCTAATTCCCCTGTGCCACTCATTCCTGTCCGAAATTATCTCTTCACTTAATCCCTTAACTGTTATATCTTTGCGAATACATTGCATCCATGTTTTTAACGATCTACTTTGTTGTTTGACTAAATCACCTATACTTAAACTCTCGACATTCCTAATTGATGCTTTTTTTGGTTTTCGTTGTATATGTTTAAGCCACCTCAAGCGATACTCTCACATTTTATTCAAAATTGAGGTCACTCTTATTTTAGTGCGTGTCTCTCCATTTCTAATTCTATATTTCCTCCTTTTGTCACATATCTATCTTAACATTTTTATCTCAGTAACAACCATTTTCTATTTTTATTATTATTTAATAGCCCAACATTCGAAACCATATAACAGTGTAGGTCTTATGACCACTTTATAAAACTTCCCTTTTAAATACAGTGACATCATGCGATAGCAAAGAACTTTAGATGTCCTTCTCCACTTTATCCAACCACATTTGAATACTATAATTCATATCTCTATCTATGATGGCATTGCTTTGAATGACAAACCCTAAATATTTAAAACGTTCACTTTTCAGTACATTCTGTCCTTCTAATTTAATCATTTGTTTATCATTCTGGTACTTGTCACTAAACATACAGTTCATATACTCAGTTTTTGACCGATTCTATCTAAATTCTCTGTATTCTAGTGTCTCTCTCCATAATTCAAATTTCGCACCAATGTCCTCCCTAGTTTCATCGATCAGCACTATATCATATATAAAAAGCATACACCATAGTATTTCATCTTGAATGATTTTTGTGATCTCATCTATTACTATTGCAAAAAGGATGAGACTTTTTTGTGAACTCTGCGATAATAAAAGTTTATACATATTTTTCTTATGTAGTCAATATTTTAATAGAGTTATTTGTGCATCTACGATAATAAATATATGGTAATTATTTAATTTTAAGTATAAATTATGAATCGATCCAAAAAAATGTTTACCATTTGGTATATTAATTTATTATTGGTATTTGATTATTGTATCAAAATATCATTTACAAATTAATTATTTTATCCAAGAGTTACCGATATATTGTGATGAGGTTTACATTTATTTGAATTATTATTTAATTAATTTAAATTATTGGGAACATAATTTTGGTTGTTTATTGTTCTCTGTTTAGCTATTCATATTACCCTATCAATATTAATGGCCAACGTAATTCGATTCCTATGTTAAATGGCTCCAATTTCAAATCACGGCAAAAGAATCTATCGATAGTTCTCAAATATTATGGATCTTGACCTTGCATTAAGAATTGAGTTTCCCCCACCTCTTATAGATAAGAATATCTATGAGGAAAAGAGGGAGATAAAAAAGTGGGAAAAGTCAAATCGCATGTATTTAATGATCATAAAACGAGCCATCCTGGAGGTATTTAGAGGCATCATATCAGAATTTGTTACGACAGCCAAAACTTTCCTTGCAAATATTGATAAATGATTTGTCAAGAATGAAAATGATAAAATTAATATATTCTTGACAAATCTTATCTCGATAAAATATAAAAGTCAACAGAACTTCAAGGAGTATATTCTTAAAATGTCTTACCTTGCGTCAAAATTGAAAATACTGAAGGTCGAGCTCTCTAAGAATTTGCAAGTACAATTGGTTTTCATATCTCTTCCTATACACTATAATCAGTTTAACGTGAGCTACAACTACTGGAAAGAGACTTGGTCTCTAAATAAGCTCATTCTCCATTGTGTCCAAAAAAAGAAAAGGTTGAAACAAGACAAAGCAGAAAGTGCACACTTAACCACTAACGACAAAAAGAAAAGAAAAGAAAAGAAATCAGGATAAGAATACTATAAGTATAGCATCACAAAAGAAGCAACAAAAAACACCGGGTGAATCAAGAAAGTAGAGTTGCTTATTCTGTAACACTAAAAGGGAAAGGAAGAAAAAAAATATACCAACTACTATACTTGGCATACTAAGAAAGGTATGTTCCTTAATTTGGTTTGTTCTAAAATTAATTTAATTTCGATACCAAGATACACTTGGTAGCTATATTTCGCTGCTATTAATCACATCAATGTATCTATGCGAGGTTGTCTAAATTGTTGATCACCCACTGTTGATGAAAGATATATCTATATAGGCTATGACAATACAGTTCTAGTAAAAGCAATAAAAAGATTTAGATTATTGTTAAAGATCGATTTTTATTTGAATCTCAATAAAACTTTTATTGTACCATCATTTAGACGAAATTTGATTTCTATTTCTGTATTAGACAATTCAGTATTTTCTTATTCTTTTGGAAATAGAAAAGTTGGTTTATTTTTTGATTCCAAATTGATTGGTTTCAAATATTTATCAGAATCTGATAATCTTTATTTAATCGATACGATTGTTTCATTTAATGAACTCCTACAATCTAATACTGAAATTTAAATTACAAATTAATCAATGAGAATTCTTTTTCGTTATGGCATAAGTAATTAGGTCATATCTTTATACAGAGAATAGAAAGATTTGTGTGATAAGGGAACCTTGATACCCTTCATTCAATAGATTTCAATATTATTATAAATTGTATAAAGAGAAAACAAACCAATAAAAGGAGATTTGAAGTCAATAAGACTTCAAACATTTTAGAACTAATTCATATAGATATTTGTGGACTATTTCATTCAACTTCTTAGAATGGCCGATAATATTTTATTACGATCATAGACGATTATTCCAAATATGGCTATATATATATCTCCTTACAGATAAGTTACAATTTCTGCACGTGTTTAAAATTTATAAGGCTAAAATTGAAAAACCAACTCAACAAAAGTATTAAATGTGTCAGATATAACTATGATGGAGAGTATTATAGCAAAAATGACAGATCAGGTAGATAAGTTCATGACCATTTACTTTCTTCTTTGAGAAATGTGGTATTGTCCTAGAGTGCACTATACATGGCTCTCCCACCATGAATGGTGTTACTAAAAGACGAAATAGGTCTCTTCAAAATATGATAGGGAGGATGATTTCTTATTCCTCCTTATCTGAGTCACTCTAGGGAGAAACAATTATCCTCAGTAAAGTTCCAACTAAAATAACTGCCAAGACCCCTACGATATCTAGATCGAAAAATGCTATAGTTTAAAGTATTTACATGTTTGGGGATTATTAACTGAGGCAAGGCCCTTCCGACATAATGAAAGGAAACTGGATGCCAGGACAACGAGTTTCTATTTTGTAAGGTACTCTAAAAGATCTAAGGGGCACAAATTTTATAGTCCCACAAATAAGGTTATCTTTGGGTCGAGAAATGGTCGGTTCTTTAAAAATGTTGAGTTTATAAGGGAAGATACAGTTAGTAACATTATCTTTAAAAAAGAATATATTAACATTCCCACATGTGTCTTAGATCCTATTTAGAATTCCTTTGATATTATCCAAAATACAATAGATCAGGATAATATTAGAGAGCCCCCCACACAAGAAATTATTCCACAAAAAGAATTTGAAGGACAAATTCAATTGCCTTCAAAACCTATCCCATTAAGGAAATCCATGAGAGTTAGAAGAAACTAGAGCCAGATGATTGCATTGCATTTCTTCAAGAATATGATATAGATATTAGAATGATAGAAGATGATCCAATCAAATTCTGTCAGGTTATGAAAAGTTTTAACTCTCAAAAGTGGATAAATACTATGAAGGAAGAGATAAAGTCTATGCGTGACAATGACATATAGGACCTTGTCCCATTGCCTGAAGGTGTGAAACCAATTGGTTGTAAATGGATTTTTAAAACCAAGAGAGATTCAAAGGGTAACATGAAATGGTATAAGGTTCATCTTGTTCCAAAGGGTTTTACACAGAGAAAGTACCAATTATAAAGAGAGTTTCTCTTCGATTCTTTTAAAAGACTCTTTAAGTATTATAATGGCTTTAATGACACACTTTGATCTTGATCTACAAGAGATAGATGTAAGGATGGTGATTCTCAAAGGCGATATTGATTAAATGATTTATATTGTGCAATTAAAGAACTTTGGGTTAGAAGACTCAAAGAAAACAGTTTGTAAATTTAGAAAATCAATCAATGGGCTCAAGCAGGTATCCAAAAATGGTATTTTAAATTTCACCAAGTCATCATCTCATTTGATTTTGAGATGAATTTAGTTAATAATTGTCTATACCATAAGTTCTGTGATAGTAGGTATATTTTTTTGACTTTATATGTCGATGATATATTACTTGCCAACAATAATATAGGCTTACTGCACAAAACCAAGAGATTTCTACTTAAGTATTTTCAAATGAAAAATCTTAGTGACGCATATTTTGCATTAAGGATCCAGATTCATCGAGATTACCCTCGAAGACTTTACGAATTATCACAAAAGAGATGTATCGAAAGGGTTTTACTAAGATATGACATGTAGGATTGTAAACTAGAAGATACCCTTGTAGTTAAGGGAGACAAGCTTAGTCTCAACTAGTACTCTAAGAATGACCTTAAACAAAGGGAAATGTAGAAGACTCTATGCGTCAGTGTTACGTGATTTAGGCATATCACAATTTCGGACAAATATACTTTAGTCGAGTATTGTATATAACAGAACAAGTGTCGATCCCACAAAAATATTTTATATTACCAAGTATGAATAACCCTAATCTAAGTTGAACAAATCAAATCAAGTGATGAAAATTTTAGAAACTATTAAAAACAAGATCTAAAATGAAACTCTAATGTGATGAAAACTCTAAGATATGATTTTATTTATTTTTATCTTTCTACACGGTCGAATCTTTTCAATCCCTAAGTTCATTGGCTAATGATTTATTATTGATGATGACAGATTTTTCTAAATTAGATTCACCCAATGGTCATGCAATTTTGATTAAAACAAACTGCATTAAGTTTTGTAAAAATCTGTAAATTAAGGTTTCTCTTAATCCTCACACATGAAATTAATCCAATGGTCATGCTCATAATTTCATATGGATTTTATTATTTGGACTAATCTTGTGCAATTATATTGATCATGCATGCACTCAATCTCAAATTAACAAAATGTCATGCCCAAAAACATTTGAAACATTAAGAACAATAATAAAATCTTATCAAAATAATAATCATATCAATAAAACTTAAGAGAAAGAATCAAATCAGGCCATGTATTAATCAAAAAATAAAATCCATCGAGTTCTATGAATAATAAAATTAGCTAGACATTGAAAAGAAAAATAAGAAAGTAAAAGAGAGCATTACAACCCTTGTTTGCACGAACATTGAAGTCAAAATCTCTTGGGATGGAGGAGGCTACTAGGGATTGTAAAGTGATGAAAAAATAAGAAAAATAAAAGAGTAATTCGTGCATAAGACTGCTACCCTAATGCCACATATATATATTAGTGAAAACTCTAAAATGAATTTGGAAATTTGGATTTTTTTGGAAGTTTGGTTTTTGATTTTGATTTGGAAACTTCTTCTTCTTGGTTGGTGATGATCTTCAACTTTTTAAACACTTGAAAACTCTCTTTTTTTAATTTGGATAATTTCTGAAGTTATTAGCAATGCAAATCCAAATTTATAGCACCTTGTTTCCATTATGATTCGTAGTTTTTGTTTTTTAGTACTACAGTAATTCGACTCAATTTTTGGATATTTTCTGCTATGACCCAACCTCTAAGGTCTTCATAAGAGTTGTAGGGCTCGAAGTTTTCTTTCTGACATCATAAGAATCACCTCAATCGGACATCAAGACAAAAAGTTATGGCTAAAATACTAAATACTATCTTTCTAGTCCAAAAATAGCAAATTTGCTCCATTTTTCCTAAATCAATGACCATGAAAATAAATCAAAATAAAATCATAAAATATGATTCAAATCAATCCTAAAACATATAAATAAATTCTAAAAAAGATATAATTCAAGTGTATAAAAATATTGTTATCAAATACTTCCACACTTGAATGTTTGTTTGTCCTCAAACAAAAATAATTTTCTTCCAAAAATAACTCAATTTTTTACCAAATCCCTAACCATGCGTACAACAAACTCAAACTGGAATTACAATCAAAACAATCAATAGTTCGCAGCATTTAATACTAGAAAAACCATTACGCCTCCTATAGTTTTCTTGAAATCAAGAATAATGCAAAATTCAAACACCCTCATAGTCGATTCACTCAATAGAATGAATAGAGATATTATTCTACTACTCAAAACACTCAATGTATATAAGGGTATGTGTATCACTCAAATCAACACGATGAGATGACATTACCATAAGTTTGCTCATATATCAAATCCCCACCACTTAAATATGAAATCAAAACACCAATCAAAAGATATTTTATTTGATTGTAATGTTGATAGGGTAAAGGGTAGAATAATGATAAAATGTAATGTTAAAATGATTTACAAAAAATACTTAAATATCAAAACATGGCATCCTTTACATCAAGGCAAGAGAATATTGATTCTAACTATGAATATGTAATGTGAAATATCACTTATTCAAATCAAAGAATGATGTAATCAACTTTTAATATTAGAGTGAACAACATCTAGAAGAAAAAATGTCCCTTTTTTATTTTTTATTTTTTTCTTTTTCTTTTTTTCTCTTTTTTCTTTTTTTTTTCAACCAACAATTTTTTTCTTCTTCTTTCTTTTGTGCCGGTTTTTTTCTTTTTTTTAAATGAATATCGACGTGATAATATCTAAAAATATATGTAAAACTCAAATATATAAAAAGATGATAATGCCTAAAAATAGAATGTTATGCTATCAAATATAAGTACATTAGTGAATTTGGATTTAAACTCTGGAGCTAGAAAGAATGAGGGTCATGGGATAGATTGTGTAGATCATTAAAGAAAGAAGGCTCAAATTGGTTAACTAAGAGATAATATGATAGGGATGATATTTTTCAAAAGCTAAATTTGTATAAACCTAGGTGTCTTAATCATTTTGGTGTATGAAAATCAAGAATGTGGTCTCAAAATACATAACAGAGCAAGTTGTAGAATGATCAACTCATGTGTGATATATGCTTAATAAAAAAAAGAATGAGAGCAAGAAATTGCTCTTTAAGGCTCAAATCCTCACTAAACTAAGTAAATTTATGTCAAATCTTACATGCTCTATCTTTCAAATCAACCATAAGAAGATAAATAACTAATCATGTACCAAATAACTACTGATACCAATCATTCTTTATGCAACCCAATTCAACAGAAGTAGCATGTAAGGACTAGAAAACTCAAAAAAAATTGTTGGTATAGAAGAATTCAGTAAAAATTTTTGAGAAAAAATTCAGCACTCAAAATCCTATAAAAGAATTTAGCAGTCTATGTATGCATATTCCCCCACACTTAAATTAAGCCTTGTCCTTAATATTAAAAATAAATAAAACAAAAGCAAAGAGAACAAAGGACTCCCCTAAAATGTAGCCATCTTTTCGACTTCTTTTTTGTACGAAGGGTTTATCAAACTCATGTATTATTGAGAAAATGGCGGAACCATCCTTTGGATTGGTTCACTCTTCATAGATCTTCAAACGCTACCCATTAACATTGAATTTCTCACCTTACTCGTTTGAAAACTCCATAACTCTATGTGGGACTACTTATGTGATGATAAACAGTCCATACCATCTTGATCTCAACTTTCTTGGAAAAAGTCTCAAGCGAGAGTTATAAACTAAAACTTTATCACCAACCTCAAACTCTCGCTTCTTAATCCTCGCATCATGCCATGCTTTTGTTCTTTTCTTATAGATTCTGGCATTTTCGTATGCTTCTTCCGGCACTCATCTAGCCCATTCAATCGTAATTTTCGCTCTTTAACTACTAAAGACAAATCAAAATTTAGATACTTCATTACCCAATATGCTTTATACTCTTCCTCAATAGGTAAATAACATGTCTTACCAAAAACCAAACGATATTGTGACATACCAATCGAAGACTTATATGCAGTCTTATATGCCCAAAGTGCATCATCTAACTTAATGGACCAATCTTTACGAGAAAACTCACAGTTTTTTCCAAAATGCTTTTCAACTCTTGATTTGAAATCTCAACTTGTCCACTAGTTTGGGGATGGTAAAGGGTAGCAATTTTGTGAGTAACACCATATTTAGCTAAAAGTTTATCAAAATCTTTACGAAAATGTGAACCTTCATCACTAATTTTGGCTCTAGAAACACCAAAACAGGAAAACATATTTGTCTTTAAAAACTTGCATACCGTTTTAAAGTTATTTTTCATACATACAATTGTTTCTACCCACTTGCTCACATAATCAACAGCAATAAAAATAAATTTATTTTGAAAATACTTTGAAAACGGACCCATGAAATTAATACCCCAAACATAAAAAATATCCACAATTAAAATATTATTCAAGGGCATCTCATAATGATTAGAAATATTTCCAGTTTTCTGACATTGATCGTATGCACAGACATAAGAATAAGCATCTTTAAATAAAGTAGGCCAATAAAAGCCATATTAAAGAACCTTAACTGCTATACGAGAAGGACCATGGTGACCACCAACCTCTTTATCATGACAAAAGCTAATAATGCTACTTACCTCTTGCTGGGGAACACATCTCCTAATGATACCGTTATCACAAATCTTGTACAAGTAAGGCTCATCCCAAAAATAGTGGCGTACATCAGATATAAATTTCTTTTTCTGATGCCCTTTGATTCTTTCTGGTATAGCCCTACAAGCAAGATGATTAACAAAATCAACATACCAAGGGCTGGGAACGGGATTAACAGAGAATAAATGTTCATTAGGAAAAGAATCATTTAAAGGATGTTTAAGTATTGTTTCAATAAAATCTCCCTCCAACTGAGATAAATGATCAGCGGCTGAATTCTCTACTCCATTTTTGTCCACTATCTTGATATCAAATTCCTACAATAGAAGAATCCAACGTAACAATTTGATAACAATATTTTTATACAATTAAATTATCTCTTTTTTAGCATTTATTTACATATTTTAGGATTGATTTGAATCATATTTTATGATTTTATATTGATTTATTTTCATGGTCATTGATTTAGAAAAAATTGAGCAAACTTGTTATTTTCAGACTAGACAGACGGTATTCAGTATTTTGGCCATAATTTTTGGTCCCGATATCCGAATTAGGTGATTCTTATGGTGTTGGAGAAAAAAAAATCTTCGAGTCCTACAACTCTTATGAAGAACTCAGAGAGTAGGTCAGACCAAAAGACATATGAAAATTGAGTCAAAATTATTACAATGCTAGAAAATGGAAACTATGAATCAAAATGGAAGCAATGTATTATAATTTCGGATTTGCATTGCTAATAATTTTAGAAATTATCCAAATTAAAGAAAAAAGAATTTTAAAGTATTTGGAAAGTTAAAGATAATCATCAAATAGCAAAAGAAAATTCCCAAATCAAATTCAAAGTCTAAATTTCCAAAATAGTCCAAGTTGCTAAATATTTTCTAGTGTTTTCATTCCTATATATATGTAGCACTAGGGTAGCCACCTGAGACATGAATTTCTTTTTTATTTTTCTCATTCTTCCATCACTTTACAATCCTTAGTAGCCTCCTCTATCCCAAGAGACTTCGACCTCTATGTTCGTGCAAATAAAGGTTGTAATGTTCTTTTTTATTTTCTTTTTTTTCTTTTTAATTTCTAGCTAATTTTATTATTCATATGATTCGATAGATTTTATTTTTTGATTAATACATGGCTTGATTTGATTCTTTCCCTTAAGTTTTATTGGCATGATTATTATTTTGATGAAATTTTATTGTTGTTCTTAATACTTCAAATATTTTCGGGCCCAACATTTTGATGATTTGAGATTGAGTGCATGCATGATCAATATAATTGCACAAGATTAGTCCAAATAATAAAATCTATATAAAATTATAAGCATAACCATTGGATTAATTTTATGTTCGGGGATTAAGGGAAACCTTAATTTATAGATTTTCACAAAACTTAATGCGATTTGATTTAATCGAAATTGCATGACCATTGGGTTTCGATTAAACAAATTAGAGATTGATTGTATGACCATTAGATGAATCTAATATAGGAGAATCTGTCATCATCAATAATGAATCATTAGCCAATGAATAGGGATTGAAGAGATTCAATTGTGTAAAAAGATAAAAATAAATGAAATCGATATTATAGGGTTTTTATCATATTAGGGTTTTGTATTTTAGATTTTGCTTTTAGTAGTTTCTAAAATTTTCACCACTTGATTTGATTTGTTCAACTTAGATTAGAGTTATTCATACTTGGTGGTACAAAATATCCTTGTAAGATCGACATTTGTTCTGTACTATATACAGCACTCGACCAGGGTATACTTGCCCGAAATCGTGATATATTTAAATCATGTAACACAATCTAGGGTTTGCATCTTTCTTTGAAATAAGATATTTAATTGCAGAATGGTCAGTATGGATCACAATTTTAGATAACAACAAATAAGAGCATAATTTCTCAAGTGAAAAGATAATAGCAAGTAGTTCTTTCTCAATAATTAGTGCATAATTTCTGTGTATTATTCATAGTCCTACTCGCATAATGTATAACATGAAATTTCTTGTTTACTATTTATCCCAAAATTGCACCTACAGTGTCTTTCATTACAATAAATATCAAAATGCAAATCACATCTAGATGGCTGCACAATAGGAATTTTAATCAATTTCAACTTTAGACATTAAAAGGCATTCAAGCATGAATCATCAATCAGAAAATATGTATCCTTCACTAAAAAATTGGTTAGAGATCTAGTAATTTTCGAAAAATCCTTGATGAATTTATGGTAAAAACCTGCAAACCCTAGAATCCTCTAAACTCTTTTAATGATTTAGGGGGAGGAAGTTTTTCAATTAGTTCAATTTTTACCATATCTACCTCCATTTCCCTAAAAGACACCTTTTGTCTCAAAATTATGTCTTCCTTAACCATAAAATGACATTTTTCCTAATTAAGCACCAAATTGGTTTCCTCACATCTCTTTAAAACCCGGTCCAAATTGTTCAAACAATTATCAAAGGAGGAACCAAACACACTTCCATGAAATCATCAATAAAATCAGTAAAAATAGACATCATACATCTCTGAAAAGTAGTAGGAGCATTACAAAGACCAAAAGGCATGCGTCTAAATGTAAAGGTACTATATGGACATGTAAATGTGATTTTTTCTTGGTCAGCAGGAATAATAGCAATTTGTAGATAACTAGAAAAACCATCTAGAAAGCAATAAAATGTATGACCAGCCAATTTCTCAACAAGTTGATCAAGAAAGGGAGGGGGAAATGATCTTTCCTAGTTGAATCATTTAGCTTCCTATAATCTATGCAAACCCTCTAATCTATAACTATATGTGTAAGAATCAACTCATTTTTATCATTTTCAACTAGAGTAGTTCTACCCTTTTTAGGCATAACTTGTAGAGGACTCACCTAAACAGAATCAGAGATAAGAAAAATAATACTTGCATCAAGCGATTTAATGATCTATCTCTTCACTACCTCTTTAAGATGCTCATTCAGTCTCCTTTGTGGTTGAACCGTGGCCTTGCACCCTTCTTCCAACAAAATTTTATGCATGCAGATCTAGGGTCTATACCACGGATGTCAGCGATAGTCCACCCTATTTCTTTCTTATGTTCTTGCAACACTCGCAGCAGTTTCTCTTCCTCAAAACCTATCAGATCAGAAGATATAATTACTGAAAAATTCAAAGAATCATCTAAAAAGACATATTTTAAATGAGAAGGAAGAGGTTTGAGTTCAAGTACGAAGGATGGTTGAACAGTTTGCTGCGGTATGTCAATTCTTTCTTCAACACTCAATAACTTCTCAGATTGTGTCAAATCATTACCTAAACCTACATCCAAAAGAACACATGCACAACATGCCCATCATCAAGAAACTCATCATTCTTATGCAAAGAGCTAGAGATACAATTTTCAAGAGGATCACTGAATAAAAGACATTAAAATCATGCTCAGTAATCCTATGGACATAATCAACTTTAAAAATATTTTGCTTGTCAAAACTTTTCATATGATTGAAAACGTCAAACTCAATTTTCTCATCATTGATTCTCAACATCATTTTTCTAGCATGCACATCAATCAAAGCACGGGCAGTAGCAAGAAAATGTCGACTTAATATCAGTGAAGTACCCTCATCATCAGAATCCATATCCAATAGGACAAAGTCAACAGGAAAAATAAACTTATCAACTTTAACAAGCATATCCTCAATTATGCCTCTTGGATACTTAACACTCCTATTAGCTAATTGCAATGAAATATTAGTAGGTCGATATTCTCTTAATCCTAACTTCAAAAACACATAATATGGCATAAGATTGACTCCAGCACCCATATCATACAAAACATCAGAAAACTCAATAGAACCAATGGTGCAAGGGATATAAAAACTCCCTGGATCTTTTAGTTTTGGCAATAGCTTCCTTTGTAAGATTGCAAAATACTTTTTCGTGAACTTGATCGTCAAGACTTCATCTAATTTTCTCTTGTTTGAGATCACGTCTTTAGAAACTTCCCGTACTTTGGCATCTCCCTAATTTCATCCAAAAGAGGAATGTTAATATGCATTTTTTTAAAAACTTCTAAAAACTTTTCAAACTGTTTTTTTTTTTTTTTTTTTTTTTTACATTTACTTGTAAAAGACGACCAGGGAAAGAGATAGGGGGCTTATATTTACTCAAAGAAATACTTCACTGCTCTGTTTCCACTGCCTTGGACTTCTTATCTATAGACTGTTTGATCTCTTTCTCGACTTCTTGCTCCACTCTTTTATCTTTTGACTCAATCGGCCCCTCTTGTAATTCTTTTTAGCTTCTTAATGTGAATACCTTGGCTTGTTGTCTCGGATTTTTCTCTGTATCACTTGGTAACCTACCTGGCACACGAAAATGAAGGTGTTAGATAATTGGTCAATCTTATTTTTTAGCCTTTTTAACCTCTCATTAGTTGCTGTTGCCAATCGTTCGATTACCAACTCCCATGATGCCTTATTTTCCCTTTGAACTGGCTGTGGAATTGCGTTGAACTCTGGTGGATTGGTTGATCTTTGCGGTGTCCCCTGACTCCATGAATAATTAGGATGGTTTCTCCACCCAAGATTGTATATATTTAAGTAGGGGTTATTCTTAGGCTTGCCACAATTAGAAACATAATTCGCTTGTTGCACCTGTGGACACTCAGAAGACACATGGGTAGAATCACCGCAAGAATCACAATATAAGGCTTAGTTACTCACAGCATTAAGTTGATTAGTTATCATGTAATTAATCAAAGAATCAATTTTCGTATTCAGTATGGTAAGACTATTAACCTCATGCACACCAGCTCTCTGCCTAGCATTTTCATGTTCATTAGACCAATCGTATTGATTAGAAACCATATCATCTAATAATACACAAGCCTTATTATATGAATTACTTATGAATGCACCCCAGTCGCAACATCAATGGTAATCTTAACAGATTGTAAAAGATCTTCATAAAATATTTACAAGGCTAACCAATCAGGTATACCAAGATATGGACACTTTCTAATCAAATCCTTAAAATGTTCCCAAGCATAATATAAAGACACGCCGTCAAATTGCCTAAAACTAATGATATCATTACGTAACTTAATAGTTTTACCCGGTGGAAAGTATTTGCTAAGAATGCTTAAGACAGATTTTTTCAATTCGTAAAATGATTAGGAGGGAATGAGTTAAGACATACCTTTGCCTTTCCCTTGAGAGAGAGGAAATAATCATAACCTTTTTGCATCAGGGCTTACTCCATTCAACTTGATCATCTCACAGATCTCTAGAAAGTTCTTCAGATGGCTATGTTGATCTTCAAAAGTTTCTTCGTCACTTAACTAATCTGTCTGCACCATGCCAATAAGACTAGATTTAAGATTAAAGTTATTTACTTCTATAGGAGATCTCACAATACTAGTTTGTATGTCTTGAAATCTTGGAATTGAATACTCCCTTATAACTTTGTTATCATAAGTCATTGTTACCTCACAAACATAAAAATAATACAAAATTAGATCTATAAAATAAATTATAAAAACTACTCAAATAAATCTAGATTACATATATAAAAGTGGAAATAACAAAAATATGATAACCAAATGCACAAAAGACACCTACACAGTTAACCAAAAAATAAGAAAATCACAAAAAATCAAAGAAAAATAGAAAAATCTATTAAAACAATTGAATTTTGTCAAGATAGTGTGATGCCCGTGGCTAAACCACAGGTTTTGTTTAGTAGCCCGAAATCCTTTAAAACAAGTATCATATAATTCTAGATCTGAAAAATATTTTCCAACCTCGAAAATTCCCAAAAACTTTGTCAAATTTCTAAAAACCAAAATCTAAAATAGTAATTGTAAAATTTAAACCCTAATATAAATAAAAAATAACAAAGTCTAATCTCAAACAAGGTTATTCTGGTTAATATACAAAGATATCTACAACAACGGCGCCAAAAACTTATTATACGATTTAGGTGTATTACGATTTCAGATTAATATACCCTAATCGAGTATTGTGTATAGTAAAACAAGTGTTGATCCCACAAGGATATTTTATATTATCAAATATAAATAACCCTAATCTAAGTTGAACAAATCAAATCAAGTGATAAAAATTTTAGAAACTACTAAAAACAAGATCTAAAATATGAAACTCTAATGTGATGAAAACCCTACGATATCGATTTCATTGATTTTTATCTTTCTACAAGGTCAAATCTTTTCAATTCCTATCATTGCTTAATGATTTATTATTGATGATGACAGATTTTTCTAAATTAGATTCACCCAATGGTCACGCAATGAATCCCTAATTTATCTAACCGAAACCCAATGGTCATGCAATTTCGATTAAATCAAACCATATTAAGTTTTGTGAAAATCTATAAATTAAGGTTTTCCTTAATCCTCACATATGAAATTAATCCAATGGTCATACTCATAATTTTGTATAGATTTTATTATTTAGATTAATTTTGTACAATTATATTGGTTATGCATGCACTCAATCTTAAATTATCAAAACGTCGAGCTCAAAAATGTTTGAAGCATTAAAAACAATAATAAAATCTTATTAAAAGAATAATCATGCAAATAAAATTTAAGGGAAAGAATCAAATCAAACCATGTATTAATCAAAAAATAAAATCCATCGAGTTCTAGGAATAATAAAATTAGCTAGACATTGAAAAGAAAAATAAGAACGTAAAAGAGAATATTACAACTCTTGTTTGCATGAACATGGAGGTCGAAATCTCTTGGGATGGAGGAGGCAATTAAGGATTGTAAAGTGGTGAAAGAATAAGAAAAATAAATGACAAATTCGTGCATAAGGCTGCTACCCTAGTGCTACATATATATAGGAGTGAAAACTCTAAAAAGAATTTGAAAACTTGAAATTTTTTGAAAGTTTGGTCATTGATTTTGATTTGGAAACTTCTTCTTCTTGCTTGGTGATAATCTTCAGCTTTTCAAACACTTGAAAACTTTCTTTTCTTCGATTTGGATAATTTCTGAAGTTATTAGCAATGCAAATGTGAAATTATCGTACCTTGTTTCCATTTTGATTCTTAGTTTCTGTTTTCCAACACTATAATAATTTCAACTCAATTTTCAGATATTTTCTAGTTTGACCCAGCCTCTGAGATCTTCACAAGAGTTATAGGGCTTGAAGTTCTTTCCAACGCCATAAGAATCACCTCAATTGGACATCGGGACAAAAAGTTATGGTCAAAATACTGAATGTTGTTTGTCTAGTCCAAAAATAACAAATTTGCTCAATTTTTCCTAAATCGATGATCACAAAAATAAATCAATGTAAAATCATAAAATAAGGTTCAAATCAATTCTAAAACACATAAATAAATGCTAAAAAAAGATATAATTCAAGTGTATAAAATTATTGCTATCAGTCAGCAATAGGAAGTCTGATGTATATTTAGTTTTGTACACATTCGAATATTATATATATTACAAGAATGTTGAGCAAGTGCTTAAATAACCCAGGAGTAAATATTTAAAGAGTAGTATTCAAATATTTAAAGAGGACAAAAGGATACACGCTCACATACCGGAGGTTAGACCAGTTTGAAATTTTTTGGGTATACTGAATCCAACTTTGCGGGATGCCAAGACAGCATGAAGTCAACTTCGGGTTACATTTACCTATTTGTTGGAGGTGTCATCTCCTAAAAGTGTACTAAACAGTTACTTTTAACCTCTTCCACCATAATTATAGAGTTTATAGCTTGCTACAAGATATCCAACCATGAGATGTGGTTTCAAAATTTTGTCAGACTCTGCGTAGTAGCTCATATTGAGCGACCACTCAAGTTATTTTATGATAATAAATTGACAGTGCTTTACTCCAATAACAATAGGAGTTCGACAAAGTCGAAACATATAGATATCAAGTTCTTGGTTATCACATAAAGGATTCAGAGTGGACAACTATCTAAAACACACATTGGCAGCCACTCAAAATGTTTCATGAGCATACTGTTTGTGTAGGAGTTATGTTACTTGAAGATATACAGTTTTAGTGGGAGTTTGAACTTTTTATATTCATTTTGTATAAATATTTTTTACTTATATATAAGGATTATTTTATACAGAAATAAGGATTTCATTTTTATCACACTCTGATATTAAGAATGATTAATCTTATTTTGGTTTAAAGTGGACCATTTGGAAATAGATACGTTAAAAGTCACATTGCATGTAATTTCCACACTACACATCTATATCATGATTCATATCATTCAGTTGTATTTGCATATGTAATCATTGACGGGTCAAGTTACGATAGATGCAATAAAGGCCATGTTGATCCTATAATGATATGATTGATGGATGAAATTGGTTATAAATATATTTTAATATTGATAGCAAACTTGAGTTCATATGATTATATATAATTATAAACATATATATATATATATATATATATAATTCAATTGGGAGAATGTTGGATTTTTTTAATGTATTATTGGACTAATATGTAAAATAAATATATATTTTAACTGTAACCCTAATAAAAGTGATTTACTATAGAATATTTGGTATAGGGCTTAGGGTTTAGAACTTTTAAATGTGTAGAGACCAAAATGGTAATTTCAATTTTATGATGAGTCAAAATAAAACAAGTAAAAAACAAACAAACAAAGGGATAAAAGATGACTTTTCAAATTTCAAGGAAGTTATCTTTAAAATGGTCATGATCCCAAGATTATACGTATTCGTGATTAATTTTCTAACTTCCCATCACTGAGAGAGAGAGAGAGAGAGAGATTAAGGATACGTACTAATCTAGAAGATCAACCTAGGATCTAGATAGACATTTGGCTACAATAGAATCAAGTACACCTTCTTTGTTTTATTTAGCAATTTTTAGTAATTTAACATAATGTTTAGGGCATATGATTATATCGATGATGGATTTCATCAAACTAGGGATCCAACAATTTGCTCAATTATGCATTTTTTTAACACATTTCCGTACAGTATTTTTTGTTATTTGCACCATTCAGGAATTCGCCCCTTAATTTTGAACTAAACTGGTTCCTTTAAGCCCCCAATTTTCTTCAATGATTCTTGATTGCTTTGAATATGCCATGCCACGTCTCAAGACAGAACTAAATGGATTGTGATTGGAACTTTGCATTTGCAAGGTAGAGTGCATGAACTGATGGTGTCTCAGTTGGCCAAGATCAGAAGTAACGAGTGATTTTATGCATTACCTGCAGTTTGCCTCCCTGAATCCCCTCGGTTATGGTACTTCACAGGATCAATTCCAAAATGACATTGCTACAGGGAATCGTCATTTCAGCTGCAGCCCAATGGTCGGACGGACCAAGATTGACAATTACTTTAACAGAATATTCATGTTAACGTCTCAATGCATCATTTCTGGCGAGTTAACATAATCACAGGTGTGTATTTGTTTTATCTTCATAAATTATAGGCAAATGTATTGCAAGTACAGCTATCAGTGTAAATTCATTTCGTTTATTCTCGTTATATAACTAAAATTCAATAAATTTGTTTGATTATGCAATTAGATTTCATCTTCTCTCTCATTTTTCTTAGTAATTGTCTCATTAAATTATTATAACCATCATCATTGTTATTATTATTAGATGTTTGAATTGATTGGTCCCAAAAAAAAATTTGGCTTCTATTTTTTATTTTTATTTTGTTCATTGTTTAAAACCTTAGGCTCAACGGAGAATGAATATTATATCAATTACATCTACCTTTGATGTCCACAACAACAAGCGTTGATGCAGCAATGCGATTTTTCATAGATGCTTAGTTAATCCTACGGTTGTGTATTGGTATCTTTAAGTAAGATTTCAAATTCAAAACTTGTGTATGGCAAAAATAGGTGATGAGAGAATTCTGCTCCTTAAGAGTCTAATCTAGCTCGAACCAGATTTAACCCAATACCCATGATTTATTAAAAAAAATGTTTTTTTTTTCCTTTGAGATATATTCTTATTCTTTCCCCTCTCTAAAACAAACCCATAATTGCATTAGATAGAAACACATTTTAGATAACATATAAAGTTAGTCAGAGAAAATACATAATTTAATTTATAATTACACAATTATTAATTCCGCATTGCCATGCAAACTACACCCAGTGAATGAAAAATTTTGGGTCCATCCATACGAACACTCATTGGTGAAGTATCTCTCTCTCTTTCTCTGTCTCTCTCTTTCTCTCTTTTACAGGATGGGTAATTACTGGCATAAGCTTCTCCTGGTCTCATAAATGATGCATTGAAAATAGTAAATATATCAAAGAATTATAATTTAATTTAAAGAGAATAGTTTACCAAAGTTCGTATGGGATATATGAGCGATTACAACCTTTAGTCCTCATGCAAAATTTCCAAAAAAGTAATAGCAAAGCATTTTGTTAAAATTACAATCAACATTATACCAATAAAAAAAAAAAAAAAGTTTTTTTTTTCGAGCATATTAAACTTGCAGCTTAAAAAATATTAAAAAAAATAATAATAATCTCTTTTCTGTTTCCCCATCCCAATTTTCTTATATGCTTTGTTTTTTCATTTTGGATTTTTCTTTATAATAAATTGAACTTGTATGACATGCTCTTTATAAATAAGGTAGTCCCCTTTGTTCATTGATGTTGGAAAGAAAGAAAACAATCTGACTTGTTCAACTTGGGAAGACAACAATTCTGCGTCCGTTACTCATTGCATCTTCAAACCTTGCAAACTCACAAACCCACATAATCAAAGCACTCAAATACTCCAAGAAGCGAGCTCAAAGTGTTCAAAAGACTGTTCAAGAGTAAAGGTCATAATCTGCCCAGAATATTGGTCCAAACTCTATCCTAAGCATGGCTACATTATGTCTAGAATATAGCCAAGCTCCGATACAAGCAGCAAAAGCATGAAGGAAGGCACACTTGGAGGGATGAAAGTCCATTAAGGGGGGTCCAAAATGGAAACCCAAAGAAGCTTAGAAAAGCCCAACGAGACAGCCCAAACAGTCAAGGGTATTTTGGGGTAGAATTTATGACGGCTAATTTTTGGTCTCTCTCTACCGGCTATTTTTGCATCCACCATCTATTTCTTGTGAGTGTTGGCCAGTGAGGGGTCTTGGGTTATAAATAGAGGGCCCATTGATGATTGGGAAGTATAGAAGAACAATCTCATCTTCTTTTGCTTTAAGTTATCTTGTTCTTTATTTTATTTGTACTCTCTTTTAAATTCTTCAAGGGTAATCATCCCTACCTTTTGTAATGCTTTCTTCATAAATAAAAGTAGTATTTTTCTCATACTCTTCAAATATTCAACATGGTATCAAAGCAAAAAGAAACTCATTCTCTTTTTTCTGAGTCAAAATTAAGTGAATCACTTCTCTCTCGTTCTCTTGCAATCCTAAAGTCCTCCAACCACTTCAATGAGCAGCAAGCATCAAGAGAATTCTAAATTCTTGAAATGATCTTGATCACATTCTTTAAAGTCCTTTGGATAAAAGTCATCCCGAATATAAAGTATGGAAGATGAGAAACGACCAGGTTTTTCTTCTCATGGCCAGCTTAATGGACCCGATTCACAAGAACATGGTGACTTGTGCTCCAAACACTAAATCTCTATGAGACCAAATGTTTAGTCTTTATGGTCAACAATCAAATTTGGGTAGAATTTTTAAAACAAAAAGGCAAATCTCCAGCATAAAGAATGAAGGCAAGCCTTTATCTTAACATGTTGGAGAATGCGAAAACCTATGGAATGAGCTGGAATCCATGTGTCCCATCATTGCCAATCTTAAAACCATCCAATAGTGAAAAGATGAAGACAAGTCTTTCAGCTCGCTCAACTCTCTTGGGGATGAATTCCTTGGTGTCCAGCAAGAAATATTGAGGATAAAGGAATTCATATTAAGAAATTTGATTCATGGTCCAAAGAGCTGCTACAAGTATGAGGTGGGAGGAAACCAAGCACTCCAATCTTGAAGCTCATAGGTTCTTGGTAGAAGATATAAAGGTACAAGCCAACAAAGTCCAAGAATCAAAGAAGTCTCAAGTAACTTGTAACAACTGCAAGAAACCCGGACAAACTAAGGAAAATTGCTGGACTCTCCACTCCCATTTAAAGCCAAAAAGAGGACCTCCTCATGCTGCGGAGATCCCTCTCCAAGCAAAGCACAAGCACACTAAGCAAATGTTGAAATGCAGCCCGAAGAGATCTAAAAAAGGCTTCATCAAGTCTACACAAAAAAAATATATATTATTAATTGATTCTAGATGTGACTATCACATGATTAGGGACAAAGGGAGAATCATAAAGTTAAAACGGTTACAAAATCCAAGTGAAAGCACCTATGGAAATATCTTGAAAATTGAAAAAATAGAAGAGGTAAAATTGCTAGGAAAGAGAACCAATGCATTATATACACCTCAATTCACCTCCAATCTTATGTCCATTAACAAAGTAAATAAAGACCTAGATTGTAAGGCTATCTTTGATTCTAACACTGTTATTTTCCTGGATCTCAAAACAAACTAGGAGATTGGTAGAGAGTCAAGTTAGAAGAGGACAACCAAGCTTTTGTGGCATGTGTAGAGTACTCTCATGAATTATGGCATGCTAGACTAGGTCATCCAAGTGAGCAAACTTTAAAAAGTCTATTCTCAATAAAAGATTGTACTAATAGATATTGTAAATCATGTATTTTTTGAAAAGAAACCAAAATTGTATATCCTAGTTCAGAATCAAAATATAAAAATCCTTTTGAGATTATTCATTCTGACATTTGGACTTTTCTTGTACTCTCATTTGTTAGTTACAAAACAAGATATAACTGGATTTACATGATAATATAAAAATATCAAGCCTATGAAGCATTTAAAAACGTTGTCCAATATATCACTAAACAATTTGATGCTAAGCTAAAAATTTTGGGAACCGATAATGGAGGAGAATAAATAAGTCATGCTTTTAAAGAATACTTAGAATCAAGATGAACAATCCATCAAACTACATGTTCTTATTTACTACAACAAAATGGTGTAGCCAAAAAGAAGAATAGGCATCTCTTAAAAATAGCTATAATCATTTTCCATGCATGCATGCCTAAAACCTTTTGGAGTGATACAATTAGCACAACAACACACTTAATTAACCGCCTTTCCTCAAGAATCCTCTAAGAAAAATCTTCTTTGGAAGTACTTAAAAATTCTAAACTAAATATCTCTCACCTCAAAGTCTTTGGATGTATATGTTATGTTCACATTCCAGCTCAACTTAGAGATAAATTACAAAAAGAGGAGACACTATGATTTCATTAGCTATGCCTCTTACCAAAAAGGATATATATTTTTTGACCCTAACACTAACCGAATATACACATCTAAGAATGTGATATTTGTAAAAAATGAATTTTATTTTGCAAAAAAAGAAAATAAGAAAAATGAGTCACCTAATCTCCATATATTTCTTCACATTCCATTGGTATCAAGTTCATCAATGCATCAACTGAATGAGGAAGAAAGGCTCGAACCAAGGGAGGTTGTTACTGCCAATCTAGATCAAAATGAGGAAGAAGAAGCTCCTGAGTTCGAAGATGACAAGGGCAAGGGGGAGCTCAACGTCAAGAGTCTACCATGGATTCAAACCAAAAGAGTGGAAATGATGGACCGCCTTCTCCCCCTCCTCTAAGAAGATCTTCTAGGTTAAGGCGGCCTCCTTCAAAATGGATGGCATATTATCTCTCTACAACTCATCCACTTTCTGAAATCTATTCAATCTCTAACATTTCCTTAAGTCACCAAGCTTTCTTGAGTGGCATTGATCAGTTTTAGGAGCCAAGAAGCTTCAATGAGGCAAATGAACATCCTAAATGGAGGAAAGCCATGAAGGAGGAACTTGATACCTTAAAGAAAAATGAGACTTAGGAAATCACAACATTGCCAAAAGAAAAAAAGGCCGCAGGGTGTAAATAGATTTACAAAATCAAACATAAAAGTGATAGATTTATTGAACCCTTCAAGACAAGACTGGTGGCCAACGGCTTTACTCAAACTCAGGGATTTCTCGAGACTTTTATGTGGCAAAAATAAGCACAATCAGAATGTTTATGTCTCTTACAACAAACCTTGCTAACAAATGTTTCAAATGGATGTGAAAAATACATTCGTTCAAAGGGAACTTGAAAAGGAAATTTACATGCATATACCCTGAGGTCTCACCAATGATTAAGGCAGGCAAGTTTGCAAGTTAAAGAAAGGATATATAGCCTCAAGCAGTCTCCCAAAGTATGGTATGTAAAACTCAGCTCAGCTCTTCTTGGTGATGGTTTTACAAAATACTATAATGACTCCTTACTCTATTAAAAATCAAAACAAAAGAATCACTATTGTACTAATCTATGTTAATGACATTATCATCACCGGGAAGAACATGAGTGGAATCTCACATGTTAAACAATTTCTTATGTCTAGCTTTGAAGTTAAAGATTTAAGGGTACTAAAGTATTTTTTAGGAATAGAACTTGTTTACTCTAACAAAGGCTTGCTCTATCCCAAAAGAAATACACACTTGATCTTTTGAATGAAACAGGAAAATTAGGAGCCAAACTTGCTTGCAATCTTATCCCCACAGCTCAAAAAAGTGAATCAAACAATCAAGCTTTCGAGGATATAGGGAGGTATCAAGGTTGGTTGGAAAACTTGTATACCTCACTATCACTCATCCCCACATTGCCTATGCCGTGAGTAGAATAAACCATCCATTCTCCAAAGATAAAGCTTTGGAAAGCAGCTGAAAGGATTTTGAGATACTTAAAGGGAAATCTAGGCAACAGAATATGCATGAAGAACAATCATGACACTAAAATCATAGGATATTGTGATATAGAATGGACAAGAGATTTTGAAGACAGGAGATCTACATCAGGCTAGAGCATGCTTGTTGGGGGCAATCTTGTCTCTTGGAAGAGAAAAAAGCAAAACGTGTTGTCAAGATCAAGTACGGAAACTGAATATAGAGCTATGGCAGCCGCTACAAGTGAAATAGTATGGCTGAAGGCTTTATTGGAAGAGCTTGGACATCTAATCGTAACTCCAATTCAACTCTATTGTGACAATAAATCAGCAATCTACATCTCTTTCAATCCAGTGTTTCACGAGAGGACAAAGCGCATAGAAGTAGATTATCACTTTGTGAGATAAAAGGTGAAAGATAAGACCATAGTCACAACCCATGCGAAGAGCTATGAGCAACTCGCTGATATTTTCACAAAGGCAACTATATTTAGTCATCTACAAAGCATTCTCAGCAAGTTAAGCTTCATCTGCATCTATTCACCCAACTTGAGGGAAAGTATTGAAAAGAAAGAAGACAATCTGGCTTGTTCCAGCCTTTGCAAACTCTCTAAGCCACACAATTGAAGTATTCAAATACTCCAAGAAGCCAGCTCAAAGTGTTCAAAGGACTGCTCAAGAGTAAAGCTTATAATCTGCCTAAATGTTGGTCCAAATTCTATCTTGAGCATGGCTACATTCTGTCTAGAACATAGCCCTTTTAGAGCTCCAATACAAGCAGCAAAAGCATGAAAGAAGGCACAGTTGGAAGGATGAAAGTCCATTAAGGGAGGTCCAAAATGAAAACCCAAAGAAGCCTAGAAAAGTCCAAGGAGAACCCAAATAGTCAAGAGTATTTTGAACAAAATTTATAACAGTTAGTTTTTTATATCTCTCTACGGGCCATTCTTTTGTCTACCGACTATTTCTTGGTAGTATTGGCTTGTGAGGTGTCATGGCTTACAAATAGAGGGCCCTTTGATGATTGGAAAGTATACAAGAACAATCTCCTCTTCCTTTGTTCTTAGTTTTCTTGTTTTTTTTTTTTTTTTTTTTTTTTGGTGCTCGCTTTTAAATTCTTCAAGGGCAATCATCCCTATCCTTTTGTAATGCTTTCTTCAAAAATTAAAAAAAAAAAAGAGTATTTTCCTCATACTCTTCAAATATTCATCAATTGATATATCAATATCATAATATAGATGAGAGCATGGGTGTTAGGTGAAAGTTGACAAACATGAATTAACAAACCCTGGTTTAGTCATTTGTGAATTCGAATGAATTTGAAACATCAGCGAAAGAAATTTGTAAAGAGCTAATGCATATAGAAAAAGGCTCAGAAACTGCGGCGAAATCCTTGCGTAATCAATGAATACAACAACATAGCTGGGTCTTGTCTCATCATCCATTGCATAAGAAAACAAAAATCAAGGAAGAAATCTCAGCAGAAGTACTACTTTTATTTATTTAAGAAACTAACTTGGTGCTTAAATCATATGTTCCGTGGCATCGATGATGTGGGTAATCTTACAAAACAATATTGCAGGACACACCATTAAGAAACTGGCTGTAAGAATACAATGCTAAAAAACTGAAGAAAAATGCAAAATCATATGCACAAGCGTGACTGAATACCATTTTTTTTCTTTTTTTTTTGTGGATGCAAAACAGGTCCTCCGTCTGCATAAAATTTATGCAGGCAAAAAAAGTTACCTAGGACCTGATAATTCATCAGCGCGGAGATTGGAAGTGGAGTCGACAATCCACTCTGTATTAGGATGGTGCACATGAGAGTACTCGCAAGTAATTTCCTCCTGCCACTCTTCCCATCTTTCAGCCAAACCATCGCCTTCAAGCATTCTCACAACTTCTGACATCTTTGGCCTTTCCATAGGGGATGTTTGTGTGCAAAGCAACGCTACTTGAATCAGTTGCTCCACCTCCTCCTCCACATAATTACCCTGCAAATCTGCATCCACAAGTGTCTCCAACCTCCTGTCTTTTAGTAGTCCTTTCACCTGAAATTTACAGACGGATTAATTTTTGAGCTTGAATGAGGTATATAATTCCTCATCAAGCCTGGAAGTAATGTTACTAGGCAAGAAGTATGCATACTTAAACCCCGATGATTAAATAACTTAACGGAAACATAGAGTCGCTGAATTGGCTAAGCTTTAAATTTACAATTAGTGATAATAAGAGGCACAAACTCGGACACAAACGATAACCTGTACTTGTAATGTCATTGTTCATCTGCTTCTATTTATCGTTCATTTTGGCACTTCTTTAAACTCTACTAACAGAAGGCATTGGTGGAAGTAATCAAACAAACAATAAATGAAAAGGCAACACCCATAAAAATAATAAAAAAAAGAACAAAAAGAAGAAGAAAAGATGGCACCTTACATGACTCAACCATGCTATTATGTTGTTCAATTTAGTCCTGGTACTTCAGTTTACGTTTTTACAGAAACAAACTATCAAAAAGAAAAAGGTATAGTAAGTACGTGTAACACTGAACTGAATGCTCAATCTCCTCATCCATAAACAAGAGGTCAAAACATCCTGCGGAGCTGGAGTAAAGTGCACCCTTGCCTGGCCATATGCGAGGACACTCTCACAAGTTTGTTGGAGGGACCACACTTTCTCATCAAACTCTTCTAATAACTCCCACCCCCAACCCCACCCCCTCCCCCCCCCCCCCAAAAAAAAAAGGCAAACCAAAACAAAAACAAAAAATGGTAGATATACTTGATAGCGTATTTGAACATAATACTTACAAGTGCAATCTCATTATCCCAAATGCTACACATATTCTCATTACCTTTTGCCCCTACAATTTTTGGCAAAAAGTTCTCCTTGGCACCTCTTCAAAGTGCAGCATAGAAGAGTACATCAACAAGCAATCATGCTCGCACAGCACTTATTAAATATGCATTCTTTATACAAAGCAAAATGCAAAAGCCCAATCGCCAACTTCGTAATATTTATAATACTTATCGCATACACTATGATCTCTCTCCCAAAATTTTGAAGCATAGAACACGCAGACATCGTGAGAAACTAGAACTCAGAAGGCAACTAGGAATTAAACTGATTATTCTAGTTTGCCAACATCATTGAATGACTACAGTGGCAATAATAAGATAAGGCAGAATTAATGGGAGGGATAGGACTTTTCTTCAGGTCATTAAAACCATTAAGTTAGCGCCGATATGACATCAAAAGACCTAGCTAGTTAGCATTACAAAACAGAAGTGAGATTACTCTTCTTCTTCAATCAATTATGGATTTAACATTCAGTAGCGGGAGGATCTTCTACTATTGTACTAAACACAATGACAAAAAGAAAATATATGACAAATGCTTACCCAATCAAGCAACATAACATCATCAACATTCGCGAGACCAATAAGATCAATAGCCCTCTGCCTGGTGATGAGTTCAAGAAGCATCATTCCATACCCAAAAACGTCAGTCTTCTCAGATGATTTTCCAGTGGAGATGTACTCGGGGGCAATATGCCCTATAGTGCCACACACTGCAGTAGTAACATGAGTATCCTTGTTGTCCATGAGTTTGGCTAGCCCAAAATCACCAACGACTGCCTCAAACTCTTCATCCAAGAGTATATTTGCAGCTTTCACATCACGGTGAATAATCTTAGGATCACAATGATCATGTAAGTAGGCAAGGCCCCTGGCTGATCCAAGTGCAATTCGTCTACGTATTTGCCAATCAAGAGGGGCTTGTGAATCTGGACGCCCTGTAGTGCACAAACAAGAATCAGAAAACCATTACGCATAGTTAAAAGATCCTAAAGCAAACTTGTGATATCCTTGTTGATGGTGAATGCAAAGTGAAATTTTCAGACATTCAAATTTGGGCCTATATATACCTGAACAAAGATCATAAAGGCATTAATTTGAGAAACATCTCAGATTTCAGAGGAATCACTGAGAAATTAAACTACTGGCGCTTCACAAGTTGAAAGATTTAATATAATGCAAATTAATAGTGTGCTTGCCAAGAAAAGAATCCATTAAAAGTGGCAAAGATGCAATCCATGAAAAGCACAAGAAAAGTTGATATTTGAGGCAGACCCTGACGCATTGCAAGACAGTGATAGTTGATGAAAAATCAGACTCATTTTATATTTTTATCTTTTTCATTTTGACTCAGCCCATAACAAGCTATTAGTTTCATATTTTGTGCTATTTATCTGGGTCAAGGGCATTCTATTTGATGCAACTCTTGAGTTTCTGAGGTATTTTATCAGTGTCCACAGATTTTATTCTATGTTAAGGGAGTTCTAGTTTTTTGTCGTAAGACTTCTAAAGGAGAACATCTTCGGTGTAAAATGACGAAAGGCATAGTGAGGGAATTTTGCATCACTGAGCAACTTAAAACACTTTAACCAGTACCAACATCTAAGTAGGAAGAACTATGTCTAGTTTCACAGGACATCAAAGATCCTAATCAATCAAAGCACAAAACATAAATTTGAATGCAAAGTTTATACTTAGAATCCTTTACACATCATACCTTGGTGCTGAAATACAAATTGTAAATAAGAATTTTTTTTTTTTGGTAAATAGAAAAAGATGATATTATAAAATAAGAAGAATGTGCATAATATAGAGTACAGAACGAGGCATCCTCTACAGAATTAAAAGAACAGAATAATAGAGCATTCCAATCCCTACAAATGTCCTTGAGTAGACCCAAATGGCATCCGGGCTCATGTATAAAGATAAGGAAAGAAAATTATATTTTCCCACAGAAGATCGCTAGAAACAGCATGATTCATTGAGAGTTCCACTCCCACCAAAAACACCAAACCATCACCCCAACTGTAGTCTCCTTATTACCACCAGAAACCGTGTAGTCTATAATCCAAGTTGTGCATAAATCTATGTAAATAAATGAGCTTTGTAGTCCTGTTGACAACTAAACAAAGAGTTGGCAATATCTTCGAAAGGTTTACATGAATTTATACCCTGAAATCTTCAGTGGTCACACCTTGCAATCATAGTAGAATATAAGTTTGAAGGGACAAATTGTATTTATGACTGCTACCTAAGACTTGGTGTACATTTAAGTAATTGAGTTGCAGGAATTAATCCATACAACTGAATTTGTTATTGAGTTATCTTTTGAGACTTCATTAGTTGATGATGGTGGAGCATAAACAAATGTCTATCTCGTGGCCAAGTTGTATCAATTTTGGTCCAAAGATGACATAGATCATCAACTGAAGCAGCGGACAAATTGTATTTATGACTGCTACCCAAGACTTGGTGTACATTTAAGTAATTGAGTTGCAGGAATTTATCCATACAACTGAATTTGTTTTGGAGTTATCTTTTGAGACTTCATTAGTCGATGATGGTGGAGCATAAACAAATGTCTAACTCGTGGCCAAGTTGTATGAATTTTGGTCCAAAGATGACATAGATCAACAACTGAAGCATCACGAACTTTGTCATTCAAGACCATAAAATTTTTGGCAATTTTATGGTCAGCGAAAGCACCATAATGCCTTAAAATTCTTTGATGGGAAACCTGGAATGTCAAGAGCATAAAATATGTCCAAGTCTTGGGCTTCTCAATTGTACTAGTGAACAAAGCATTAACTAGTTCAAGTACGGCCACAGACCAATTTGATCAGCTCATCTACACTGATCCTGGTGAACCAGGTTAGTCTCTTCTGATCGGTAGTAACATATCTAGTGGGTGATGTTGCCTTGCCAGTTCGTTATCCATTTACCACAACATTCTGTGGAATTATTTCCTCAAGCACTGCGAGCATTACTCTGGTCCACTACTCATCCCAGAAACACCTATAAACCATAGCCTATCTTCTGAGACGGAACACAGAGCTATGGAACTGGAAACCTTGAATCATTATTAGGGGAAAAGACATAAGCAATTCAATTATTGGCATGCTTTTGTTTGTTATGCATTGACTGCTCACAAGAAATAGAAATAGACTAAGCAAAATATCAGCTTGCACTTGGTGTTAACTAGACCAAAAAAGTTGCATAAAACTTTTTGCCCTGGTTTTACGTTATAACCTGGACAAATAAAACAAATACCTTTAAGTATCAATTAAATATTTGTATATTGTATGCGCTTTACACACAGCTACCGCAAAGGCATTTCACACTATATTTTGTATGCTTTCAGATTCCTAATTAAGGGATTCAACTGTGTCCCTCAATATATCTCAAAAGCTATTAATCTTTACCAAAAGTGTCTGACATAAACTTGGAAGTCCAAGTGTCCAACAGGAAGGACGCTCCTCCAGCATCCAACAGGAATAACTAACAAAGGGATCCGGGAAAAACACTAAAATTACCTCTTAAGCATGATGCAACACTTCCATTAGCCATAAATGGATAAACAAGCAGTTGCTCTGTTGGTGTCATGCAAAAGCCTCGCAAGCGGAGCAAATTTCTGTGCACAGCCATGCTGATCATTTCCACTTCTGTTTGGAATTGGAGCTCCCCAACTTGAGTACGCTCTTCCTTCAGTCGCTTCACAGCCACAAGAGAACCATCAGCGAGGCGTCCTTTATAGACCTTACCAAATCCACCGCTGCCCAGAATATTTTTGTTGCAAAAATTATCCGTTGCCACTTGAAGTTCATGCAAAGAAAACCTTTTAAGCTGTCCCAAGTGGACTTCAAGATCTTCTTCAGCTGCAAGGAGACAAAGTAAAGATATAAGGGTCATTAAATGCTAAAATCAATTAATTGGATTATCATAATCATCCTAAAAAATCCATTTAACCATAATAACTATGATATTAACAATAATAAATTTAAATATTTATAGCAAGGGCCAAGGAAAAGCACTAACCAGGTACATCATAGAAATGATCCTGTGGTTTCCTTCGTCGCCAATATGCAACAGCGGCTGCAGGGGCAGCAAACAAAAGTGCAGCACCAGCAACCACTCCAACAATTGCTCCAGTAGCACCATTCCCCACTGTTACATCGACAAATAAAAAATAGGTCACATTGGGCTAAATACACTACTGAATCATACATGCACAGAAAGTCCAACAACTAGACAAGGATGGTGCCAAAGTGGGATCGCTTCTAAAAGCGTTTTCATCTGTCCATTCTGTGAGGCCACACCTCAAGTTCAGAAACAATATAATCTTTTAAAGAGTGGGTTTGGAAAAAGTATTTACAGGGAAACAACCATGATACCATCCGGCTCAACATGCCTGGAAAAAGTCTTCTATTGGCGTCACAAGAGGGAAACTTACATTGTACTCCTGGCATTGTAAAAACAAATAAGCATACAAGGAGAAGAATGATGATTTTTCCGATAAATAAACAAAGAACAAGGAACAAAATAAAGCAAACAGACTACATTTCTATACAAAAAACTTCTACTCTTGTTCTTCTAAGTAATGATTGCCAAGACATAATGACATATATAAACAAGACAGACAAAGACTTCCATTAAATGTATAAAAAAGATTTCCTCTTGTTATTTAAATAAATAAATTGAACGGACAAACAGCTAAGACATCATTAGTAACAATAAAATAAAAAAAGAAAAAGTAAGAATTCATTCTAGCATTCCCAGTGTTCCATCCCACACCCAAGTCCCAACTCATCTCTCTCTCTTCTTTAATCATGTCTCTTCTTATTCAAGAGTCCCATTCCACCGCGCCCGTTCGTTGTCAACACGTCTCACTCTCTTCTTTTCATTGCATCTCTTCTTTTCTTCTTCAACAGTCCCACTCCACCGCATTCATTCTTCTTCTTTGTCAAAGGAATCTGACATAGCCACTGTCCTTTGGGCTCCAAACGCTGCCCATAAGCATATTTCTTCAGATTTTTGCTTGAGACATTAATTTTCCAACTCCTTAACCTAATTTTGCATTTTATTTCACCTTTCTGATCGCAAATGTAGGTTTTACCATTCCGGTACCTAAACAATCAGTGATTAGGATCGCATGTACCGGAACTGAAATTGTAGGGGTGAATTAAGCAACATTGCTCTTGACTAGTTTTTCTTCGATGGGACGCAATTATATAAATCTTTAATGATGTTGAGTTATGAGGTCATGAAGCACACTTGATAGACTTATCAAATGCAGATCAAACCTATTGGATACTCATCTTGATGAGGACATCAAGACTGCAAGAAATTAACATGATCCAATTCAAGTTCCAGTTGGTCCTGCGACAAACGCTTGAGCTAAAAGCTCGACAGAAGAGCTGAATAATGTAATCTGGAGAGTTTTACAAGAAGAAGTTGTAGTCCAAGTGAAAGAACCAAAGGTGCCTTAATTATGCTCATTCAAACCCAATTGGAAGAATAAAAGACCCAAAACCATCCAAGACCAAGGGGAGAATGTGAATAAAGGAAATAGAATCAGATAATCATTTGAAATACGGAAACATTTGATCAAAATATGATTTGACAGATTTTAGGCAGTTTCCATTAGTTTCTTTTTCTGATTTTTAGTAGTTTATTTTTATTTAGTTTCCTATTTTCTTTGATTTCCATTGTTTAGGAAGTTATTTAAATTTTAGTTGTCATTTTAAGAGCTATTTTTAACCTATAAATAGGTCATTACAAGCTATATAAAAGCAGAATTTTGAGAGAATTAATAATATTGTGAGCCTTCTTCATACAGTTTTGTTCCTTTGAGAACTCTTTGAGCTTATTCAAGATAAGTCACTTGTTTAATTCTTTGGCTCATCAATCTAGAATTTGAACCATCTACATTGTAGCGTCATTCGATTCATCTTTATACCAAGATTCTTGTTTTAGTGAGAAACGAGATCTTAAGTTCTTTCTTCTTTTGGGCAACGGGTCAAGGTGTTTGTTTCCACCGGTTCAAAATCATTCGTTGAAATAATTCTTAGAATATATTAACTTGTTCATGGGTTTTAGGATTTCTACACCCATGAGTTGACATCAGTTGATATTAGAGCAAATTAAAGCTATCCTTCAATTTTCTTGTCTATATTTTTTTCATCTTTCTTTTGTTCTTGGTTGTTTATTGACAAATTGGGTTTTGAAACTCTAATTCTAATTTCGATTCATCGTGAAAACCAAAATTCTTCATTCGTAGGTTTAATTTTTGGTTTCTATCATTCTTGATTTTTTTGTGCTGCCATATTAAATTAAAAAAAAAAAAAGGGACCATGAAAAAAAAAAGGCCATGAAAAAAAGGGCCATAAAAAACGAACGTGAAAAAAAGGGCCGAAATTTGATTAAAAGGCAACATCCCTTTTTTTTTTTAACATCTCATTCTCAAATTTGATAAATGTTATTTTATAATCTAGTTCAAATTTTGTAAGTCTCCTAAATTGTTGTTACCAAATTTGATGATTTCTTATTCGGGGTGGCTTTTCTTTTGGGAATGTTTTTCCAATCAGTACTTTATAAATTTTTGTTTGTGTTTGGTTTTGGAATGTTTTCTTATTTGTGCACTTTCCTAATTTGAATATGTTGAAGATAGGTTTTGACTCTACAGATCCGGCTCCTTATGACTCGAACGTGTGCTTGACGAAGAGGATTGAAACCTGCAAAAGGCCACCGGAGTATCCTCCGGTGGGGAAAACTCTGACGCTCAAGTTAAAAAGAGCGATTTTCAAGAGAAATGAAAACAAATTGAGAGAGAGAGATGACGAATCTCCCTGTGGTTTTTGTGTGTCAAGTATAAAGTCCAGAAAACTTGCCTAGTTTTGATGTAACAAAAGCTTTTATATAGTGCCGCAGGAGCCATATGCATTCGGGGTGTCACAACTCTAGTTTGCTTACGAGGAGGTCCGAAGATTCCGGAGTTCAAACATCTGAAATTCGAAATCGCTATCATTTAGGAAGTTTAGCTATACGAGGAGATTCTTTCCCTTATCGATTAGATTCTCAAAGATTTATTTCCTTATCTGCAAGATACCTTCCGTGCTAAGATACGAAACAAATGTAGTTGTGAGATTCGTTGAATATCGTCTTTGACCGGTGAGGACCGAGGACATTGGTCTCTTAAGAAGCTATTAGCTACCAAGTTGCTAGCTATCGGTCAAACGTAAAGAGGGACAAGCATTCGGGAGCACTGAATACTTCTATAAGTCGATTGAAATAATCTCGTTGGGAGTTAACCGAATAGCAATTAGAGTACCACGACTGATAGATCCTCTCATTGGGTCAGGGTGACATGGCCCACTGATGCTTGAACGTACTGAACCTTTTAAATGGGGTCCCATCAGAATAATTTCCTTATTTATTGGTATAATTTCCTAAATTTAAAACTTTTTTTATTTGTTCACCTTTCTTACTTGATTACTTTCCTTATTTGTGTACCTTTCTTATTTATTCTCTTCTTTATTTGTTTCTTTCCTAATTTGGAATTTTTCAAATTTGTCTTTCCTTATTCTTCTTTTTTCATTCCTCTTTTTGTTCCTTCCTTCTTGTTCCCCTTATTATATTTTGTTTCATGTAAATCTTTGAATTTCACGAGACAATTTGAGTCTCGAGTTCAATAAAGAGCTTAACCAAGTGAAGTGGAGGGGTAAAAGGCAAGAGAGAACTTATTAAAGATAAAAGCCATGTTAAAATTGAGTGAAACACAAGTGGATTTGAGTTAATCATTTTATTTCAAGTGAAATAGGTGAGGGAGTGTGGTGAGTTTCTTTTCTATTTAATTCTAACTTTGTCTTACAGATTTTCATCATGTCAAATCAAATGGATATCACAAATGAGGATGTTCAACCACCTGTTGGATCGAATCTACAATTACTAGCATTTATGGGGAGATGAGACACATAATGAAGAGAGAGTTAGATCTCATACATAAGAGGTTGGATAGGGTGGAAGAGGGAACGCAAAAAGGGAAGCCACCAATTGCTCCAAACTCCCTAAGGAGGAATAGGTTTCTTCAAAGGGAAGTTGAAATTGTGGATGAGTTTAAAGGGGATGGGTTAGAGAGCAATTTGATAGGTTGTTAGTGGCATCCATAGGAGATTTAGTCGGGATAGAAAAGTTAGGAATCAGGTAGACAACAACAAAAGTGATCCTAAATCATACCTTGAGTGGGTAAAAAATGTGGAATTAGTTTTTGATTGCCACAACTATTTTGAATTATAGAAGGTAAAACTTGCTGCCATTGAATTTACATATTATGCAATTGTGCAGTTAGATCAGTTGTGCATCAATGGAAGGCAAAACGGAGATCACCCTATTGAAACTTAGGATGAGATGAAGAGAGTGATGAGACAACAATTTGTGCCGAGTCACTACTACCAGATTTATACCTCAATCTGCAAGGTCTCCATCAAGGTAAATGAAGCATAGATGAGTATTATAAAAAGATGGAGATGGTTACAATTAGAGCTAATATGGAAGAGGATCGGGAGATAACAATGGCCAGGTTTTTATATGGTTTAAACTAAGAGATTGCCAACATGATCGAGATACATCATTATGTGAAATTGAAGAATTTAGTATATATGACAATCAAGGTTAAGAGGCAGCTCAAAAGGGGTGGTACACGGCCAAGAACAACGCCATAGATTCCAAGTATAACATCTTGGAGAACAAACTACCCAAAGAAAAAAGAAAATCCATCCATCTTCAAGGTTAAACCCGAGCCCAGACCAACTGCCTCCACCACAACTTCTCAAGATAAGACAACCCCCACTTTAATTCGTTCTAGTGAGGTTAAATGCTTTAAATGTCAGGGAGGATGACACATAGCTAGTCAATGTCCAAACAAGCGAGTTACGGTGATTCGAAAAGATGGTGCAATCGAATTCGAAGAAGCTGATCTTGATTACATGCCACTATTGGAAGACGACCCCATGGGAGATGAGTTTGGGGCTGAATACAGTGAGATGTTAGGACTAATTGCACGTCGAGCCTTAAGCTTACAAGCCAAAGAAGAGGAAGAAGAAGTACAGCAAGAGAGTATCTTTCACACTCATAGTCATGTGAAAGACAAGGTATGTATTTGATTATTGACAGTTATAGTTTTGCTAACATTGCTAGTACTATTTTGGTAGAAAAACTGAACTTGCTAACCGCTAAATATTCTCGACAATATAAACTGCAACGGTTGAATGACGGTGGAGAAGTAAGGGTTACCAAGTAGGTTATTATACCATTTCAGATTAGTAAATACGAAAATAAGGTGTTGTATGATGTGGTGCCAATGCAGGCCAGGCATCTTTTGTTAGGAAAGCTGTGACAATTTGATCAACATGTGCAACATGACAACTTCATCAATAAGTATTCATTCATATTCAATAAATGAAAAATCACTCCAATTCCGATGACACCAAAATAGATCTATAAGGATCGAGTGAAGTTACAAAAATTGAGTGAACAAAGCAAACCGTTAGATCAAAATGATTTTAGAGAACAAAAGAAAGAAAGTGAGAAGAAGAGTGAGGCCGTGCATAGTGAGGAAGACAAGAGAGAAAAGTTCGACCAAAGAGATAAAATCAGAGAGAAAACAAAAGAATTTCTATGCAAAAACAAGTGAAGTTAAGCGAGCATTGTTTTCAAAACGGTGAACATGTACAAAGAAATCATTTCAAACACTGACCAACCTGACCCTTCTTTGCCTACTGTTGCTGTTTCTCTCTTGCAGGAATTCAAGGATGTGTTTTCCGAATAGCCACCCCATGATTTAACACCTATCGAAGGGATTAAACATCAAATCAATTTCGTACTCGATGCCTCAATTTCAAATCATCCGGTATATAGGAGCAATCCAGAAGGGACGAAAGGGCTTCAAAGGCAAGTCGAAGAATTGATGATAAAGAAATATTTGAGAGAAAGCATGAGCCCATACGCAGCTCCAATGATTTTGGTATCCAAGAAAGATGGAGCATGGAGAATGTTCATTGATTGTCGAGCCATCAACAACATAATCGTAAAATATCGACACCTCATTCCTCATTTAGATGACATGTTAGATGAATTGCATGATACTTGTGCGTTTTTTAAGATCGATCATTACAATGGGTATCATTAAAAACGAAAGAATGAGACGAATGGAAGACGGCGTTTAAAACCAAATATGGATTATATGAGTGGCAAGTCATATCGTTTAGACTAACTAATGCACCTAGTACATTTATACACTTAATGAATCATTTTTTGCATGCTTTCATTGGTAAATTAGTAGTTATTTATTTTGATGATATTTTAATTTATAGCAAAAGTCAGCATGATCATGTCTCACATTTGCGTTTGGTTTTTGATGTGTTTAGAAAGGAGAAATTATAAGCAAACCTCAAAGTGTACTTTTTGCACCGATAAACTTGTTTTCTTAAATTTTGTTATGAGATTGGCCGACTCCCTCCAATATAGGTGATATTAGAAGTTTTCATGGGTTTACTAGTTTTTACAGGAGATTTGTGAAAAACTTTAGCACCATTGTTGCACCGCTTACACAAGTCATTAAGAAAAAAGTTGCATTCCAATCGGGTATAGGCATAGTTCTTATGCAGGATGGAAGACCACTTACGTACTTTAGCAAAAAATTAAGCGGGAGTGCACATAACTACTCTACTTATGACAAAAAGTTGTACGCATTGATTTGAGTTTTGGAGATATGACAACACTATTTGTAGCCAAAGGAATTTGTGATTCGTAGGTCATGAATCCTTGAAACATTTGAAAGATCAACACAAGCTGAACAAGAGACATGCTTGATGGCTTGAATTCATTGAGACTTTTTCTTATGTCATTCAGTATAAACAAAATAAGGAAAATATAGCTACAAATGCACTTTTACGCAGGTACACCTCAATCTCTACTCTTGATGTTATATTTCTTGGATTTGAGCACATTAAGGAACTTTATCATGTTGAACACGACTTTAGGGAGATTTATAAAGGTTGTAAGAAATCTACTGAGGGTAAGTTCTTTAGGTATAAGGACCTTTTGTTTAGAGAAAATAAATTGCGTGTGCCTAATTATTCATTGAGAGACTTGTTAGTTCAAGAATCCCATGGTGGGGGGGTAATCGGACACTTTGAAGTCACCAAAAGCTCGACTATTTTACAAGAGCACTTTTATTGATCACACATGAAACGAGATATTTCTCGTTGTGGATTTTGTTTTAGGTTTACCTAAAAGTAGGCTTGGACCGGATTTAATCTTTGTGGTTGTAGATTGGATTTCTAAGATGACTCAATTTATCTTTTGTCATAAGTCTGATGATATTTCTCATATTGCAGATTTATTCTTTAAGGAGATTGTGAGATTATATAGTATGCCTAAGACAATCATTTAAATCGGAATGTTAAGTTCTTGAGTTACTTTTGAAAAATGTTATGGGAAAAGCTAAGAATGAAACTTTTGTTTTCTATTACTTGTCATCCTCGAACCGATGGTCAAATAGAAGTAGTTAATACGATTTTATCTACTTTGTTGAAGGCTATCATCAGTGAGAACATTAGGATTTGAGAAGATTGTTTGCCACATGTGTTTGCTTATAATCATATCATTCATTCTGCTACAAAGTTCTCACAATTTGAAATTATTTATAGTTTCAATCCTTTAACTCCTTCAGATTTATCACCTTAATCTGTTTTTGATTAAGTGAATTTAGATGATAAGAAGGTGAAATTTGTGAAGCAACTCCATGAAAGGGTACGGCTTAACATAGAGAGAAGGACCGAGCAATACATCAAGCAACACAACAAATGACATTACAATCTGGGTTTTGAGCCCAGTGAGTGGGTTTGGGATCTCCAGCACAGAGACATTCTTAGTTGCTGTCTTGAGGAGATGGTCCTTTTCAATTGTTAGAACGGATCAACAACAAAGCATACAAACTTGACTTTCCATGTAAGTAAATTGTTAGTGCCACTTTCAATGTTACCGACTTGAGTTTTTTTAATGTAGGTGACAATTTGAGAATAAATCCTTTTCAAGAGAGGGGAATGATGATGACATCAATGTTGTAAGGAATTAGCATAATCTAATTTAAGTTCCAGTTATTCCGGTGACGAAAGCTCAATCAGAAAGGACCGAATAACTTAATCCGGAGAGTTTTACAGCAAAAAGTTAGACTAAAAGTAAAAGAGCCAAAGTGGTCTTAATTATACTCATTCAAGACTAATTAGAAGAATAAAAGACCCAAAACCATCCAAAACCAAGGGGAGGACGTGAATCAAGGAAATAGAAGCAAAGATTCATTTGAAATACTAAAATATTCGGTCAAAATATGTTTTGATAGATTTTAGTTAGTTTTCATTAGTTTTTTTTTTTTTTTTTTTGATTTTTAGTTTACTTTTATTTAGTTTCTTTTTTTTTTTTTCATTTCCATTGTTTAAGAAGTTATTTAAACTCTAATTGCCATTTTAAGAGTTATTTTTAACGGCCATTACAAGTTATATAAAAGCTGAATTATAAGATAATTAATAATATTGTGAGACTTCTTCACACAATTTTGTTTTTTTAAGAACTCTTTGAACTTATTCAAGATAAGTATCTTGTTTAGTTCTTTAGCTTATCAAATTAGGATTTGAACCACCTAGGTTGTAGTGTCATTCGATCCATCTTTATACTAAAGTTTTTGTTCTAGAGAAAAACGGGTCTAAAGTCTTAAACCTTAGGTTCATCCTCCTTTAGGGCAATGGGTCGAGATCTTTGTTTCCACCTATTCAAAATCATTTGTTACAACGATTCTTGGGTTATATTAACTTGTTCATGGGTTCTAGAGGATTCTATACCCATCAGATTCACATCACATCCAATATTCTCCATTGTAGAGAGACGAGAGGTGATTGTATGGAGGGGACTAGAGTGAAATGATTTTGCAGACGGTAGAATGAGTAAAAAGTCACTTACCGCCTTATGGTTTGCCCAACTCACCCAACTATGGTATAGTTCAAATTCTTGTTCTAGCTCTCTACGCTCAAAGGCTTTAATGTTGCTATTAGAAGTCAAAGGCTCTAGCAGAGGGTGATGCAAATTACACACCAGATAAGTGTTTATGTATTATGGGCCTTTAGTTGGCCTTAGCGGGGCAATCCAATAGTTTTTGTGGGCCTTCTATTAGTTATGTGGGCCTTAGTTAGAATTTGTTGATATTCATGCTTATTAGTTAAGCATCAGAAGGAACCATACTCCATAGGCAAGTAGTTAATGGCAAAGTAAAGGAGTTAATAGAGCATTACAGTCTCATTTTGAGAGGAATGGAAAAATTTTAGACTTAGAGGCCGGTAGCACTTGTTTGTTGGTGCGGTAGCCTTTATAGGTAGGTAGCACTTGTTAATGGCCTTAGGTGTGCTTACCTAAGTGGTCACATTTTATTATCCCAATGAACTACTCCTAGGAACCCTATGGGTGGTTAACTAGAATTATTGCTCCTTTATTGTCCTATTTTCCCCAAAACACTTTCTATAATCCATCAAAACCATGATCCCCAAGTAGAACCAACAATTCAACAAGTAATGAAAGAAGATCCAGCATCATATGATACCGCTTCAAATGCAGATTGCATCTCAGTTTAAAATTGGCTCTGGGCAGAAATATATCGTGGTATATGGCCATTTTCAATTACTCTGGTTAGGTTAGTTTCTGATCCACCCTTTCTAGAATAAACACCAAAAGCTTTTGAGACAGGAAACAGCATGTTGAAACATCAGAGTTTCTTTTTCTATTAATATTGGACAAGTGATTGGAAAAACTTATGATAACCTACATTTGTAAGTGGGACCACTTCATGGATGTATGATCACTTGCATTATTTTACTTATAAAATAGAAAAATTGAACGATGGACTGGGGGAGCATCATTCAAAGATAGAAGAATGTGAAAGTATGGCCAAGTAGTCATGCTGATGGGCATGATGATTTACCATTAAAGTAACAGCTAACAGAAAAACCATAATAACAAGCCAACCAGTTCCAGAATTCATTTAAAAGGGAACTACATCATTCATTCACGATGAAAAATTATCATCTCAAATTATGAGACTCCTAACACAATTATTGAATATAAGAACCACAGTGAATCATGAAGCAAGACTCAAGATAAGGTAAGCCAATTCCTACATTTTATCACACAGAGTGGAAAAGGAAAAAAGACCTGAAGAGGAAGATGGCGTAGATTGAGAGGGCGGAGGAGGTGGAGAAGGAGGAGGACTTGTCAGGTTGTTGCCAACAAAACTGCAAGCAAGAAGATAATATGTAAACATTTCTATGGTTCAATAAAAAGTTCTAAAGAAAATAAAGGATATATGCAATAAACCTGATTGAAGTGAACAGAGCAAAGGAGCCATTAACATGATTTGCACCAGTTAGATTGTTATATGACAGAACCCTACATCCCATGAAGAGGGATATTCCACTTATGAACATTCTATATGGATGTATGTCATAAAATCACATAAAAAGAAACTTCATGAATTGGGGGTTAGTAAACAGAGATCAAGGAAGAAATCTCAATAGGCAGAACTACTAAAAGAAACTAACTTGGCGCTTAAATTTATGCCATATGTTCCATGGCATCGATGATGTGTGTAATCTTACAAAACAATATTACAGGACACACCATTAAGAAACTGGCTGAAAGAGTACAATGCTAAGAAAACTGAAGGAAAAAGCAAAATCATTTGCACAAATGTGGCTGAATACAATTTTTTTCTTTTTTGATACAAAACAGGTTATCCGTTAGTATAAAATTTACATATACATAAAGGACACAAAAAGTTACCTAGGACCTGATAATTCATCAGCGCGGAGATTGGAAGTGAAGTCAACAATCCACTCTGTATTAGGATGGTGCATGTGAGAGTACTCGCGGGTAATTTCTTCCTGCTGCCACTCTTCCCATCTTTCAGCCAAGCCATCGCCTTCAAGCATTCTCACAACTTCTGACATCCTTGGCCTTTCCATCGGGGATGTTCGTGTGCAAAGCAACGCTAGTTGAATCAGTTGCTCCACCTCCTCCTCCACATAATTACCCAGCAAATCTGCATCCACAAGTGTTTCCAACCTCCTGTCTTTTAGCAGTCCTTTCACCTGAAATTAACAGACAGATTAATTTTTGAGCATTCAAAAAGTATATAATTCCTCATCAGGCCTGAAAGTAATGTTACTAAGCAAGAAGAATGCATACTTAAACCCTGATGATTAAATAACTTAAGGGAAACATAGAATGCATACTTAAACCCTGGCGGAAGTAATCAAACAAAAAATCAATGAAAAGGCAACACCCAAAAAGAGAGAGAGAGAGAGAGAGAAGAAGAAGAAGAAGAAAAGATAGCACCTTGCATGACTCAACTATGCTATATGTTATTCAATTTAGTCCTGGTACGTCTGTTTATGTTTTCACAAAAACAAACTATAAAATGGAAAAAGGTAAGTGAAGTACAATAGTATGTACTTGTAACACTGAACTAAATGGTGGACTTGTAACATACTCAATCTCGTTGTCCATAAACCTGAGGTCAAAGCATCTTGCGGAAGTGGAGTATTGTGCATCCTTGCCTGGCCTTGTGTGAGGACACACACACAAATTTGTTGGAGGGACCACTCTTTCTCATCAAACTCTTCTAATAACTCCCACCAAACCCCCCCCCCCAAACAAAAAAAAAGGTATATATACTTGGTTGCATATTTAAACATGATACTTACTGGTGCAATCTCATTATCCCAAATAGCGGTGGCCACAAAGCTACACACACTCAACCTTTTGCCCCCACAAATTGTTGACAAACAGTTTTCCTTGGAACCCCTTCAAAGCAAAGTATGGAGGAGCACATATACAAGTACATATGCTTGCACAGCACTTACTAAATATGCATTCTTGATACAAAGCAAAAATCAAAGCCCAATTGCCCACTTCGTAATATTTATAGTACTCAAACACATATGGCATATATTACGATTTCTCTCCGAAAATTTTGAAGCATAGAACATGCAGACATCATGAGAAACTAGAAGGCAACTAGGAATTAAACTGATTATTCTACTTTGCCAACAGCATTGAATGACAACTGTGGCAATAATAAGACAAGGCAGAATTAATGGGAAGGATAAGCCTTTTCTTTGGGTCATTAAGACTATTTAGTGCTGATATGACATCAAACGACCTAGTTAGTTAGCATTACAAAACAGAAGTGAAATTACTCTTCTTCTCCAATCAATTAGGGATTTAAAATTCACTAGCAGGAGGATCTTCTACTTTGGTACTAAACACAATGACAAAAAGAAAATATATGAAAATATGCTTACCCAATCAAGCAACGTAACATCCTCATCATTCGCGAGAAGAGCAAGATCGAAAGCCCTCCGCCCAGTGATGAGTTCAAGAAGCAACACCCCATACCCAAAAACGTCAGTCTTCTCAGATGATTTTCCAGTGGAGAGGTACTCAGGCGCAATATGCCCTATAGTGGCACACACTGCAGTATTAGCATGAGTATCCTTGTAGTCCATGAGTTTGGCTAACCCGAAATCACCAACAACTGCTTGAAACTCTTCATCCAAGAGTATATTTGCAGCTTTTACATCATGGTGAATAATCTTAGGATCACAATGATCATGTAAGTAGGCAAGACCCCTGGCTGATCCAAGTGCAATTCGTCTACGTATTTGCCAATCAAGAGGGGCTTGTGACCGCAGACGCTCTGTAGTGCCCAAATAAGAATCAGAAAACCATTACGCATAGTTAAAAGATCCTAAAGCAAACTTGTGATAATGTTGTTGATGGTGAATGCAAAGTGAAATTCACAGGCATTCAAATTTGGGCCTATATATACCTGAATAAAGATCATAAAGGCACTAATTTGAGAAACATCTTAGATTTCAGAGGAATCAGTTGAGAGATTAAACTACCGTCTCTTCACAAGTTGAAAGATCTAATATAATGCACAGAAAATTTCACCATTAAAAGTGGCAAAGATGTAATCCATGAAAACCACAAGAAAAGTTGATATTTAAGGCAGACCTTGACACATTGCAAGACAGTGATAGTTCATGAAAACTCATGACTCATTTTATATCTTTATCTCTTTCATTATGACTCAGCCTTACCATTATTTTCATAACAAGCTATTAGTTTCATATTTTGTGCTACTTCTCAGGGTCAAGGGCATTCTATCCAATGCAACTATTGAGCTTCTGAGTTATGTTATGAGGGTCCACAGATTTTATTCTATGTTAAGAGAGCTTTAGTTCTTTGTCATAAGACTTCTAAAGGAGAACATCTTCGGTTAAAAATGACAATGGGCATAGTTAAAGAGTGGTGTCTGAGTGTGAGGGAATTTTGCATCATTGAGCAACTTAAAACACTTTAACCAGTGCCAACATCTAAGTAGGAAGAATTATGTCAACTTTCACAGGCCTTCAAAGATCCTACTCAATCTGGGCACAACACATAAATTCAAATGCAAAGTTTATACTTAGAATCCTTTGCACATCATACCTTGGTGCTGAAATATAAATTGTAAATAAGATTTTTTTTTTTTTGGGGGGTACATAGAAAAAGAAGATATTATATAATAAGAAGAATGTGCATAATATAGAGTATGGGAGGAGGCATCATCCATGAAGTTAAAAGAACAGGATAATAGAGTATTCTGATCCCAACAAATATCCTTAAAAGAGTAGACCCAAATGGCAAGCTAAGAAAATTATCTTTTCCCACAGATGATAACTAGAAACAGCATGATCCTTAAAGATTTGAGTTCCACTCCCATCAAAAGCATCAAACCATCACCCCAGCTGTAATCTCCTTATTACCACCAGAACCCCTGAAGTCTATAACCCAAGTTGTGCATAAGTTTACGAAAATAAATACGCTTTGTAGTCCTGTTGACAACTACAAAAAGACTTGCCTATATATTTGAAAGGTTTACATTAATTTATACTGCGAAACCTTCAGTAGAAACACCTAGCAGCTATAGTAGAATATAAGTTTGAAGGGACAAATTGCATTATGACCATTACCTATGACATAGTGTACATTTAAGTAATTGAGTTGCAGGAATTTATCCACACAACTGAATTTGTTTTTGAGTTATCTTTTGAGACTTCATTAGCTGATGATGGTGAAGCGTGAATGAATGTCTATCTTGTGGCCAAGTTGCATGAATTTTGGACCAAAGATGACAAAGATCAACAACTGAAGCAGCACTGACTTTGTCGTCCAAGACTATAAAATTTTTGGCAATTTTACGGCGGCAAAAGGACCATAAAGCCTTAACTCTTTGATGTTGTACCTGGAACACCAAGGGCATAAAATATATCCAAGTCTTGGGCTTCCTAATTGTATTATTGTACAAAGCGTTAACTGGTTCAAGTAGGGCCATGGTCCAATTAGATCGGCTCATCAACACTAACCTTGGTCAACCAGGTTAGTGTCTTCTGATCGGTTGTAACATATCAAGTGGCTGATGTTGCATTGCCAGTTGGTTATTCAATTACCACAACGCTCTGTGGCATTTTTTCCTCAAGCATTGCGAGCGTCACTCATATATGCTACTCATCCCAAGAACCCATCATAGAAACCATAGCCCATCTTCCGAGATAGAACACAGAAAACTAAAGAACTGAGAACCTTGAATCATTATTTAGGGAGAGGACGTAAGCAACTCAATTATTGGCGTGCTTTTGTTTGTTATGAATTGACTGCTCAAAAGAAATAGAAATAAACAAAGCGAAATATCTGCTTGCACTTGGTGTTAATTAGACCAAAAAAGTTGCATAAAACTTTTTGCTCTGGTCTTACGTTATAACCTTGACAAATAAAATAAAAACTTTTTAAGTATCAATTGAATTTTTGTATATTGTATGTGATTCATACACAACTGCCACAGAGGCAATTCATACTATATTTTGTTTGATTTCAGATTCCTCATTAAGGGATTCAACTGTGTCCCCTAATATATCTCACAAGCTATTAATCTTTTCCAAAGGGTCGGACATAAACTCAGAAGTCCAAATGTCAATCTTAAGATCCAGCTCAGGGAAGGCCACTGCTTCAGCGTCAAACAAGTATAACAAAGAAAGGGATCCAGGAAAAATTCAAAAATTACCTCCTAAGCATGATGCTACACTTCCATTAGCCATAAAAGGATAAACAAGCAGTCGCTCTGTTGGTGTCATGCAAAAGCCTTGCAAGCGGAGCAAATTTCTGTGCACAGCCACGCTGATCATTTCCACTTCTGTTTGGAATTGGAGCTCGCCACCTTTAGCACACTCCTCCTTCAGTCGCTTCACAGCCACAAGAGAACCATCAGCAAGGCGTCCTTTATAGAACTTACCAAATCCACCCCAGCCCAGAATATTTTTGTTGCTAAAATTATCTGTAGCCACTCGCAGTTCATGCAAAGAAAACCTTTTAAGCTGTCCCACGTGGACTTCATGATCTTCTTCAGCTGCAAGGAGACAAAAAGTAAAGATATATGGGTCATTAAATGCTAAAATCAATTAATTGGATTATCATAATCATACTTAATAATCCATTTAACCATAATAACTATGATATTAACCATAATAAATTTAAATATTTATAGCAAGGGCCAAGAAAAATCATTAACCAGGTACATCATAGAAATGATCCTGTGGTTTCCATCGTCGCCAATATGCAAAAGCGACTGCAGGGGCAGCAAACAAAAGTGCAGCACCAGCAGCCACTCCAACAATTGCACCAGTAGCACCATTCCCCACTGTTACATCGACAAATAAAAACTAGGTCACATTGGGCTAAATACACACTGAATTATACGTGCACAGAAAGTTCAACAACTAGACAAAGATAGTGCCAAAGCGGGATCTCCTCTAAAAGCGTTTTCATCAGTCCATTCTATGAGGCCACACCTCAAATTCAGAAACAATATAATCTTTTAAAGAGTAGGTTTGCAAAGGGTATTTACAGGGAAACAACCATGACACCATCCGGCACAACATGCCTGGAAAAAGTCTTCTATTGGCATAACAAGAGGGAAACTTACAGTATACACCAATCATTGCAAAAACAAATAAGCATACAAGGATAAGGATGATGATTTTTCCTATAAATAAACAAAAAACAAGGAACAAAATAAGGCAAACAGACTACATTTCTGAAAGAAAAACTTCTACTCTTGTTCTTCTAAGTAATGGTTGCCAAGACATGATGACATATATAAACAAGACAGACAAATTTATCCTCATAAGAATAACAGTGAAAGAAAGTTTCTGTAGAATATTTGAGACACTTTTTAACGAAATGCTTCACAGCAAAGCCATCCTCACACAAACATATGACCACCATAAGTCAACATTACGGCTCAAGATTATATAGCCACAGATTCTTTAAGCACCAAGACAAAGTAATTCAGTGCAAGACACTCACCAGGCCCATCAATTAGTAAGAGATATCAGCATGATTAGACACCAAAAGTACCACTTTCACTTAAAAAAAAAAAACAAAAAAAAAGAGAGAGATTTCAGGCATCTTGCATCAGAAATTGGAGTTGGAGTTCTCAAATTTTGGGATAGAAGACCTAGGTTGCTGTTGTTGATCAGAAATTGGAGTTCTCAAGGACAATTTTTCAAGATACTCTCATGGCACACTTCTTTGATTTACTCAGAATGTGCTGCGAGGGGGTCAGAACTAAAACTTTGTTTAATGTAGAAATCATGTTCATTGCCCCTAAGCAAACCCTAGATCAATGTTGTATAACATGCAGTTCATGGCATACATGATACAGGTTCAGGTATGAGGTATAGTAATTTTGATAATTCACTATACCAGAGGGAAACCTACGTTGTATGCATTTCTGGCTCGCAGTAAAACGCATTAGTCTTACTTCATTGGCTTGAATTTGTATACACAAAAAATATATATTCATAGCTATTTACATGCTAAAAAATTCTGGTATATTTACATTTTTAACAAATAAGATTTCCTTTTTAAAGGGTTCGACCGACCTCAAAATCTTCTAGCATCTCCTAGACCATCAGACTACACTGTTTACCATCTATAGCATTAAATGAATTAATTAATAATCAGTAAAAAAGATCTCATTGACCATCTATTACTCTGTGACTATCTTATTACACCATGGTCCATTAAATGTATAGAAAAGATTTCCTTGTTATTTAAATAAATAAATTGAATGGACAAACAGCTAAGACATCATTAGTAACAATAAAATAAAAAAAGAAAAATTAAAAATTCATTCTAGCATTCCGAGAATCCCATCCCACCCCCAAGTCCCAACTCATCTCTCTCTCTTCTTTAATCATGTCCCTTCTTATTCAAGAGTCCCATTCCACCACATCCGTTCTTCGTCAACACTCTCTCTCTCTTCTTTTCATTGTATCTTTACTTTTCTTCTTCAACAGTCCCACTCCACCGCATTCATTCTTCTTCTTCTTCATCAAAGGAATCTGCCATAGCCACCGTCCTTCGGGCTCCAAACGCCACCCATAAGCATATTTCTTCAGATTTTTGCTTCATCCATCAACTTTCCAACTCCTTGACCTAATTTTGCATTTGATTGCATCTTTTTGATTGCAAATGTAGGTTTTACTATTCTGGTACCCAAACGATCAGTGATTAGGATCGCATGTACTAGATCGGAAATTGTAGGGGGTGACTTAAGCAACATTGCTCTTGACTATGTTGAGTTATAAGGTCATGAAGTACACTTGATAGCCTTCTGAAATGCAGATCTCAACCTATCGGATACTCGTCTTGATGAGGATATCAAGACTGCAAGGAATTAACATGATCCAATTCAAATTCCAATTGGTCTAGTGACAAATGCTCGAACTAAAAGCTTCACAGAAGGGCTGAATAACTTAATCAAAATAGTTTTACAACAAGAATTTAGAGTCCAAATGAAAGAACCAAAGGGTGTCGAAATTATGCTCATTTAGGTCTAATTGGAAGAATAAAAGACCCAACACCATCCAAAACCAAGGGGAGGACGTGAAAAAAGGAAATATAAGCAAAGAATCATTTGAAATCTGAAAAGATTTGGTCAAAATATGTTTTGACAGATTTTAGAAAGTTTCCATTAGTTTCTTTTTCTGATTTTTAGTAGTTTACTATCATTTAATTTCCTTTTTTTTTTATTTCCATTGTTTAGGAAGTCACTTAAATTCCGGTTGCCATTTTAGGAGTTAATTCTTAGCCTATAAATAGGCCATTACAAGCTATACCAAAGTAGAATTATGAAAAAATTAATAATACTGTGAGCTTTCTTCACATAGCTTTGTTGTTTTGAGAACTCTTTAAACTTATTCAAGATAAGTGTTTATTTAGTTCTTTAACTTATCAATCTAAACTTTAAACCAACTAGATTATCTCGTCATTCAATCCATTTTTATACCAAGGTTTTTATTCCGGTGAGAAACGGATCTAAGGTCTTACATCTTAAGTTCTTTCCCCCTTTAGGGCAACAGGTTAAGGTCTTTGTTTCCACCACTTCGAAATCATTCGTTGCAACAATTCATGGACTATATTAACTTTTTTGTGGGTTCTAGGGTCTCTATACCCAACGGGCTCATATTAGTTGGTATCAAAGCAAATTCAGGTTATCCTTTGAATTGTACTTCTCTATATTTCTTTCATCTTTCTATTATTCTTGGTTGTGTTTTGTTAAATCAGGTTTTGAAACTCTAATTCTGGTTTCGAATCATCTTGAAAACTAAAATTCTTCATTCGTGGGGTTAATTTTTGATTTCTTTCATTCTTTATTTTTTTATTTTATTTTTTTGTGCTACCATGGCTCTAAAAAAAACATGGACCACGGAAAAAAAAGGCCGTGAAAAAAGGGCCGTAACAGAGAAAAAGACCAAGATTTGATTAAAATGCAGCTTCCAAATTTTTTTTACATCTTGTTCTCAAATTTTATAAATGTTATTTTATGATAAGGTTTAAATTTGGTAAGTCTCCTAAATTGTTGTTATCAAATTTAATAGTTTCTTATATTGGGGTAGTGTTTTTTTTTTGGGGGGGGAAGTTTTTCCAATTAAGACTTTATAAAATTTTGTAAATGTTGAGCTTTGGAATGTTTTCTTATTTGTACACTTTCATAATTTGAATAATTTTCTTATTGGTGCACTTTTCTAAATTTAAAACTTTTTTATTTGTTCACCTTCCTAACTTGATTACTTTCCTTATTTATGTACCTACACTATTTATTCCCTTCCTAATTTGTTTCTTTCCTAATTTGGAATTTTCCAAATTTGCGACTTTCCTAATTCTTTACTTTTCTTTCCTTTTTTTTTGTCCCTTCCTTCTCGTTCCCCTTGTTATATTTTCTTTCATTTAAGTTTTTGAATTTCACGAGACAAATATTTTGAGTTGAGTTCTCGAGTTCAATAAAGAGCTTAACTAAATAAATGGAGGGAAAAAAGGCAAGAGAGAACTAAGGAAAGACAAAAGCCACGTTAAAATTGAGTGAAAATGAGTGGATTTGAATTAATCATTTTATTTCGAGTGAAACATGTGAGGAAGTGTGTTGAGATTATTTTCTGTTTAATTCTAACTTTATCTTACAGATTTCTATAATGTCTCAAAATTAAGTGGATATCACAAATGAGGATGTTCAACCGCCCACCGGATCAAATCTACAATTACAACCATTCATGGGAGAGATGAGACGGATAATGAAGAGAGAATTAAATCTCATACATGAGAGGTTGGATAGGGTGGAAAAGGGGACACAAAGTGGGTGGCCACCAATTGTTCCAAACCCCAAGGAGGAATAGGTTTCTTCACATAGAAGTTGAAATTGTAGATGAGTTTGAAGGGGACAGGTTAGACGGGGAGTTTGATAGGTTGTTAGTGGGCAATCATAGAAGATTTCATCAGGATAGAGAAGCTAGGAATCAAGCAGACAAAAGCTTGGGGAGTATCAAGATGAAAATTCTAACATTTCAAGACAACAGTGATCGTGAAGCATACCTTGAGTGAAAAAGGAAGGTGGAGTTGGTTTTTTATTGTCACAACTATTCCAAATTAACGAAGGTAAAACATGTTGCTATTGAATTTATGGATTAAGCAATTGTGCGATGTGATCAGTTGTGCATCAATAAGAGGCAAAACGGAGATCGACAAAGAGAGTGATGAGACGACGATTTGTACCGAGTCACTACTATCGGGATCTATACCTCAAGCTGCAAGATCTCTATCAAGGTAACTGAAACGTAAATGAGTATTATACTACGATTAGAGCTAATGTGGAAGGGGATCAGAAGGCAACAATGGCCAGGTTTTTGAATGGTTTAAACCAAGAGATTGTTAACACGATCGAGTTACATCATTATATGGAATTGAAGGATTTAGTACATATGGCAATCAAGGTTGAGAGACAGCTCAAGAGAGGTGATACACGGCCAAGACCAACCCCACAGATTCTTAGTACAATATCTTCGAGAGCAAGCTACCCAAAGAAAAAAGAAAATCCATCCATCTCCAAGGTTAAACACGAGCACACACCAGCTGCCTCCACCACGACTTCTCAAGGTAAGACAACCCCAATTTCAATTCATTCTATTGAGGTTAAAGGCTTTAAATGTCAGGGAAGAGGACACAGCTAGCCAATCTCCAAACAAGCAAGTTATGGTGATTCGGGAAGATGGTGCAATTGAATCCAAAGAAGAAGCTGATCTTGATTACATGCCACCATTGGAAGACGCCCCCATGGCAGATGAGGAGTTTGGGGCTGAACACAGTGAGATGTTAAGACTAGTTGCAACGCTGAGCCTTAAGCTTACAAGTCAAAGAAGCGGAAGAAAAGGTACAGCAAGAGAGTATCTTTCATACTCATTACCATGTGAAAGACAAAATATATATTTTGATTATTGATGGTGATAGTTTTACTAACATTGCTAGTACTACTTCGATAGAAAAACTGAACTTACCAACCACTAAACATTCTCGACAATACAAACTACAATGGTTATGATAGTGGAGAAGTGAGGGTTACCAAATAGTTTGTGCCATTTCAAATTGGTAAATATGGAGATGTGGTGTTGTGTAATGTAGTGCCAATGCAGGCCGAACATCTTTTGTTAGGAAAGCCATGACAATTTGATCGACATGTGCAACACGACTGCTTCATCAACAAGCATTCATTCATGTTCAATCAATGAAAAATCACTCTAATTTCGATGATACCAAAACAGGTTTGTGAGGATCGAGTGAGATTGCAAAAGTAGAGTTAACAAAGCAAACCGAGAGATCAAAATAAATTGAGAGAACAAAAGAAAGAGAGTGAGAAGAAGAGTGAGGCCATGCATAGTGAGTAAGACGAGAGAAATTCAGCCAATTGAGATAAAATCAGAGAGAAAACAAAGGAATTTCTATACAAAAACAAGTGAGATTAAGCAAGTATTGTTTTCAAAACGACCAACGATTGTATTCATGTACAAAGAAATCCTTTTAAACATGAACCAACTTGACCCTTCTTTGTCTAGTGTTATTGTTTCTCTCTTGCAGGAATTCGAGGATATGTTTCCCGAACAATTATCTCAAGGTTTACCACCTATCCAAGAGATTGAACATCAAATCGATTCCGTACCCGATGCATAAATTCCAAATCATCCACAAAATAGGAGCAATCCAGAAGGGACGAAGGAGCTTCAAAGACAAGTCAAAGAGTTGATGGAAAAAGGATATGTGAGAGAAAGCATAAGCCTATATGCAATTCCGATGATTTTGGTGCCCAAGAAAATGGAGCATGGAGGATTGTGTTGATTGTCGAGCCATTAACAACATAACGGTAAAATATTGACACTTATTTCTCATTTAGATGACATGTTAGATGAACTATATGGTACTTGTGTCTTTTCTAAAATCGAGCTTAAGAATGGATATCATCAAATACGAATGAAACAATGGGACAAATGAAAAACTACGTTTAAAACCAATTATGGATTGTATGAATGGCTAGTCATGTCGTTTGGATTAACTAATACACCTAATACATTATGCGCTCAATGAATCATGTTTTGTGTGCTTTCATTTGAAAAATGGTAATTGTTTATTTTGATGATGTTCTGATTTATAACAAAAGTTTGCATGATCATACCTCACATTTGCATTCGGTTTTTGATGAGCTTAGAAAGAAGTTATATGCTAACCTCAATGTGTACTTTTTGCACCAATAAATTTGTTTTCCTAAATTTTGTTATGAGTGCTAAAAGTATCGAGATTGATAAAAAGAAGATCAAAGTCATCCAAGATCGGCCAACCCTCTCTAGTATAGGTGATATTAGAAGTTTTCATAGGCTTGCTAGTTTTTACAAGAAGTTCGTAAAAGATTTTATCACCATTGTTGTCCCGCTTACACAAATAATCAAGAAGAACGTTGCATTCCAATCGGGGATAGGTGTTGTTTTTATGCAGAATGGAAAACCACTTGCATACTTTAGCGAGAAGCTAAGCAGGATTACACTTAACTACCTTACTTATGACAAAAGGTTGTACATATTGGTTCGAGTTTTGAAGACATGACAACACTATTTGTAACCGAAAGAATTTTTAATTCGAACGGATCATGAATCCTTAAAACATTTGAAAAGTTAACACAAGTTGAACAAGAAATATACTTGATAGCTTGAATTCATTGAGAGTTTTTCCTGTCATTTAGCATAAATGAGATAAGAAAAATGTGGTTGCGGATGCACTTTCACGTAGATATGTCTTAAATCTCTACTATCGATGCTATGTTCCTTGGTTTTGAGAACATTAAGGAACTTTATCACATTGATCATGATTTTTGAGAGATCTATAGAGGTTATAAAAAATCTGCAAATGGTAAGTTTTATAGGTATGAGAACTTCTTGTTTAGAGAAAATAAGTTGTGTGATCCTAATTATTCATTGAGAGATTTGTTAGTTCGGGAATCTCATGGTAAGAGGTTAATGGGACACTTTGGAGCCACCAAAATCTTGGCTATTTTACAGGAACACTTTTATTAGCCACACATGAAACAAGATGTTAAGAGACTTTGTGGTAGATATGTTACCTGTAGACAAGCTAAATCGAGGGTTTAGCCTAATAGACTTTACACACCCCTACCTATTCCTAGTTCTCCTTGGATCAATATTTTAATAGATTTTGTTTTAGACTTACCTAAAAGTAGACTTGGACAGACAGGATTCGATCTTTGTGGTAGTAGATCGGATTTTTAAGATGGCTCATTTTATCTTTGTCATAAATCTGATGATACTTCTTATATTGCGGATTTATTCTTTAGGGAGATTGTGATGTTACATAGTATGCCTAGAACAATCATTTCAAATCGGGATGCTAAGTTCCTGTTTTACTTTTGGAAGACATTATGGGAAAAGCTAAAAACGAAACTTTTGTTTTTTACTACTTTTCATTCTCAAACCGATGGTCAAACAGAAATAATTAATAGGACTTTATCCACTTTGTTGAGGGCTATCATTAGAAAGAAAATTAAGATTTTAGAGAATTATTTGCTAAATGTTGAGTTTGCTTATAATTGTACTATTCATTCTACTACAAAGTTCTCACCATTTGAAATTGTTTATGGTTTTAATCCTTTTAACTTCTTTGGATTTATCACATTCACTTGTTTTTAAGCAAATGAATTTAGATGGTAAAAAGAATGTGAAATTTGTGAAGCAACGCCATAAGAGTGTACGGCTCAATATAGAGAGGAAGACCGAATAATACATCAAGCAAGCCAACAAAGGATGTCACAAGCTGGTTTGAGCACGATGATTGGGTCTGGTTACACATAAGGAAAGAAAGATTTCCGACACGAAGACGTTCTAAGTTGCTATCTCGAGTAAATGATTCTTTTCAAGTGTTAGAATGAATCATCAGCAAAGTTTACAAACTTAACTTACTATGTGAGTACAATATTAGTGCCACTTTCAATGTTACTGACTTGAGCTCTTTTGACATAGGTGACGATGTGTGAATAAATCCTTCTCTAGAAAGGGGAATGATGAGAATATCAAGACTGCAAGGAATTAACATGATTCAATTCAAGTTTCATTTGTTTCGGTGACGAAAGCTCGAGCTACAAGCTTCAAGTAAGGGGTGAATAACTTAATCACGAGTGTTTTACAGTAAGAAGTTGAAGTCCAAGTTACAGAACCAAATGAGCCTTAATTATGCTTATTCAAGTCCAATTTGAAGAATAAAAAGTCCAAAACCATTCAAGACCAAGAGGAGGACGTGAATAAAGAAAATAGAAGCAAAGAATCATTTGAAATATGAAAAGATTTGGTCAAAATATATTTTGACAAATTGTAGACAGTTTTCATTAGTTTCTTTTTCTGATTTTTAGTACAAAAAAAAACAATGAGTTTAAATCCCAACAATTGAGATCGGCCATTTGAGAGACAAATACTAGAAAAAAAAGACTATTGGTTAATTTGTGCAGATACTCCAACACCACTCATTCCTATCCAAGGCCATCTCCTCATCTAAATTTTTAACTATCATGTCCTTACGGATAACTTGTATCTAAATTTTCAACAGTCTACCTCTACGTTTTACTAAATATTCCATATTTAAGTTCTCGACTCCCCTAACTGATAGGTTTTTTAGTCTTCTTTGCATATGTCCAAACCGCCGTAGACGACATTCTCATGTCTTATCCACAATTGAACTAACTTTCAACTTATTACAAATCTTTTCGCTTCTAATTCTCTCTCTTCTAGTCTTCCACACATTCACTTAAACATTCTCATTTCTGCTATAACTATTTTCTATTTTTTTATTGTTTAATAATCCAATACTCAGTGTCATACAATAATACGATTATAATTGCAGTTCTATAGAACTTTCCCTTCAAATGTAGTGGTATCGTGCGATCATAAAAAACTCTGAATATCTTTCTCCATTTCATCCAGTCCGTTTGAATTCTATGATTTACGACCCCATATATATTGCTATCATTTTGAATGATGAAATCAAGATATTTAAAACGTTCGCTTTTTGATCTCTTGTCCATCTGACCTAATTGTTTATTCATCATTCTGGTGATTGTCATTAAATCTACATCTCATATACTCAGTTGTTGACCTATTCAATCTAAATCCTCTGGACTCTAGTGTGACCCTCCATGACTCTAATTTAACATTAATACCCTCTCTAATTTCATCAATTAACACTATATCATCTGTAAAAAGCATACACTATGATATTTCATTTTAAATACTTTTTGTGATTTCGTCTATCACTCTTGCAAAAAGGATGACACGGAAAGCTATCCCTCAGACCGCAAGTTCTTATATTGGTTATAGCTCTCTCATACATATCTTTAATAAGATCAATGTATTTTAAGGAAATCATTTTCTTCATCAGCACCCACTACAATGTTTCTAAGAACCATATCATAAGTTTTTTCTAGATCGATGAATACTAGAAGTAGATCTCTCCTCTATGCTCTATATGTCTCCATCAAATGTCTTAACAAATGAATTATTTCCATAGTGGATCTCTCTAGCATAAATCCAAATTGATTCTGTTCTGAGACACATTTATCTCTAATTTCAATCTCTGTTCTATCACTCTCTCCTATAGATTCATGGTATAGCTCATAAATTTAATTCCTCTATAGTTAGAGCAATCTTGTATGTCTCCTTTATTCTTATATAGTGGTATAAGTGTGCTCTCCCTTCATGCATGGAGCATTCTCTTGATTTGTCAAATTTTATTAAAAATATCCGCTAACATTACTATACCAAATTCACTCATACATTTTCACACTTCAATAGGGATGCCATTAGGTCCTATAGGTCTATTATTCTTCATTTTCTTTAAGGCCTCCTTTACTTCATGAGACGATTATTACGTTTAAAATCTCTATTAACCTCTTCTATAGGTATGTCGATATTTCTTATATCTATTATACTCTTAACATCCAAAGAAATTAACAAAATAGTCCATCCAATATTTTCTGATTTCCTTATTCCTTACAAATATACTAGTCGTTTCACTCTTAATACACCTAACACCAGTTAAATATTTTCCCTCTCTCCCTTAGTTTGGCCTTTTTTGATTTTTAGTAGTTTACTTTTATTTAGTTTCCTTTTTTTATTTCCATTGTTTAGCAAGTTAATTAAATTCTAATTGTCATTTTAAGGGTTGTTTCTAACACATAAATAAACCATAACGAGCTATGTAAAAACAGAATTTTGAGAAAATTAACAATATTGTGAGATTTCTTCACACAATTTTGCTTTTTTAGAATTCTTTGAACTTATTCAAGATAGGTCACTTGTTTAGTTCCTTGACTTATCAATCTAAACTTTGAACCACCTAAATCGGAGCGTCAACAGATTCATCTTTATACTAAAGTTCTTGTTCTAGAGAAAAACGGGTCTAAGGTCTTAAACCTTAAATTCTTCACACTTCAAGGCAACCGGTCGAGGTTTTTGTTTCAACCAGTTCAAAATCATTTGTTGGGACAATTTTGGACTGATATTAACTTGTTCGTGGGTTCTAAGGGTTTCTATACCAATGGGTTCATGGGGACTAGAGTGAAATGATTTTGCAGATGGTAGAAAAAGTAAAAAGTCACTTACCACCTTATGGTTTGCCCAAATCACCCAACCATGGTATAGTTCAAATTCTTTTTCCAACTCCCTATGCTAAAGGCTGTAATCTCGCTATTAGAAGTCAAAGGCTATAACAGAGGGTGATGCAAATTATACACCAGATAAGTGTTTTTGTATTATGGGCCTATAGTTGGCCTTAGCGGGACAATCCAATAGTTTTTGTGGGCCTTCTATTAGTTATGTGGGCTTTAGTTAGAATTCGTTGATATACATGCTTATTAGTTATGCATCTGAAGGAAGCATACTTCATAGGTAAGTAGTTAATGGACAAGTAAAGGAGTTAATAGAGCATTATAGTCTCATTTTGAGAGGAATGGAAAATTTTTAGAATTTGAGGCCGGTAGCACTTGTTTGTTGGTGTGGTTGCCTTTATAGGTAGGTAGCACTTGTTAATGCCTTAGGTGTGCTTACCTAAGTTTTCACCTTTTATTATCCCAATGAACTAATCCTAGGAACCCTATGTGTGATTGACTAGAATTATTGCTCCTCAATTGTCCTTTTTTCCCTAAAACACTTTGTATAATCCATCAAAACCATAATCCCCAAGTAAAACCAACAATTCAACAAGTAATGAAAGAAGATCCAGCAGCATATAATACTGCTTGAAATGCAGATTGTATCTCAGTTTAAAATTGGCTCTAGGCTGAAATATATCATGGTCGATGGCCATTTTCAATTACTCCAGCAAGGTTATGTTTCTTATCCATGCTTTCTAGAATAAACACCAAAATCTTTTGAGACAGGAAACAGCATGTTGAAACAGCAGAGTTCTTTTTCTATTAATATTGGACTAGTGATTGGTCAAACCTATGATAACCGACATTTGTAAGTGGGACCACTTCATGGATGTATGATCACTTGCATTATTTTTCTTATAAAAAAGAAAAATTGAACAATGGACCAAGAGAACATCATTCAGAGATAGAAGAATGTGAAAGTATGGCCAAGTAGTCAAGCTGATGAGAAATCATAAAAACATAAAATAAGACATCACGATTCACCGTTAAAGTAACAGCAAACAGAAAAACCATAATAACAAAGCCAACCAGTTCCAAAATTCATTTAAAAGGGAACTACATCATTCATTCACCATGAAAAATTATCATCTCAAATTATGAGACTCCTAACACAATTATTGAATATAAAATCCGCAGTAAATCACGAAGCAAAAGTCAGATAAGGTAAGCCAATTCCTATATCTTATCGCACAGAAAGGAAAAGGAAAAAAGACCTGAAGGGGAAGATAGCGTAGATTGAGAGGGTGGAGGAGGTGGAGAAGGAGGAGAACTTGATTGGTTGTTGCCAACAAAACTGCAAGCGAGAAGATATGTAAACATTTCAATGGTTCAATAAAAAGTTTTAAAGAAAATAAAGGATATATGCAATAAACTTGATCAGAGTGAACAAAGTGAAGGAGCCATTAACCGGATTGCACCAGTTAGATTGTTATGTGACAGATCCCTACATCCCATGAAAGGGGATATTCCACTTATGTACATTCTATATGGATGTATGTCATAAAATCATTTAAAGAGAAACTTCACAAATTGGAGGTAAGTAAACAGAGATCAAGGAAGAAATCTCAGCAAAACTACTACTTTATTTGTATAAGAAACCAACTTGGTGCTTAAATTTATGCCATATGTTCCGTGGTATCGATGATGTGTGTAATCTTACAAAATGATATAACAGGACACTCCATTAAGAAACTGGCCATAAGAATACAATGCTAAGAAAACTGAAGAAAAATGCAAAATCATATGCACAAGTGTGACTGAACACAAATTTTTTTTTTTTTTTGGGCAATACAAAACAGGTTATCTGTTGGTATAAGATTTATGTACACATGGAGGACAGAAAAAGTTACCTAGGACCTGAGAATTCATCAGCGCAGAGATTGGAAGTGAAGTTGACAATCCACTCTGTATTAGGATGGTGCAAATGAGAGTACTCGCAGGTAATTTCTTCCTGCTGCCACTCTTCCCATCTTTCAGCCAAGCCATCGCCTTCAAGCATTCTCACAACTTCTGACATCCTTGGCCTTTCCATCGGGGATGTTTGTGTGCAAAGCAACGCTACTTGAACCAGTTGCTCCACCTCCTCCACATAATTACCCAGCAAATTTGCATCCACAAGTGCTTCCAACCTCCTGTCTTTTAGCAGTCCTTTCACCTGAAATTAACAGACAGATTAATTTTCGAGCATCAAAAAAGTATAGAATTCCTCATCAGGCCTGAAAGTAATGTTACTAAGCAAGAAGAATGCATACTTAAACCCTGATGATTAAATAACTTAAGGGAAACATAGAGTTCCTGAATTGGCTGAGCTTTAAATTTACAATAAGTGATAATAAAAGAGGCACAGACTTGAACACAAATGACAACAAGTACTTGTAATGTCATTACTCTAAAGTGTTCATCAGCTTCTATTTATCATTCATTTCAGCACTTATTTAAACTCTACTAACAGAAGACTGATGGAAGTAATCAAACAAACAATAAATGAAAAGGCAACACCAAAAAAAAAAAAAGGGGAAGAAGAAAAAATGGCAGCACCTTGCATGACTCAACTATTTTATTATGTTGTTCAATTTAGTCCTGGTACTTCTGTTTATGTCTTTACAAAAACAAACTATAAAATGGAGAAAGGTAAATGAAGTACAATAGTATGTTCGTGAAACACTGAACTAAATGGTGGAATGGTAACATGCTCAATCTCCTTGTCCATAAACCTGAGCCCAAAACATCCTGCGGAAGTCAAGTATAGTGCATCCTTGCCCGGCCATGTGCGAGGGGACACACAAATTTGTTGGAGGGGCCGCTCTTTCTCATCAAACTCTTCTAATAACTCCCACCCAAACCCCCCCGAAAAATAAAAGGAAGATACTTGGCTGCATATTTGAACTTAATACTTACCAGTGCGATCTCATTATCCCAAATAACGGTGGCCACAAAGCTACACATGTTCCCATTAACTTTTCCCCCACAAATTGTTGACTAAAAGTTTTCCTTGGAACCCCTCCACGGCAAAGTATAGAAGAGTACATAGACAAGTACATATGCTTGCACAGCACTTATTAAATATGCATTCTTAATACAAAGCAAAAATCAAATCCCAATCGCCCACTTTGTAATACTTATAATACTCGGTGTCCATTTGGCAGGGCTTTTTTTGGCTTCACTTCTCCTTATAAAGAGAAATTCTGCCAAACGATTTCACTTTTCCTTAAAAGTAGCTTATTTTTTATGAATAAAAATTTTAAAAATGGATTTTAAATAAAAGCTCCTGGGAGAAGCTTTTATATCTCCTTATTTTTTAGAATCCAGCTTTTTAGGAAATTTATTTTCTTTTATTCCGTTTATATCCCAACTTGAAGGATGTGAAATTTTAAATATGTTAATATAATAAATTTATTTACCTTCATGTCACCTCTTTTCCTTTAATTTTTGCATTTAACTTTTAATTTTTTATTTTTTACTTATAACTTTATTTAAAAACTATGAAATAAGTTTGTTTTTAAAAATAAAATTACCAAATAACTTTTAACTTTATTTTAAAAGCTATTAGTTTTGCTTATCCTCATAAGGAGAAGAAAAGTCAAAAATAAGCCCAGCCAAACGGGCACTAAATCACAAATCGCATACATTTCTCTCCGAAAATTTTGAAGCATAGAACATGCAGACATCATGGGAAACTAGAACTCAAAAGGCAACAAGTAATTAAACTGATTATTCTACTTTGCCAACAGCATTGAATAACTGCTGCCTATTCTTTGGGTCATTAAGACTATTTAGTGCTGATATGACATCAAAAGACCTAGTTAGTTAGCATTACAAAACAGAAGTGAAATTACCCTTCTTCTCCAATCAATTATGGATTTAAAATTCACTAGCAGGAGGATCTTCTACTATGGTACTAAACACAATGACAAAAAGAAAATATATGACAATATGCTTACCCAATCAAGCAACGTAACATCATCATCATTCGCGAGAAGAGCAAGATCAAAAGCCCTCCGCCCAGTGATGAGCTCAAGAAGCAACACCCCATACCCAAAAACATCAGTCTTCTCAGATGATTTTCCGGTGGAGAGGTACTCAGGCGCGATATGCCCTATAGTGGCACACACTGCAGTAGTAACATGAGTATCCTTGTAGTCCATGAGTTTGGCTAACCCAAAATCACCAACGACTGCTTCAAACTTTTCATCCAAGAGTATATTTGCAGCTTTTACATCATGGTGAATAATCTTAGGATCACAATGATCATGTAAGTAGGCCAGGCCCCTGGCTGATCCAAGTGCAATTCGTCTACGTATTTGCCAATCAAGGGGGGCTTGTGACCCTGAACACTCTGTATTGCACAAATAAGAATCAGAAAACCACTACACATAGTTAAAAGATCCTAAAGCAAACTTGTGATATCCTTGTTGATGGTGAATGCAAAGTGAAATTCTCAGGCATTCAAATTTGGGCCTATATTTAGCTGAACAAACATCAAAAAGGCATTAATATGAGAAACATCTCAGATTTCAGAGGAATCACTGAGAAATTAAAATACCGGCTCTTCACAAGTTGAAAGATTTAATATAATGCACAAGAAAATTTCACCATTAAAAGTGGCAAAGATGTAATCCATGAAAAGCACAACAAAAAAGTTGGTGTTAATCAGACCAAAAAAGTTGCACAAAACTATTTGCTCTGGTCTTACGACATAACCTGGACAAGTAAAACAAATACCTTTTAGTATCAATTGAATTTTTGTATATCGTATGTGATTGATACACAACTGCCACAGAGGTAATTCATACAATATTTTGTTTGATTTCAGATTCCTCATTAAGGGATTCAACTGTGTCCCTCAATATATCTCACAAGCTATTAATCATTTCCAAAGTGTCTGACATAAACTCAGAAGTCCAAATGTCAATCTTAAGATCCAGCTTAGGGAAGGCCACTGCTTCAGCGTCAAACAGGTATTACTAAGAAAGAGATCCAGGAAAAAATACTAAAATTACCTCCTAAGCATGAAGCTACACTTCCATTAGCCATAAAAGGATAAATAAGCAGTCGCTCTGTTGGTGTCACGCAAAAGCCTCGCAAGCGGAGCAAATTTTTGTGCACAGCCATGCTGATCATTTCCACCACTGTTTGGAATTGGAGCTCGCCACCTTGAGCATGTTCTTCCTTCAGTCGCTTCACAGCCACAAGAGAACCATCAGCGAGGCGTCCTTTATAGACCTTACCAAATCCACCCCAGCCCAGAATATTTTTGTTGCTAAAATTATCTGTCGCCACTCGCAGTTCATGCAAAGAAAACCTTTTAAGCTGTCCCAAGTGGACTTCGGGATCTTCTTCAACTGCAAGGAGACATAAAGTAAAGATATATGGGTCATTAAATGCTAAAATCAATTAATTGAATTATCATAATCATACTTAATAATCCATTTAACCATAATAACTATGATACTAACAATAACAAATCAAACTTAATAATCCATTAAACCATAATAACTATGATATTAACAATAACAAATTTAAATATTTATAGCAAGGGCCAAGAAAAATCACTAACCAGGTACATCATAGAATTGATCCAGTGGTTTCCTTCGTCGCCAATATGCAACAGCGACTGCAGGGGCAGCAAACAAAAGTGCAGCAGCAGCAGCCACTCCTCCAGCAATTGCTCCAGTAGCACCATTCCCCACTGTCACATCAACAAATAAAACCCAAGTCACATTGGGCTAAATACACACACTGAATTATACATCCACAGAAAGTTCAACAACTAGACAAGGATGGTGCCGAAGTGGGATCTCTACTAAAAGCGTTTTCATCTGTCCATTATGTGAGGCCACACCTCAAGTTCAGAAACAATATAATCTCTTAAAGAGTAGGTTTGCAAAGAGCATTTACAAGGAAACAACCATGACACCATCCGGCTCAACATGCCTGGAAAAAGTCTTCTATTGGCATCACAAGAGGTAAACTTACGGTATACCCCTGTCATTGTAAAAACAAATAAGCATACAAGGAGAAGGATGATGATTTTTCCTATAAATAAACAAAGAACAAGGAACAAAATGAAGCAAACAGACCACATTTCTAAAAGAAAAACTTCTACTCTTTTTCTTCTAAGTAATGGTTGCAAAGACATAAAGACATATATAAACAAGACAGACAAATTTATCGTCATAAGAGTAACAGTGAAAGAAAGTTTCCATAGAATATTTGAGAGTCACTTTTTAACGAAATGCTTCAGAGCATAGCCATCCTCACACAAACATATGACCACCATAAGTCAACATTATGGCTCAAGATTATACAGCCAGGGATTCTTTAAGCACCAAGATAAAGTAATTCAGTGCAAGACATTCACCAGGCCCGTCAATTAACAAGAGATATCAGCATGATTAGACACCAAAAGTACCATTTTCACAAGAAAAAAGAAAGAGATTTCAAGCATCTCACATCAGAAATTGGAGTTCTCGAGGACAATTATTTACAAGATATTCTCATGACACACATCTTTGATTTACTCAGAAAGTGCTGTGGCGTGGTCAGAACTAAAACATTGTTTAATGTCGAAATCATGTTCATTGCCCCTATGCAAACTCTAGATCAGTGTTGCATAACATGCAGCTCATGACGTACATGACACGAGTTCAGGTACAAGGTACAGTAATTTTGATAATTCACTATACCAGAGGGAAGGCTTAGTTGCGTGCATTTCTGATTTGCAGTAAAACGCATCAGTCTTACTTATGCATCAGTCTTACTTAATTTGCTTGAATTTATATGCACAAAAAATATATATTCATAGCTATTTACATGCTAAAAAATTCTGGTATATTTACATTTTTAACAAATAAGATTTCCTTTTTGGAGGGTTTATTTTGGTTTATCGAATGACCTCTAAATCTTCTAGCATCTCCTAGACCATCATACTACATTGTTGACCGTCTATAGCATTAAATGAATTAATTAATAAACAGTAAAAAAGATCTCATAGACCATCTATTACTCTGTGACCATCATACTACACACTGTCCATTAAATGTATAAAAAAGATTTCTTCATGTTATTTAAATAAATAAATTGAACGGACAAACTGCTAAGATATCATTAGTAACAATAAAATCAAAAAAGAAGAAGTAAAAATCCATTCTAGCGTTCCAAGAGTCCCATCCCACTCCCAAGTCCCAACTCATCTCTCTCTCTTCTTTAGTCATGTCTCTCTTTATTCAAGAGTCCCATTCCATCGCGTCAGTTCTTCGTCAACATGTCTCCCTCTCTTCTTTTCATTGCATCTCTTCTTTTCTTCTTCAACAGTCCCACTCCACCGCATTCATTCTTCTTCTTCTTCGTCAAAGCAATCTGCCATAGCCAATGTCCTTCGGGCTCCAAACGCGTCCATAAGCATATTTCTTCAGATTTTTGCTTGATTCGTTAATTTTCCAACCCCTTAACATAATTTTGCATTTGATTTCATCTTTTTGATTGCAAATGTAGGTTTCACTAATCCGATACCCAAACAATCAGTGATTAGGATTGCATGTACCGGAACGAAAATTGTAGGGGGTGAATTAAGCAACATTACTTTTAACTAGTTTTTCTTGGAGGGGATGCAATTATAGAAAGCTTTAATGATGTTGAGTTATGAGGTCATGAAGTACACTCGATAGCCTTATGAAATGCAGATCTCAACCTACTGGATACTCATCCAGATAAGGACATCAAGGCTGTAAGAAATTAATATAATCTAATTCAAGTTCCAATTGGTCTGGTGATAAACGCTCAAGCTAAAAGCTTCACGGAAGGGCTGAATAATTTAATCCGAAGAGTTTTACAACAAGAAATTGGAGTCCAAATAAAAAAACCAAAGGGTGCTTTGATTATGCTCATTCAATCCCAATTGGAAGAATAAAAGACTCAAAACCATCCAAGACCAATGGGAGGATATGAATAAAGGAAATAGAAGCAAAGAATCATTTGAAATATGGAAAGATTTGATCAAAATATGTTTTGACAGATTTTAGACAGTTTCCATTAGTTTCTTTTTCTGATTTTTAGTAGTTTACATTTATTTAATTTCCTTTTTTTTTATTCCCATTATTTGAGAAGTTACTTAAATTCTAGTTATCATTTTAGAAATTATTTTTAACCTATAAATAGACCATTACAAGCAATATAAAAGCAAAATTTTGAGAGTTAATAATATTATGAGCTTTCTTCACACAATTTTGAGAACTCTTTAAACTTATTCAAGATAGATATTTTGTTTAGTTCTTTGACTTATCAATCTAAACTTTGAACCACTTAGGTCGTAACGTCATTCGATCCATCTTTATATCAAAGTTCTTTTTCTAGTGAGAAATGGGTCTAACGTCTTATACCTTAGATTCTTCCTTCTTTAGGGCAACAGGTCGACAACCTTGTCTCCACCGCTTCGAAATCATTTGTTAGGACGATTCTTGGACTATATTAACATGTTCGTGGGTTTTAGGGTTTCTACACCCAACGTGTTTACATCATTTGATATCAGAGCAAATTCAGATTATCTGTCGAATTGTTCTTGTCTATATTTCTTTCATCTTTCTTTTGCTCTTGGTTGTATTTTGATAAATCGGGTTTTGTGACTTTAGTTTTAGTTTCGAATCATCGTAAAAACTAAAATTCTTCATTCATGGATTTAATTTTTGGTTTCTTTCGTTCTTTTTTTTTTTTTTTTTTGGTGCTGTCATAGTTCAAAAAAAAGGAACCATGGAAAAAAAAAAGGCCATAAAAAAGGGCCGAAATTTGATTAAAAGGCAGTTTCCAATATTTTTTTTTTTTTTTTTTTTTACATCTTGTTCTCAAATTTGATAAATGTTATTTTATGATCCAATTCAAATTTGGTAGTTACCAAATTTGATAGTTTCTTATCCGGGGTGGTGTTTTTTTTTTTTTAGGGAAAGTTTTTCCAATTAGGACTTAATAAATTTTTTAGGTATTGGGCTTTGGAATGTTTCCTTATTTGTGCGCTTTCCTAATTTAAATAATTTTCTTATTGGTACACTTTTCTAGATTTAAAACTTTTCTTATTTGTTCACCTTCCTCACTAGATTACTTTCCTTATTTGTGCACTTTCATTATTTATTCCCTTTTTTATTTGTTTCTTTCCTAATTTGGAATTTTTCAAATTTGCGACCTCCTTATTCTTTACTTTTCTTTCCTTTTTTGTCCATTCCTTCTTGTTCCCCTTGTTATATTTACTTTCATATAAGTCTTTGAATTTCACAAGGCAATTATTTTGACTTGAGTTCTCGAATTCAATAAATAGCTTAACTAAGTAAAGTAAAGGGAAAAAAAGCAAGAGAGAATTCATTAAAGATAAAAGCCAAGTTAAAATTGAGTGAAAAACAAGTAGATTAGAGTGAATCATTTTATTTGAAGTGAAATGCATGAAATGTGGTGAGCTTTTTTTCTATTTAATTCTAACTTTGTCTTACAGATTTCCATCATGTCTCAAAATCAAGTGGATATCACAAATGAGGAGGTTCAACCACCCATTGGATCAAATCTATAATTACAAGCATTCATGAGGGAGATGAGACGGATAATGAAGAGGGAGTTAGATCTCATACATGAGAGGTTAGATAGGGTGAAAGAGGAGACACAAAGTGGGCGGCTACCAATTGCTCCAAACCCCCCCAGGAGGAATAGATTTCTTCGAAGGGAAGTTGAAGTTGTGAATGAGTTTGAAAGGAACGGATTAGACGAGGAGTTTGATAGATTGTTAGTGAGCAGCCATAGGATATTTGCTCTAGATAAAGAAGTTTGGAATCGGGCAAACAATAGTTTGGGAAGTATCAAGACGAAAATTACAGCGTTGCAAGACAAAAGTGATCCCGAAACATACCTTGAGTGAAAAAGAAGGTGGAGTAGGTTTTTGATTGTCATAATTATTCCAAATCAAAGAAGGTAAAACTTGTTATCTTTGAATTTATGAATTATGCAATTGTGCGGTCGAATCAGTTGTGCATCAATAAGAGGCAAAACGGAGATCGTCCTATTGAAACTTGGGATGAGACGAAGAGAGTGATGAGACTACAATTTGTGCCAAATCACTACTACCGGGATCTATACCTCAAGCTGCAAGGTCTCCACCAAGGTAACTGAAGCGTAAATGAGTATTATAAAGAGATGAAGATGACTAGGATTAGAGTTAATGTGGAAGAGGATAAAGAGGTGACAATGGCCAAGTTTTTAAATAGTTTAAACCAAGAGATTGCCAACACGATCAAGACACATCATTATGTGAAATTGAAGGACATAGTACATATGGCAATCAAGGTTGAGAAATAGCTCAAGAAAGGTGGTACACGGCCAAGACCAACTCCACAGATTCCTAATACAACATCCTGAATAACAAGCTATCCAAAGAAAGAAGAAAATCCATCCATTTCCAAGGTTAAACCCGAGCACAGATTAGCTGCCTCCACTATGACTTCTCAAGGTAAGACAACCCCAACTTCAATTCGTTCTAGTGAGATTAAATGCTTTAAATGTCGGGGAAGATGACACAGAGCTAGCCACCGTCCAAACAAGTGAATTATGGTGATTCAGAAAGATGGTGCAATCAAATCCGAAGAAGCTGATCTTGATTACATGCCACCATTGGAAGACGCCCCCATGGGAGATGAGTTTGGGGCCGAACACAGTGAAATGTTAGGACTAGTTGCACGCTGAGTCTTAAGCTTACAAGTCAAAGAAGAGGAAGAGAGTATAACGAGAGAGTATCTTACACACTCATTGCCATGTGAAAGATAAGATATGTATTTTGATTATTCACGGTGATAGTTTTACTAACATTGCTAGTACAACTTTGGTTAAAAAACTGAACTTGCCAACCACTAAACATTCTCGACAATACAAACTACAATGGACAATGGAAAAGTGAGAGTTACCAAGCAAATTATTGTGTCATTTTGAATTGATAAATATGAAGATAAGGTGTTGTGATGTAGTGACAATACAGGTTGGGCATCTTTTGTTAGGAAGGCTGTGGCTATTTGATCGACTTGTGCTACATGATAGTTTCATCAACAAGTATTCATTCATGTTCAATCAACGCAAAATCACTCTATGCAAACCGAGCGAGGTTGTAAAAATTGAGTGAACAAAGCAAGCCAAGAGATCAAAATGATTTGAGAGAACAAAAGAAAGAGAGTGAGAAGAAGAGTGAGACCGTGCATACTGAGGAAGAGAAGAGAGAAAAGTTCGGCCAAAGAGAAAAATCAAAGAGAAAACAAAGAAATTTCTATGCAAAAACAAGTGAGATTAAGTGAGCATTATTTTCAAAACAGCCAATGATTGTACTTATGTACAAAGAAATCCTTTTAAATATTGACCAACCCGACCCTTCTTTGCCTATCTATAGGAATTCGAGGATGTCTTTGCCGAATAGTAACCCCAGGGGTTAACACCTATCCGAAGGATTAAATATCAAATCGATTTCATACTCAATGCATCATCTCCACATCGTCCGGTATATAGAAGCAATCCAAAAGGGACGAAGAAGCTTCAAAGGCAAGTCAAATAGTTGATGAAGAAAGGATATGTGAGAGAGAACATGAGCTCATACGCAATTCCGATGATTGTGGTGCACAAGAAAGATGGAGCACGAAGAATGTGGATGATTATCGAGCTATCAACAACATAACGGTAAAATATCAACACCTTATTCCTCATTTAAATAACATTTTAGATAAACTGCACGGTGCTTGTGTGTTTTTTAAGATCAATCTTAAGAGTGGATATCATCAAATACGAATAAAAGAAAGAGACGAATGGAAGACAGCGTTTAAAATCAAATATGGATTGCATGAATGGCAATTCATGCCGTTTGGATTAATTAATGCACCTAGTACATTTATGTACTTAATGAATCATGTTTTGCATACTTTCATTGATAAATTGGTAATTGTTTATTTTAATGATATTCTAATTTATAGCAAAAGTTTATATGATAATGTCTGATATTTGCATCCGCTTTTTGATTTATTTAGAAAGGAGAAGTTATGTGCCAACCTCAAAGTGCACTTCTTGCACCGACAAACTTGTTTTCCTAAATTTTGTTTTGAGTGCTAAAGGTATCGAAATTGATTAAGAAAAGATCGAAGCCATTCAAATTTAGCCGCCACCCCCCCGATATAGGTAATATTAGAAGTTTTCATAGGTTTGTTATTTTTTACAGGAGGTTTGTTGAAGATTTTAGTACTGTCGTTGCACCGCTTACATAAGTCATCAAGAACGTTGCATTCCAATCGGGTATAGGCATTGTTCTTATACAAGATGGTGCGTACTTTAGCAAGAAGCTAAACGGAACTGTACTTAACTACTTTACTTATGACAAAAAGTTGTACGCATTCATTTGAACTTTGGAGATATGGAAACACTATTCGTGGCCAAAGAAATTTGTGATTCGTACGAATTAGAAATTCTTGAAACATATGAAAGGTCAACACAAGCTGAACAAGACACATGCTTGATGGCTTGAATTCATTAAGACTTTTTCCTATGTCATTTGGTATAAACAAAGTAAGGAAAATGTAATTGCGGATACATTTTCACACAAACAAGTCTTAGACACGGAGTTTAGTCTAATAGTCTTTACACGCCCCTACCTATTCCTAGTTTACCTAGAATTAATATTTCAATGGATTTTGTTTTGGCTTTACCTAAAAGTAGGCTTGGATGGAATTCAATCTTTGTGGTTGTAGATCGGATTTCTAAGATGGCTCATTTTATCTGTTGTCATAAGTCTAATGATACTTCTCATATTACAAATTTATTCTCATGGTATTCCTAGGACAATCATTTCAGATCAGGATGTTAAGTTCTTGAGTTACTTTTGAAAGATGTTAGGAAAAAGCTAGGAACGAAACCTTTATTTTTTGCTACTTGTCATCCTCAAGACAAACGGTCAAACAAAAATAGTTGATAGAACTTTATCCACTTTGTTGAGGACTATCATTAGTAAGAACATTAAGATTTAGGAGGATTGTTTGCCACATGTTGAGTTTGCTTATAATCATACTACTTATTCTGCTACAAAGTTCTCACTGTTTGAAATTGTTTATGGTTTTAATCCTTTAACTTCTTTCGATTTATCACCTTTACCTATTTTTGAACAAATGAATTTAGATGGTAAAAAGAAGGCGAAATTTGTGAAGCAACTCCATGAAAGGGTACGACTCAACATAGAGAGGAAGACCAAACAATACAACAAGCAAGCCAACAAGAGACATCACAAGCTAGTTTTTGAGCCCGGTTATGGGTTTGGTTATATGTAAGGAAAGAAAAATTTCTGACACAGAGACGTTCTAAGTTGCTGTCCGGAGAAGATGATCCTTTTCAAGTGCTGGAATGGATCAACAAAGTTTACAAACTTGACTTACCAGGTGAGTACACTGTTAGTACCACTTTCAATGTTACTAACTTGAATCCTTTTGATGTAGATGACGATTTGAAAATAAATCCTTCACAAGAGGGGAATGATGAGAACATCAAGACTGCAAGGAATTAACATGATTCTGGAGTTAAAAGTTTCAACGAATGGCTGAATAACTTAATTCGGAGAGTTTTACATCAAGAAGTTGGAATCCAAGTGAAAGAACCAAAGAGGACCTTAATTATACTTATTCAAACCCAATTGAAAGAATAAAATATCCAAAACTATGCAAGACCAAGGGGAGGACATGAATAAAGGAAATAGAAATAAAGAATCATTTGAAATATGAAAACATTTAGTCAAAATATGTTTTGACAAATTTTAGACAATTTCCAATGATTTCTTGTTCTGATTTTTACTAGTTTACTTTTATTTAGTTTCGTTTTTTTTTTTTTTTTTATTTCCATTGTTTAGGAAGTTACTTAAATTCTAATAGTCATTTTAGGGGTTTATTTTTAGCCTATAAATAGACCATTACAATCTATGTACAAGCAAAATTTTGAAAGAACTAATAATATTGTGAGATTTCTTCTCACAGTTTTATTCTTTTGAGAACTCTTTGAACTTATTCAAGATAAGTGTCATGTTTATTTCTTTAAACTTATCAATTTAGGCTTTGAACCACTTAAGTTGTGGTATCATTCGATCCATCTTTATACCAAAGTTCTTTTTCTAGAGAGAAACGAGTCTAATGTCATATATTTTAGGTTCTTCCTCCTTTGGAACAACATGTCGAGGTCTTTCTTTCCACTGGTTCAAAATCATTCATTGGAACGATTATTTAGCTATATTAACTTGTTCGTGGAATCTAAGGTTTTATACTCAACAGTTTCACATCACATCCAACATTCTCCATTGTAGAGAGACGAGAGGAGATTCCATGGAGGGGACTAGAGTGAAATGATTTTGCAGATGGTAGAATAAGTAAAAAGTCATTTACCACCGTATGGTTTGCCCATATCACCCAACCATGGCATAGTTCAAATTCTTTTTCCAGCCCTCTATGCTCAAAGGCTGTAATGTTGCTATTAGAAGTCAACGGCTCTAACCGAGGGTGATGCAAATTATTCACCAGATAAGTGGTTTTGTATTATGGGCCTTTAGTTGGCCTTAGCGGGACAATCCAAATAGTTTTTGTGGGCCTTCAATTAGTTATGTGGGCCTTAGTTAGAATTTGTTGATATACATGCTTATTAGTCATGCATTTGAAGGAAGCATACTTCATAGGTAAGTAGTTAATGGCCAAGGAGTTAAAGGGCATTATAGTCTCATTTTGAGAGGAATAGAAAAATTTTAGACTTTGAGGCCGGTAGCACTTGTTTGTTGGCGATGTTGCCTTTATAGGTAGGTAGCACTTGTTAATGGCCTTAGGTGTGCTTACCTAAGTTGTCGCCATTTATTATCCCAATGAACTATTCTGAGGAACCCTATATGTGATTGACTAGAATTTTTGCTGCTTTATTGTCCTATTTTCCCTAAAACACTTCCTATAATCCATCAAAACCATGATCCCCAAGTAGAACCAACAATTCAACAAGTAATGAAAGAAGATCCAGCATCATATAATACCGCATGAAATGCAGATTGTATCTCAGTTTAAAATTGGCTCTGGGCAGAAATATATCGTGGTCTATGGCCATTTTCAATTACTCTGGCTAGGTTATGTTTCTTATCCACCCTTTCTAGAATAAACACCAAAAGCTTTTGAGACAGGAAATAGCATGTTGAAACATCAGAGTTCTTTTTCTATTAATAATGGACTAGTGATTGGTCAAACCTATGATAACCTACATTTGTAAGTGGGACCACTTCATGGATGTATGATCACTAGCATTATTTTTATTATAAAATAGAAAAATTGAACAATGGACTGGGAGAACATCATTCAGAGATAGAAGAATGTGAAAGTATGGCCAAGTAGTCATGTTGATGGGAAATTATAAACATAAAATAAGACATGATGATTCACTGTTAAACTAACAGCTAACAAAAAAACCATAACAACAAAGCCAACCAGTTCCAGAATTCATTTAAAAGGGAACTACATTATTCATTCACGATGAAAAATTATCATCTCAAATTATGAGACTCCTAACACAATTATTGAATATAAGAACCACAGTGAATCATGAAGCAAGACTCAGATAAGGTAAGCCAATTCCTACATCTTATGGCACAGAATGGAAAAGGAAAAAAGACCTGAAGAGGAAGATGGCGTGGATTGAGAGGGCAGAGGAGGTGGAGAAGGAGGAGGACTTGTCAGGTTGTTGCCAACAAAACTGCAAGAAAGAAAATAAGTATGTAAACATTTCTATGGTTCAATAAAAAGTTCGAAAGAAAATAAAGGATATATGCAATAAACCTGTTCGAAGTGAACAGAGCAAAGGAACCATTAACCAGAATTGCACCAGTTAGATTGTCATATGACAGATCCCTACATCCCATGAATAGGGATTTTCCACTTACGTACATTCTATATGGATGTATGTCGTAAAATCACATAAAGAGAAACTTCATGATTTGGTGGTAAGTAAACAGAGATCAAGGAAGAAATCTCAGCAGAACTACTATAAGAAACTAAATTGGTGCTTAAATTTATGCCATATGTTCCGTGGTATCGATGATGTGTGCAATCTTACGAAACAATATTATAGGAGACACCATTAAGAAACTGGCTGAAAGAATGCAATGCTAAGAAAACTGAAGAAAAAAGCAAAATCATATGCACAAATGTGACTGGACACAAATTTGTTTTTGATACAAAACAGGTTATCCATCAGTATAAAATTTATGTATACATGGAGGACAGAAAAAGTTACCTAGGACCTGATAATTCATCCGCGCGGAGATTGGAAGTGAAGTCAACAATCCACTTTGTATTAGGATGGTGCATGTGAGAGTACTCGCAGGTAATTTCTTCCTGCCTCCACTCTTCCCATCTTTCAGCCAAACCATCACCTTCAAGCATTCTCACAACTTCTGACATCCTTGGCCTTTCCATCAGGGATGTTTGCGTGCAAAGCAACGCTACTTGAATCAGTTGCTCCACCTCCTCCTCCACATAATTACCCTGCAAATCTGTATCCACAAGTGTTTCCAACCTCCTGTCTTTTAGCAGTCCTTTCACCTGAAATTAACAGACAGATTAATTTTTGAGCATCAAAAAAGTATAGAATTCCTCATCAGGCCTGAAAGTAATGTTACTAAGCAAGAAGAATGCATACTTAAACCCTGATGATTAAATAACTTAAGGGAAACATAGAGTTGCTGAATTGGCTAAGCTTTAAATTTACAATAAGTGATAATAAAAGAGGCACAAACTCAAACACAAATGACAACCTATACCTGTAATGTCATTACTCTAAAGTGTTCATCTGCTTCTATTTATCATTCATTTCAGCACTTATTTAAACTCTACTAACAGAAGGCTTTGACGGAAGTAATCAAACAAAAAATCAATGAAAAGGCAACACAAAAAAAAAAAAAAAACAGAGAGAGAAGAAGAAGAAGAAGAAAAGATGGCACCTTGCATGACTCAACTATGCTATTATGTTGTTCAATTTAGTCCTGGTACTTCTGCTTACGTTTTTACAAAAACAAACTATAAAATGGAAAAAGGTAAATGAAGTACAATAGTATGTACGTGTAACACTGAACTAAATGGTGGACTGGTAACATGCTCAACCTCCTCATCCATAAACGTGAGGTAAAAACATCCTGTGGAAGTGGAGTATAGTGCATCCTTGCCCGGCCATGTGTGAGGACACACACACAAATTTGTTGGAGGGACCACTCTTTCTCATCAAAGTCTTCTAATAACTCCCACCAAACCCCCCCCCCCAAAACAAAAATAAGGTTTACGTACTTGGTTGCATATTTGAACATAATACTTACCGGTGCGATCTCATTATCCCAAATAGCAGTGGCCACAAAGCTACACACATTCCCATTACCATTTCCCCCCACAAATTGTTGACAAAAAGATTTCCTTGGAACCCCTTCAAAGCAAAGTATAGAGGAGTACATATACAAGTTCATATGCTTGCACAGCACTTATTAAATATGCATTCTTGATACAAAATAAAAATCAAAGCCCAATCGCCCACTTTGTAAAATTTATAGTACTCAAACACATATGGCATATATTACGATTTCTCTCCCAAAATTTTGAAGCATAGAACATGCAGACATCATGAGAAACTAGAAGGCAACTAGGAATTAAACATATTATTCTACTTTGCCAACAGCATTGAATGACAACTGTGGCAATAATAAGATAAGGCAGAATTAATGGGAAGGATAAGCCTTTTCTATGGGTCATTAAGACTATTTAGTGTGATATGACATCAAAAGACCTAGTTAGTTAGCATTACAAAACAGAAGTGAAATTACTCTTCTTCTCCAATCAATTATGGATTAAAATTCACTAGCAGGAGGATCTTCTACTATGGTACTAAACACAATGACAAAAAGAAAATATATGACAATATGCTTACCCAATCAAGCAACGTAACATCCTCATCATTCGCAAGAAGAGCAAGATCGAAAGCCCTCCGCCCAGTGATGAGCTCAAGAAGCAACACCCCATACCCAAAAACATCAGTCTTCTCAGATGACTTTCCGGTGGAGAGGTACTCAGGCGCAATATGCCCTATAGTGGCACAAACTGCAGTAGTAACATGAGTATCCTTGTAGTCCATGAGTTTGGCTAACCCAAAATCACCAACAACTGCTTCAAACTCTTCATCCAAGAGTATATTTGCAGCTTTTACATCACGGTGAATAATCTTAGGATCACAATGATCATGTAAGTAGGCCAGGCCCCTGGCTGATCCAAGTGCAATTCGTCTACGTATTTGCCAATCAAGAGGGGCTTGTGACCCTGGATGCTCTGTAGTGCATAAATAAGAATCAGAAAACCATCACGCAGAGTTAAAAGATCCTAAAGCCAACTTGTGATATCCTTGTTGATGGTGAATGCAAGGTGAAATTTTCAGGCATTCAAATTTGGGCCTATATATAACTGAACAAAGATCATAAAGGCACTAATTTGAGAAACATCCCAGATTTCAGAGGAATCACTGAGAAATAATACCGGCTCTTCACAAGTTGAAAGATTTAATATAATGCACAAGAAAATTTCACCATTAAAAGTGGCAAAGATGTAATCCATGAAAAGTACAAGAAAAGTTGATATTTGAGGCAGACCTTGATGCATTGCAAGACAGTGATAGTTGATGAAAACTCAAGACTCATTTTGTATTTCTATATCTTACATTTTGACTCAGCCTTACCATTATTTTCATAACAAACTATTAGTTTCAATTTTGTGCTATTTGTCTGGGTCAAGGGCATTCTATCTGATGCAACTATTGAGTTTCTGAGTTATATTATCAGGGCCCAAAGATTTTAATCTATGTTAAGAGAGTTTTAGTTCTTTGTCATAAGACTTCTAAAGAACGCCTTCGGTTAAAAATGACGATGGGCATAGTTAAAGAGTGGTGTCTAAGTGTGAGGGAATTTTGCATCATTGAGCAACTTAAAACACTTCAACCACTCCCAAAATCTAAGTAGGAAGAACTACGTCAACTTTCACAGGCCATCAAAGATCCTAATCAATCTAAGCAGAACACATTAATTTGAATGCAAAGTTTATACTTAGAGTCCTTTGCATATCATACCTTGGTGCTGAAATACAAATTTTAAATAAGATATTTTCTTTTTTTGTAAATAGAAAAAGAAGATATTATAAAATAAGAAGAATGTGCATAACAAAGAGTGTGGGAGGAGGCATCCTCTATAAAGTTAAAAGAACAGGACAATAGAGCATTCCAGTTCCTACAAATATCCTTAAAATGGTAGACCCAAATGGCAAGCTAAGAAAATCATCTCTTCCCACAGATAATAACTAGAAAGAGCATGATTCTTAAAGATTTGAGAGTTCCACTCCCATCAAAAGCATCAAACCATCACCCCAGCTGTAATCTCCTTATTACCACCAGAACCCCTGAAGTCTATAACCCAAGTTGTGCATAAGATTATGCACATAAATAGGCTTTGTGGTCCTGTTAACAACTAAAAAAAGAGTTGCCTATATATTTGAAAGGTTTACACGAATTTATACTGTAAAATCTTCAGTAGACAGACCTAGCAGCTATAGTAGAATATAAGTTTGAAGGGACAAATTCTATTCATGACCATTACCTAAGACTTAGTGCACATTTAAGTAATAGAGTTGCAGGAATTTATCCATACAACTGAATTTGCTTTTATCTTTTGAGACTTCATTAGCTGTGATGGTGATGCATGAATGAATTTCTATCTTGTGGCCAAGTTGCATGAATTTTGGTACAAAGATGACGTAGATCAACAACTGAAGCAGCACTGACTTTGTCGCTCAAGACCATAAAGTTTTGGCAATTTTATGGTCGGTGAAAGGACCATAATGCCTTAAGACTCTTAGATGTTGGACCCGGAACGCCAAGGGCATCAAATATGTCCAAGTCTTGGGTTTCTTAATTGTACTTGTGTACAAAGCATTAACTGGTTCAAGTGGGGCCACGGTCCAATTTGATCGGCTCATTGACACTAATCTTGGTCAACCAGGTTAGTCTCTTCTGATCAGTGGTAACATACCAAGTGGCTGATGTTGCCTCGCCAGTTGGTTATTCAATTACCACAACGTTGTGTGGTATTTTTTCCTCAAGCATTGCGAGCGTCATTCTTGTACACTACTCATCCAAAAAACACCTTCTTAGAAACAATAGCCTATCTTCTGAGATGGAACACAGAAAGCTATGGAACTAGAAACTGTGAATCATTAAAGGAGAGGACGTAAGCAACTTAATTATTGGCATGCTTTTGTTTGTTATGCATTGACTGCTCACAAGAAATAGAAACAGACTAAGCAAAATATCAGCTTGCACTTGGTGTTAATTAGACCAAAAAAGTTGCATAAAACTTTTTGCTCTGGTCTTACATTATAACCTGGACAAATAAAACAAATACCTTTAAGTATCAATTGAATTTTTGTATATTGTATGTGATTGATACACAACTGCCACAGAGGCAATTCATACTATTTTTTGTTTGATTTCAGATTCCTCATTAAGGGATTCAACTGTGTCCCTCAATATATCTCACAAGCTATTAATCATTTCCAAAGTGTCTGAAATAAACTCAAAGTCCAAATGTCAATCTTAAGATCCAGCTTAGGGAAGGCCACTGCTTCAGCGTCGAACAGGAATTACTAAGAAAGGGATCCAGGAAAAATACTAAAATTACCTCCTAAGCATGACGCAACACTTCCATTAGCCATAAAAGGATAAACAAGCAGTCGCTCTGTTGGTGTCATGCAAAAGCCTCGCAAGCGGAGCAAATTTCTGTGCACAGCCATGCTGAGCATTTCCACTTCTATTTGGAATTGGAGCTCGCCACCTTGAGCACGCTCTTCCTTCAGTCGCTTCACAGCCACAAGAGAACCATCAGCGAGGCATCCTTTATAGACCTTACCAAATCCACCCCAGCCCAGAATATTTTTGTTGCTAAAATTATCTGTCGCCACTCGCAGTTCATGCAAAGAAAACCTTTTAAGCTGTCCCAATTGGACTTCGGGATCTTCTTCAGCTGCAAGGAGACATAAAGTAATGATATATGAGTCATTAAATGCTAAAATCAATTAATTGGATTATCATAATCATACTTAATAATCCATTTAACCATAATAACTATGATATTAACAATAAGAAATTTAAATATTTATAGCAAGGTCCAAGAAAAAGCACTAACCAGGTACATCATAGAAATGATCCTGTGGTTTCCTTCGTCGCCAATATGCAACAGCGACTGCAGGTGCAGCAAACAAGAGTGCAGAAACAGCAGCCACTCCTCCAGCAATTGCTCCAGTAGCACCATTCCCCACTGTTACATCAACAAATAAAACCTAGGTCACATTGGGCTAAATACACACTCTGAATTATACATGCACAGAAAGTTCAATAACTAGACAAGGATGGTGCCAAAGTGGGATCTCTTCTAAAAGCGTTTTCATCTGTCCATTCCGTGAGGTCACACCTCAAGTTCAAAAACAATATAATCTCTTAAAGAGTAGGTTTGCAAAGAGTATTTACAGGGAAACAACCATGACACCATCCGGCTCAACATGCTTGGAAGAAGTCTTTTATTGGCATCACGAGGGAAAGTTGCAGAATACACCTGTCATTGTAAAAACAGATAAGCATACAAGGATAAGGATGATGATTTTTCCTATAAATAAACAAAGAACAAGGAACAAAATAAGGCAAACAGACTACATTTCTATACAAAAAACTTCTACTCTTGTTCTTCTACATAATGGTTGCCAAGACATAATGACATATATAAACAAGACAGACAAATTTATCCTCATAAGAATAACAGTGAAAGAAAATTTCTGTAGAATATTTGAGAATCACTTTTTAACAAAATGCTTCAGAGCATAGCCATCCTCAGACAAACATATGACCACCATAAGTCAACATTATGGTTCTAGATTATATGGCCAGGGATTCTTTAAGCACCAAGATAAAGTAATGCAGTGCAAGACAGTCACCAGACCCATCAATTAGCAAGAGATATCAGCATGATTAGACACCTAAAGTACAACTTTGACTAAAAAAAAGAAAGAGATTTCAGGCATCTTGCATCAGAAATTGGAGTTCTTGAGGACAATTATTTACAAGATATTCTCATGACTCACTTCTTTGATTTACTCAGAAAGTGCTGCCAGGGGGTTCAGAACTAAACTTTATTTGATGTAGAAATCATGTTTGTTGCCCCTATGCAAACTCTAGATCAGTGTTGTATAACATGTGCTTAATGGCGTACAAGATATGGGTTCAGGTACGAGGTCCAGTAATTTTGATAATTCACTATACCAGAAGGTAGGCTTAGTTGTATGCATTTCTGGTTCACAGTAAAACGCATTAGTCTTACTTAATTTGTTTGAATTTATATGCCCAAAAAATATATATTCATAGACGTTTACATGCTAAAAAATTCTGCTATATTTACATTTTTAATAAATTTCCTTTTTAAAGGGTTTATTTTGGCTTATGGACGGAACTCTAAATCTTCTAGCATCTCCTAGACCATCATAGTACACTGTTGACCATCTACAGCATTAAATGAATTAATTAATAATCAGTAAAAAAGATCTCGTAGGCCATCTATTACTCTATTGACCATCATACTACACTATTGTCCATTAAATGTATAAAAAAGATTTTCTCTTGTTATTTCTGGTTCATTAGCAACAATAAAATAAAATAAAATAAAATAAAAAGTAAAACTTCATTCTAGCATCCCGAGAGTCCCATCCCACTCCCAAGTCCCAACACACCTCTCTCTCTTCTCTAATCATGTCCATTCCACCGCATCCATTCTTCTTCAATGCATCTCTCTCTCTTCTTCTCATTGTGTCTCTTCTTTTCTTCTTCAACAGTCCCACTCCACCGCATTCATTCTTCCACTTCTTCGTAAAAGGAATCTGCCATAGCCACTGTCCTTCAGGCTCCAAATGCTGCCCGTAAGCATATTTCTTCAGATTTTTGCTTGATTCGTTAATTTTCCAACTCCTTAGCCCAATTTTGCATTTGATTTCATCTTTTTGATTGCAGATGTAGGTTTTACTATTCTCGTATCCAAACGATCAGTGATTGGGATTGCATGTACCGGACTGGAAATTGTAGGGGGTGAATTAAGCAACACTGCTCTTGACTAGTTTTTCTTGGAGGGGAAGCAATTATAGAAAGCTTTAATGATGTTGAGTTATAAGGTCATGAAGTACACTCGATAGCCTTATGAAATGCAGATCTAAACCTATTGGATACTCATCCCGCATTGTCCATTGTAGAGAGAAAAGAAGTGATTGTATGGAGGGGACTAGAGTGAAATGATTTTGCAGAT